>OY751317.1:16982661-17582661 GCA_963564615.1 Rhorus exstirpatorius | reverse complement strand
TCTAGTCTATTTATATGACAAGTTTTATGCGAATAGCCTTTAATTTATCATAGTTCGAGTTATCACAGACACTTTTGAAAACAAAATCATCTAAAATCGGACATCCGTTATAAATTTTTTTGAAAATTTCAGCACAAAAGATTTACTTTTAAATGTGTTTTCTCAGTATTTTGGTGTATTCTATACACATTGGCATAAAAAACTTGAATTTTTTTTCACGAAAACGAAGCTTCCACCCTGAGGTAGCAAAAAATACTTCGATCAACACAGGGATCCGTCGCAGAGTCGAATGAAAATATTATATTTTTGCTGGATAAGCTTACGAGAAGTGTCAATTGTCAATTTTCTCATCGTGGCAAAAAGATTCCTCAGCTTTCGTTTTTTTTTTTTTTTTTTTTTTTTCAATAATAATTACATTCATCTCGATAAAACACAAATTTAATTAGCAAAAAAATTCCAAAACTAACATAATTTTTTCAAGGTACATGGGCGTCGTGAATAAAAAATGTCCTAGCACTTGAATAAAATGGTCAGAGACGAGATCGATAAGCGTACACCCCTGATGTGGACCATTGAGACTGTTTAGCGTGGTATAATTTCAACAAACATTGTCCAATGGTCCGTGTGATTGTTGTTCTTTGTTGGAGATTGGACAACGTCTATCGGTTCTATTATAATTCGTATATATGTATGTGTACAAACAAAACATACATTCAATTTTTATGTGTCCATTGTTGTCGTGATATTATCGAGCTTTTAAAATGAAAATATATCGTTTGATGTTTGGACAAAACTTTGGGCAGCACGTGCTTATCGCCCTCGAGAGCGGCTTGTTACGAAGATTAATACGGAGCGTCGTCCATATGCCACGTTTTTCTTGCTACAATGACGAACGGATCAAGAGACGAGAGATATATACAAAGGGTTTTGATTCTTTCGAAAAGCGACAACTCTTGTGGACCTAATATATTGTCACTTATTTCGTCGTCACTCCATTAGGCCACATTAATATAGAGATATAGTTGCGATTTTTTTGCTTCTTAAGTTTCTTGTATGACCAACCCGTTTTCCCGGTGAAACCCGATGAATGTAAAATTATTTTCTCAACATTATTTAGATTCCAGGTTTATCACTATTTTTGAAGATGATAAAAAAAAAGTGCTACGACGAATGTTTTTTTTTTTTTTTTACGTAAAAAGATCTGAGCTTTGGAATAAAGATTCAATATAAGAGCTCGACTCAAGAAACTTCGATTTAAAAAATTTTCTCTATTGTCCAATTTGTCCTGCGCGAATCAATCGCTGGGCCGCATTGTGCGATAAGCGCTTCGCCCATCGCAGCACCGCTATAGCTGCACAAGATCAGCTGCGCGGAGTGAAGTGCGCAACCCCGATTCACAGCAAGTGCATAATATATCCGTGTACTGCCGGTTCTATTGAGATTTAGGAAATCCCTAGGCACGTCCAATTATGGTAGTCCTTATGGCAGATTAGTCACGTGATCGAATATTTTTGGAATAAAATTGTTGGACAAAGCTCTGAAATCTCATAACACGTACAAATTGTTGTCAAAATTTATCCCAACTGTTGAAATTTCTTTTATCATTTGAATTATTATTATTATTTTTTCAACCAATTTAGATTTTTCGTCGTCTATTTGACGAGTCCGTTGAATCATTTCACCTCGCCTGACCTCAAAACTGTTGGTTACATAATGCTCAATTGATTTTAGTATTCAGTATTATTTCATCGCGTACGGAAATGGGCAGTTTGATATTGTTAAATACTCAAAATTCGCATGAATTACCGGTACAGTCGCCCCGTAGAGGGCTGTCAACTGATCGTTGACATCGTAGACCGAGTCGTGCTGATCATTGATTCAAAATTTCGTTGCCGAACATACCGCGACCCTAATTTTTTTTAAATAAAATCTTTCGAAAGCTCTCAATTTCATGGAAAAAAATGATTCTCAAACGAACAACTTCTCCAGCATTTAAATCGATTCATTTTTCAATTGAACTTGTGGTGAACTAATTTTTTCGTATAGCTCCAAGGACTAACTTAGTGAAAAAATGTCTTTTTTTAAATATCTATGAATTGTATCTCGTAACCAAAATTCGATGTCACAAACAAAATGTTTGTACACTTTGTGCAATATTTTTGCATCTCAGCCGGTTTTCCTCGATTACTATTACATATATACTATACCGTGCAGCCTGACTACGAATAAAAATCAGAGGATATATTTTATTCAAGAAGTCACGTTTGGTCAGTGAACATAGAAAAAAAAATTTCAAGATTCATTTTATCAGCGTCTCGAAGATTTCGCTTCGCATATATATCTTTCTAATGATAAAGAAATGTATTTCGGTCAGGAAATGAAAATTCAATTGGCCAAATGGGAATGTGTCTGTCGTCGAGTGAGCAGGAAGCCGTGAGAAAACGACGAACTGTCGCCCTTTGAAAATGTCTCAATTAGACCCTCGGCGGGACGCTGTTTCGCCAAGCATACACACACACACACACACACACACACACACACACACACACACACACACACACACACACACACACACGTGTATAGAAGTGTACCGGGAACGTAGCCGGATACGGGAACAATTGTCGTTGACGCCTTGTCAAATTTCTTCAATTCTACACACATACTTATACATATATATATATATATATATATATATATATATATATATATATATATCAAAAAATCTTTTATTGGCTCTATGTATAATGTGCGTATGTGTGCAATGTTTGTTCTCCCTCGCCTATTCTGGCGAGGTGTGACCTCAATGAACACACTATATGGCGAATAGTCCACAACCCGTTATTTTATTTTCTCCCCTCGTTGAATTCTCTGGCGCTCGGCCATAATTCGAGACGTACAGATCTATATATTCACCAAGATATCGACTGGAGCGTAAGATCTGCACGAATTTATAGAACAAGTTTTCAGACATCTTTTTCTTCCGCATGATCAAAGTGTATATACGCGTACTTTTGAAGACTTCGCAGAGAATAATATTTTTTGTCCATTGACCGGATAAATCTTTCTCGGATTTGTTCGAAACACACGCATCAAAATGCACAGATGATCATATGACTTGCGATATTTTTTTTTTTATTTTCATTAAAAAATTAACGATTGTTCAATTAAGAGTTTGAATGAAATTTTTTTTTTCAATCATTGGGGCGCATAATGTACAGTAAGTAAAAATAATGAGGACGTATTTTTTATTTTTCGTTAAAAATGACAGATGCACATGTGATAGGCAATTTAATTTCACGGATTTTGATATATATATATAGATATAGCGTAACATGTGTGACGTCATAATGTTATAGTTTTCAATTTGTTATATTAACGGCAATTTTGATTGAAATAAAAAAATAAAAAATACGTCCTAAATATTTTTTTCCTAAACTACCAGATTATGAAATAAAAAAAATTTCATTCAAACTCCCAATTACTATTGCAAAGCAAAATCAGTGTTTGTAAATTTTTTTTAATGCTAATATAAAAATCGTTTGCATCGGATATTTGCTTTTAGTCATGCCGTATCATTGGGTGATACGCAGAGATCGCCAAAGAACTCTTAATATGCGGAACTCTTAATTAGCAAAAATATTTTTAAAAAAATTTTGAGGTTCACAGTCGAGTTCAGCTGCAATGTTACGTACACTGTGTGTGTGTGTGTATCCAATTTAGGGTAGACGTAACGGTTGTGGCCACTGTACCGTTTGTGGCCACTCTGCATTTCCCTCGAATTTCTTAAAGTTTCAAGGCTATGTTCACTTCATCGAGCATAATATTTCGATATTCAAGATGTTTCCGCACCAATATCGATTGCTTTATTACATATCTGCTAATTTATTTCAACGAAATATGACGAAATTTGTCAATGCTGAGCGGTTCGTGTAGTTTTCTCGTCAGAAGTGTTCAGGGATCCCGAGATGAGAAGACTATACAATTTCTCATTAACTAAAGTCATGCCGCTCCATAAAAAAAAATGTATATTTTATCAGTTCAAGCTCATTTTGCGGGTTGTAATCACAAAAAACTGACATATCAGCTAAAATACTTGAAAAATACACGGTGGCCAAAAGTGGTACATTCAAAATGCGATTGTTCTATTTTGTGGCCGGCTTATGGCCAATCCTGATTGAAAGCTTGGTGGCCACAAATGGTGTAAATTACAGCTACAAGATAATTTCCTATTTTCTTATTTATCATGATCAGAAAAGGTTTTAAATGATAACAGTTCGATTCTGTGTACCTTTTAGGTTACATCGTTCACTTTTTCAATTCTGAATTTTTCCAATAATGTGAACACTGTTCGTAAATGAATGTTCGAAAATGCTTAAAGTGGCCACAACTGTTACACGTCTACCCTATTGGACACATTATTTTATCATATCTAATACGGAATGCATATTGCTCGACAAAACGAAGGGCTATAATTTGAAATTTACGATTCAAATTTTCTGGCACCAGAGCCAGTGCGTTGCGATGTGGTGTAGATCGATTGTGAATCCGTGCATGGATTTCATGGTCTCTCTATATACTTCCGTACACTTTTCTCGCTCCTTTTTTTTTCTTCATTCTCTGCCACAAGCTCCATTATCTCTCCGCTGTCTTTTCCTATCTCCTGGCCCACACTGTGTGCACCAGACATTGATTTAAAATGGCGAATCATTAACGTCGCGAAGCCTTTCACGCCGCTCATGCTTCTTCCCCTGCTCTTCCAGCTCTCCCACACTCCCAATCACTCTCTCTCTCTCTCTCTCTCTCATGCTCTCGCTTGCATTCGCCGAGGAAGAGTATTCCTCCGGGCCAGCTTTTTTCCGGCCTGTAAAATTCCATGGACAAAGTGCTCTGGGCGGTTTTCACGTAAAATATCCCAAGGAATATTTTATTCAGATCAAAATACATTATTCATACATTTACCTAACATAATATACTTTTCGCATACTATTCAATCTTGATTCTGTCAATCTACATTTATTCAACCTTGATTCAACCAAAATGCTTTTTTTCTCTGCTACGAAAAATAATTTGACCATCTATCCTGAAATGAATTATCGATGAATGGGATATATTAATCTTTCCGCCGCACAAAAAGAGTAAAAATCACGTAAAAGGATAATTGTATTGCACCAAAAAGGGTCAAGATAGTGTCCGTGAGAATTCTTGAAAAGTTTATCATTGCGCCTACATATGTATCTCGACGTGCTGAAAACTTTTCAAGTGCTCGAAAGAATTGAAAATATCGACAGAAACGTAGTTCTCTGCATCTCCAGACATATATATATATATATATATATATATATATATAGTCGTCGACCTGAACCTCTCACTGAAATTTCGTCGTACACAGCTGACCTGAGTGGTGTCTCGCTCGAGTTCGCGCGTGTTACGTAAACTTCAATCCCTAGTCTCCGCGCAAAAGGGCGCAACCCAAAAAAGACGTAAGAACGTATAACACGTCAAATCGTGTGAGTTACGCCCTTTGCTTTTTAGCAGTCAGCGTATAGCATGTATAAAGCGAAGAAGCGCTTTTACGTCCGGAGCAATATGTCGTTCATGCTCGTCGCAGAGCTCACCCAGAGCGAGAGAATTCGTCCAGAGTTATACGGGGGTTGGTTAACTCGCTCACTCGCGTGAACATGCGAGGAGAGGTTAGATATACAGGCTATACCACTCTCCCAGCACTTTCGAAAACTTCCTTTCGGCTGCTGCCTCTTCAGCAGCTCCACGGGTAGTTGAAGAGGTCGACCAGGGTTAGCAACTTATTATCCGTATAGATATATACATGTGCATAGACGTCACCTAGGATGCGTTTCAAACTTTTGGAATTCTCATATGCTGCATGGACGTCGCTATAGAACTGTTTTAGCTAATTTTACCGAAATGCAAAACAAGGCTATCCCGGATAGGCTCTGGGTTGTATTATTCTATTGAGATTCGAGACCGAGTGTTTGAGGATATACGCCTTCACAAAATTTCACAGACAACCCAAAAGAAGAAGCTTTCAGTTATCATTATAATACTAAGTCTTATTCGGCTTCGTATTGGTCTAAACCCATTTTCGGTCGTTTCGGCTTATCTATTTCCGATGAAATTTAAAAATAAAATGAAAAGCTTTATTCATTCATAAAGATTCATCGGCATAAAGTGAATTATTTTCCGTGCAAAGAGTCATAATTCAGGGAGACAAATCTCGCGACAGTCCTCTTCTTCGTCCCTTTCCTTCCAGACGCGTTGCTTTTTTTGCCTCCAAAAATGCATGCACTTCCGACTAATTTTCCGTATATGGCAATCGCCAGGATGAGCTTCGTGAATTTTCTTCTATACAATAAAATAACTATACACGGCTAACTTGATAATTGATCCATCCATTGCGGAGTACTCGACACTCCGCACGCGCATGCACGGCGTTGAAGCAAAAGAGTCGGCAAAAATAAAAGAAGAGTAACCCTAACGAGAGGAATCGTGCGTGAAATCGCGAATTCAGCATATACAAACTCATTAAATTCGAGACGAAGCGCAGGTAAACACATGAATACATATATATATACGGTGATACGTCACGGTAACAAGCCCAGATGAGAGAGGTCGTGCAACGTAATTACGAATCCTGTTGCTTTCGCTGGCAATTAGTAATTTGGATCCGGGCTTGGAACGCGGCATCCTTCGATCGGAGCAAATATAGTCTCCGATTCGAGGGAGCACGCTGGTTTCAATAGTCATTCGGATTGCGGGAACATATATAATGGCAAGGGGGGTTCGAGGGCAGCATTCGTGACGGTTCGTGGTTGGAGAAACAGACGGAATCGGGTAGCAGTGAGTGATTAACGTTTGGGTATGAGAGAAGTCAGTCGAACGTACCGGGAAATAAGGTTTCCAATTTGGTGTCCACATTGGAGCCAAATTCTGCGCGTTCACGCGAGAACATGGCCATATTCGAGGCAAAGTAAACGTCTGTAATATTTACTAGCTGAGCGATGTAAAGGAGTCGGTATTTCCACCAAGTATTTGTACTGAAGAACTTCACTAAATGAAATAGTTTAGCATCGCTTTAGCATTAAAGATTCAATATTTCAACAAAAATCTGACAATTGTATTTCACACCGTGCAAATTGACAATTTTGTTCAACCAAGACCTCGGATTATCGTACCTGAAATCGCACTTTTGACTTGGAGCTTTTTTTCCCTAAATTTGTTGTATCGTAAGGTTTTTTTTTGTCACACATGATTTGCGCAAAGTTTTCACAGTCAAATTATTCTCGCACGTTACATTCGGCGCAAAGTTTTCACAGTCAAATTATTCTCACGTTACATTCGGCGTAGAGTTGACAGGGCAAAGTGTCCATTTGCGACACGAGCGTTTGGTAGCCACCACCGAACGCCAATCTAACCTTATTTCGAGTGATCCTGTCAATCGCGGCAGTGGTGTGTATTGCAAATATCTCTGTTTCACTAATGGTTGTTTATACTGAATCAATATTATGTATTCCATGTTAATTCAATGTCGCATATGTAAAATTCTCCATTTAAACACTCAAATACTTGAGTGCTTACATTTTTCTAGTCGTTATCACTTTACCTTAAAGACGTGATCACTTTACCTTGCAGGCGGGGTAGAGAGTGATCAATTTGCCAGGTTGGGTCTATACTCATTACGACGGATTAATTTCACAAGAATATCAGGTTTGAAAATCGCACACGATTTCCTAACGATATATAAACAACAAAATGTATACGAGAGTTACATTGGGCCAAGATCGATATTTTATTTCTCATGTCCTAATTAAGTTTTAAGTGTCCGCTTTGCCCTGTGATCTCCCTTACATATACGAATATTTAACGTAAAATTGTGTAATTGGGACTCTATTTTTGGGGGATTTGACAAGACGATTTCGATGATTTTGACAGTCCACCTTTTGTTTAACAGTTACAAATAATTTTATAACACACGATAATTACTTCCAAATTGTTCTGAGAAATTTTTCATTTCTTCGCAATAATTTTTGTCACGGAATATTCTTTTCTCGCTTTTCTTCGCGAATGAAAAATTATTTCGAAGGATATATCATCGAAACTCCAGGTCGAATTATTCACTGTCGTACTTCGTTCTAGCTCGGTAGCGAGCGTATATGCATGCACACACATGACTCGTTGTCGACTCTGTAATATGCGACGTGACTTTCTCAGCAGTATATTCATCACACGAGCGAAGGCCTCATCTGGTGTAACCTCGCTTCGTTGTTCGTTATGCAAACTCCGCGAAGCTCGGGTAATCAAGATTATTGAGTTATGTGCTCGGTGCCCTACCAATTGTCTACCCCCCCCATATACTCTAGTCCGCTTTTCTCGTACGACTATACACATTCTCGACTCTGAACATCATCCCACGTGATGCGAAGAGAGAAATACACTGCTCTTAAGGTAATCCTCGTGCAAATGTGTTTATAATGAGAATTTGTTGAAATTTATAGTGGACGAAGAGAATGCTAGTACCCAACTTCTCGTGAAATTTGAAGCAGATTGACCGTTCCCAACTCGAGATATTCAATGTCAAAGTTAGCAGCCATTACGTGTAGAGCACATAGCAAGCATGCTGTACCCTGATACTAGCACGGTTTTTTTTTGTAAATATTGCAACTAAACGCGTAACCAGATTTTGATTTAAAAAAAATAGTAGACGGGAGAAAACTATTATTCACATGTTAGGAAAAAAGAACAAAATTATCAAAACCGTTTCTTTTACGAACGACGATCACAAAAATAATGCAATATTGAATGAAAATTCGACGGGTAAGCTGCATATTCTATGATGTGAATGTATCTGAATATGCACGGTTCCATGTATAATAGACTCAATCAAAAGTTCGCTGCATATGGCCACTAGCGCCGTGTATATTTTATCATGTGGTACATAGGAAACTTTCTCGCACTATTGTAGCACGAGGATTACCTTAATTCCTTTGTCGTAAAGTCCAGAAAAGGACCCTCTCTGTTGTGTTTACATGTACATTTTTTAAAATAAAAATACATTTTCAATTTAAAAAAAAAAATATGCTGCATTTTTCGAAAACAAATTCAGTTTTCCTTTTTCGCCCATTTTGAAGTTACGCATTTTCAATTCCAAAAGAAAAATGGCAACCTGAGTTAGCAATACGCGAATGGCAATACGTGAGTTATTATAGGTTGCATATAATTTTAAAAAATATTAGCCTTCATAGCTGAATTAAGGGGATACTTAATTCTACAAAAAAAAACGTTTTTCCTGTCCGTGCTAAAAGTCTGAAAAAATTCACGCAACTTGAAAATGCAAAAAAATTCATTCACTAGGCAACTGATCCGCATCAGATCAATGATAAACTAAGAACCATTCCAGATGTAAAAATGTTTCTTGGTCCACAAATTTGAGTTTATCAAAGATCTAATGCTTGTTTTTTCTAAACTGTTTTTTGAACGCGCCCGTAAATTTTCAAGGCTCTGTGTTGATTGACGTAGGAGTTTTAATCTATAAAACGAAAAAGAAAATCGTTTTTCATTCACGCAAGTTCTGTATCCGAGTACTTATCTCGAACGCAAACATGCCTGAGTATGCTATACATGTATGTAGCATTTATTGTAAGTCAAAATTAAAATTTTAGCAATAAGTGAAATGAAGTAACTGGGCTAAAACGACCTCATTTAATGATTTATTCGGAAACATAAAACTGATAATATTCAGTTACATCAATCAACATGGAATCTTGAAAGTTTACGTGCGCGTTCAAAAAACAATTTAGAAAGAACAAGCGTTAGATTTTTGATGAAGCCAAATTTTTGGACAAAAAAATATTTTTATCTTTGGAAATGGTTCTTAGCTTATCATCGATCTAATGTGAATCTATTTTCTAGTGTGAAACATTACATTCGTGAATTTTTTCAGATTTTTAGCGTGGATAGAGAAAAAGCTTTTTTTTTTAGATGTAAGTATCCCCTTAAAAATTGTTTTCTCCTCTTTCACCATTGAGATTTGAGATTAGATCTGCGAATAATAAAAGAGCATATTAATATAATTTAACGTATTAATTCGGGTAGGCTCTTTTATTTAAAAAAAGTTCATACCGTAGAAATAAATAAATTAAAGTCTTTATCGGGATAAAAAAATGAAAAACTTGTTTATCAGGACGTTAAATTTGCTCAGTGATACTGATATTCCTCGGCTGCTTTCTCCTCACAAAATATAAAAAAAGAAATATGCGGTTTCATATTAGATTCGCGCACTTATAATAACGCATAGGATATGCAACATTTATCAAAAAATATATATGCTGTGTATAATGGCTATACAATTTATGATCTTGATTCTGAAACTTTATTTTCCCTTCGTCACAACGACGTCTTGCCTCGTGGTGTCACAAGCCCTCGAGAGCTATTTTTCTTATTCACTTCTCGTATCCCACGAGTGCAACAAGCTCGGTTCGCGATGATGCATTCTCGTGTTTTCTCGCACGACTTTTGATATGTCCTGCGTACATCTTCTTGCTTCCCTTTCAATTATCAGAGTGTTTTTTTTTTTTAATGATCCCCAAAATTTTCGATTTTATTGTTTTATCCTTTGAGTTTAAAAACGAAGAATTCCCAATTTCGTAAAATCCGAACCCTTTACATAATTAAAGGCAACATTCAAAACGTATTTTTTTTTTTTTTCGTTTCTAATTTTTCAACCACCGTTAACGAATACAGTGGCTCCGTAGATTTCCTCGGTCAAACATTTAACTTTAAAGCTTGAAATATCCCATATAGATCCATATACGTTATAATTATATTCTGTTCTCTGTTCTGAATTATAACATACGTTATAATTCTGTCATTAAAGTTTTGGATATATCGTTATACAGAGCAGATTGTACTGTGTGATTCTGTGCTGGGTTTCCTGACTAGGGAATTATACCAACTTCGATATAATTGAACTATAGAGACTCGTATACATATGTTTGGAAGTTTACTGACATCGCGAATCTAAAATTAGAGAACTCCGGCAACGCTTCACGGATGAATATGACGGGAACCGTGGTCATCCGATACAACTGCACATATAGCAATACACGCGGCGCCGGGTCTTCCGCAACAGAGCGGTCAATAATTCTCACGTGACGTGTTTCTGATGAAATATAAATTTGCAAGGAGACAGATATCATGAAAATTTCATGAAATTAGGAAAGATTAAACATCGATAATCGAATAAAAATAATTCTGACAATTTTTTTTTCATCTCTGTCTATTTCGTTTGATTTTTCTTTCTTCTTCAAACAATTGAACAAAGAAATGAACGATTTTTTTTTTTATGCTCAATACCGTCTAAAGTTGAAAATAATATGCAATTGTCGTGGACGAGAGACGAATTCTCGTAAAATCGTGCGCTGTTATACAAGTAGATTGGATAATTGTCGTGTCAGACGCGATCTCTCGCGGGCGCGCACGTGCGACGACGCCCTCCGGTCTGTCTCGCTTATATATGCACATGCACATGCACATGCACATATATATATATATATATATATATATATATCCTCCCCCGAGCCTATCTCCGGCGCAAAACTCGCGACGCGCACGTCGATGCTCTTCGTATCTTGACCCGGACAGCGAGAGCGGTAAAGAGATCGCGGAGTTAACCGCGTGCTCCCGCATATATATCACGCGGTGGGCTTTTACAACGCGTCCATCCTCGAGTGTGGTCACGGGCTATAATGTCCCCATTATCGAAGTCAATGAACGAAGCCACGTGGCCACCGGGGATGAGGGAACTCGAGAGGATTCGCAAAACTTGGATACAAACAAAAAACGATATTTAGTATCTTTTTTTCTTTTCCTTTTTTCAAATTCAATTCGAGAGTAACGAGAATACTTCATTGGTATCAGATACTGTGGAGAATCTCTTTTTTTTTTTCATCTATAATTGGACGAGGCGCCCCTGTCTCATGGACGTTGAGAGCGATGAGAGGAAAATGAAGATTCTTTTTTAAAATTGCCCATTTAATTTGTCATAGTAACGAACAATAAATTAACCACTGGGACTGATTGCTCAAGTAATTATTGCTAGCCATTGTTGAAATTGCTATCATGAATATTTATTTTAATCATCTGTTATCGATAATGATATTCATACATAAATATTTTGCAAAAGAGACTTGATTTTTAGAGCTAATGAAACGCACCTGGAAGTTTGAGAGAATCCATGGCCCGGAGACATATGATACTCTCCTTGCAGGAAAATGACAGTTGACCTAACCTACAAAAATTCGCTTGTTATACGATTGGCGTTTATATAACAGGAAAAATAGTCCTTTTTTTACATATTCCGTAGATAAGTGAGAACAGACTTACCTTCAAATGTTGGTATAAGCTCATCAAGATTCCGTTCGTTCGGTTTCTTCTTCACAAACTCGTTCATTATCAAATTTTGCGTAGCGAGGTCTCGTTTTCGCGCGAGGCAGAGGCATAGACACCACGCGTTAACAGATTACTGTAGGTGTTCCAAAAACGTAGTATAGTTGCGCGAGCCATATTAGTATAGCTATGTGTCACAACGTTATTCTCGCAGCCATACTATATGGTTGAAATAGCTAGGCATGTAAAAATCAGCTACTACAGCTGTTTGAACAATACAGTGTAGTTTCGCGAGCTATGTTAGTATGGCTGATTTACAAAAACGATAAATTTCCAGCTATTTATAATGACTAAGCTAGCCAGACGATTGAGTGTCGTCCACAAAGGCGCAGTATAGGCGCCGTAGACAAAACTGCTTTGCCTTCACCAGCGATATTATTGTTGAATTAGAAATACTTCACTAGTCATATTTGTATGAACTTTACGGCAATCGGGATTTTCTAAAAGGGCTACTGCATTTTCTGTGTGGGCAATATTTTTTCACCAGTATACCTATAACTGGCCAACAATAACAGTATTATTGTAAATCCCGAACCATTTTTTTCAGTGTACCTGTCACTGTTTACCGTGATTATATATATGAGAATACATTTTATTTATATTTTATTGATATTTAAGTCTATTTCTATGGCAAAAAGTCGTATTATTTTTGCATACATGTTTTGGTTTTTTTTTTTTTTTTTTCGTAATTTCGTCCATTAATGAGCAAACTGTGCCGGATATCAGATTTTTTTTTTTACTCTCGACCCGGTTGAAAATCTCGTCCTCAATTCGGCGATCCAGGGGAGGTCTCGGGGGACCGCAGTCGCCCGAACGAAACTATTTCCGGCGCCTTCTGCGAAAAAGTTATTCTCGTCATCGCGACTTTCTGCCAAATAGGCCGACCGACCCAATACCAGGCGCCGCTCTAAGCCCGATGTGCACGCATCCAAATCGCTTGAGCGTGCTTGACACACTCGTCGCTTTTTTTTTTTTTTTTTTTTTTTTTTCATCCAAAAGAATTCAACAAAACGAGAAAAAAATATCAGCAATTACCGAAATTCTGGCCAGCAATGACCTTGCTGCTCAAACGATATCGGCTGCAGTAAATGTTTTCCAAATCAAAGTCAAGGGCTCCGCGTTGTCACGTGCTTGTCTAGAACGCAAAAACTACAAGTATTTTTAATTGACGTATATTTTTATCGTCGATGAACTGAGAAAATCCAGAAAAAACCGTAAAACCATGTTAATTTTCGAGCTTGAACAAAAAAGTGACGTCTTTAACAATTTTTTTTTCTATCTTCGTGCAATAAAAATAGTATAAAATGACTTTTTTTTATTAATGTTTTTAGTTCATTTAGGATGGTTTTTAATAATCTGGAGAATGAACTTTGGCTTCGGTCGATATAGGTCAAACAGTTTTTTTGCTATCACGCCCGCCAGTTCGAGACTCCGGCGGCGAGGCGCTTCTATGGTCAATTTAATACTTCGCCATTTTGCGACAATTAGTCAATCAAAACTATTTTTTTTTTATCTTCTTCAATGTGCGTTAAAGTACAATAAAATTTTTAAGAAGGTCCGTTGTTTTTTTCCTTATAAAAAAAAATCACCAAAATTCACCTTTTTTTGAGGCCTCTACACCAGACTGGCTTAATTCCGAAAAAATCGGCCATTAGACCGTGGACAGATAAATACCTTATCCAATGAGTATTTTTTTGTTCCTCTACATGGAAAATTAGAGCAATGACATTGACCCAAAAATTTACATATGTTGTCGTGGCTATATAATCTGCTGTCCAGATAGTTCGCAAATATTTCACTGGCGCCACTTTCAGGCCTGAAGCGCGTGACTTTTTTTCGTTCATTTTTCAATTTTCCGACGATTTTCAATAAGTTTTCGAATTACTAACCGTTAAATTAGGTGCCAAATGCCGGAAAAAAAAAATACATCTGGAAAATCGCTTTTGAATCGGATAATTCGCGAGTTTGATGCACTTGCACCAAACATTTCATACAAGTTTTTCATTTTAGCCGCCATGCCGACGTCATCGAAGTTCCTGATTGCTTTTCACATGATCTTAAACGCAATAACGTGGAACGAGACTCGTGCTATAATGCTTTTTTTTTTTTAGAATTGAGTGTGTGTATTTTTCTCATTCTTGAATTTTTTGAAATCCCAAAATTTTGGCAAGTTACGAATAATTTGATGCAATTACAAATCCACGGCAACTGAAGATTTGTCTGTGTATTATGTCGAAATTGTCAGGAACGAGGATGTCAGTGAAATCGTATTGGAGGTAATGGAGTTCGTGCATAAATTAGTAACCATGCTATATATACACGCACAGGGTGCTCAATTTCTCGACGTACTCTCGAACGAATATTGGCTGATAGGGAAATTCGAGTTGAAATATATATGCATATATATATATATATATATATATATATATATGTATATAAACGTAATGTCTCTCAAGCTCCAACTGATTCTGTGCGCAATTATGTATCTCGCTAACTCGCTACCGGAGAGACGTGATCAAATATACGCGGGGGGAAATTTCGTCTGCGAAGGGTATTCGACCGAATAATTCGCGGAGCAAATTCGAATACCGACACAAATAAGACGATAAACGAAGCGGATTGATACATTTGTATTGTTATCCGTGCTTCATAGTAGAGCTACGTACAAAAGTCCTATAATTCACAAAGCCTATAATAACTGAAGGCTCGCTGTTTCTACGCCTCATATATTTATACCCTATGTTGTGTTCTCGAAACATCTCGCGTGCTAAACTCATGTGCTTCGCTTATTCTCAACGAAAACTTTAATAGCCAAAAGTACGCCATAGCAGAGATAATATTATCGATGATTCGCTAAGAACAGGATATCTTCAAGCACACCTTATCAAAGTATTGTAAATTTTTTTTTGAGTTTAGTTGCCCCATTCTGTCACATGCATTTTTAATTTTCCAAATTTTACTTCAAATTCGGATTTAGCGAGCTCAAAAACCTCCCCGAGGTACACCTGGATTTTCACATATTTGTTGAAGTTGTGATATATTTTTTTATTTATTTTTTTATTTTCGGTCCACCATATAGTGCATCAGCTATTCTAAATTTTCTAATTTTGACTCCAATTTAGGATGCACCTACCCGAAAAAAAAAAACCACCGGGTGTAGCTAACTACTGAGTCATTACCACGCTAGGCTCGGTTCGATTCCGCGCACTATTGCGTCAATATCAACGCTTGCTAGCGATCGATATACATTGATCTATGATAGAGTAATTTTTTTTTTTCTATGAAAATTCGATTGCCGAACAATTAATGGAAATGAATATCGGAAAATAGCCGAGAAATAGCCAATCGCCCCCATGGACAGATCTCGCAAACCGATTTGATTTCTCCGACTATGGATGATCGGTAGTCATGAAATATGGCGTCCAGACGCAACATACACAGAATATATAAATAGCCATTGATACTAAAAAAAAAAAAAAAGTCTCAATCTCATTTTTTTTTTTTTTTTGACTCAAGGTGGCTCCGGGAGGGGGGAGGGTGAGGGTGGCTCGAACGATCTTGCCGGCGGTCGACGAGGAGGCGGCGGAGTTTTGGGCGGCGGCCGGGGTTCCGGCACTTCCGGGAGCGGCGGCGGTGCCGGCGGCCGTTCGAGAGACGAGCCACGGCGTCACACCCTCAGCGGTGATCATCAGCCGTCCCTCCATCACCAACAGTTTAACTCTCAGCAGCTTCATCCCCTTCATCCCCATCATCTCCCACCGCCACACGGACAGTACGGCACACCGCCGAATCGTCGCACGACCATGGATCTCGAGGTGAATAGATCGCTTAACATGTAAATATATATATTTTGCTTGTGTTTATTTCTTGGTTCTTTTTTTTTTCACATTTACCATTCTTTACTCTAAATTTTTACCACGCATTCTTTCCGTGAATTTTTTTGCCACTCGCGACTTTGATTGGCAATTGACTCGAAGAAAATTATTTCGCGGTAATTCGATTTTCCTGACACACCAAATTTGGGAGAAATTTCGTTAGATCCGGCTTAATAATTCTCTTGTCAATGCGATTTTCATCCTTTTTCGATGTTCCATTACTTTCCCAGTTTTTTTTTCTCCTTCTTCTCTTTATTGTCACTTAGCGGTTTTATCAATTTTTTATCTCGTCATCGAGATTGGTTACACGGGAAACAGCCCAAGTGACGTTATCGAAACAAAAAATCTCGTTGAAGATTGCTCGATTAACTGGAGAAAAGAGAAAAGCACAAAAGTTCGTATCTGTATAGCCGATTTTTGATCGAGTGGATACTCGTGAAAAAAAAAAAAAGAATTCGACAACTCCGTCATGTACGGTGTACGACAATTGAGCCTTGGTTGTTGTTGAGAGATATTTATAGAGATTGGATCTCTTCTTCTTTTCTTATTGTTGTCATTGACAAGAAGTCTGATCAGCTTCGAAGCATCTCTCTCTCTCTCTCTCTCTCTCTCTCTCTCTCTCTCTCTCTCTCTCTCTCTCTCTCTCTCTCTCTCTCTCTCTCTCTCTCTCTCCGAGTTTTGTAATCTTGGGCTCTTTGTATTCTTTATACGACAAAACGAGCAACTAATTCGTTTTAAAGGCTTCCTAGTTTACGTATTACACACAGAAGGTACTGATTGTGCGAGAACGATTGAACCGTCCGAGTCTCAGGGCTTTTTTTTTTACTTTATCATTAAACTCGTATTTGAACGTATTTCTTTGTGCTCGGACTTGTTCCCATGTAAATAAACATTTTTGGAGTCGATCGGACGTTTTCGAACTGACTCGAACTTGTTTGAACTTACTCGAATGGTTTTTGAACTTATTCGAAGTGACTCGTGAATTTTCGAATTTATTTGGACGCTTACAAATTTATTTGAAAGTTTTACGAATTTATTCGGACGTTTACGGATGTACTCCGAGCGTATTCGGACGTTCTCGAACGCACTCGAGTGTTTTTGGACTTACTGGCACCTGTTCGAACTTGCTCGAACGACTTAGGTCTATTTTGAACATACTCGAGCATTTACGACATACTCGAGCGTTTACCGATTTATTAGGTCATCTACGGATATTTTCAGATACACTTGGATGTTTATAAACTTGCTCGAACGTACTCGGACGTTTTCGAACGTGCTCGAATATTTTCAGACTTACTTGTATCCGTTTGAACTTTCTCGAACTAGCCATGGCTCTCTCGGACATACTTGAGCTTTTTTACCAATTTATCAGAACGTTTACGAATTCGTTCGGACGTTTACGAATTTGTTCGGACGCTTACGGATTTATTCGGACGTTTTCGGATTTTTTCAGACAGACTCGAATGCTTATAAACTTGTTCGAGGGTACTCGGACCTTCACGAACGTACTCAAATATTTTCGAACTTGCTCGTACGTGTTCAAACTTGCTCGAACTACTCAGAGCTCTCTCGGACATACTCTCACAACGGAAAGTTGAATTGAAATTTTAACTTATGACACTGGATATCCTCAGTCCTCGGGCTTTTTTGAGAAAAAAAAATAATCAAAAACACAAAGTCTACTTTAACGAAGATACGCGAAAATGTTTGTGACAATTTAAAACGTGTTTTATTCGCTCCGAAGGGGCTAGAAACGATCGTATCAGCCGAAAATCATCTCCTCAAACATATTTTCGCAATTTTGATGTTACCTGCGCATCGATATGGTTATTTTTGAGACATTGGAGCATCGTGTCCCTCGTAATGTTGGAAATTCGATCGAGTTTTTTAGTGAAAAAAAAAAACAAATTAAAAATTTCTTCGTACTTTTTCGCGAACTATTCGTGGTGAATTTTTCCCAGTTGGACATCCCAAAATATTTTTCAGCTATCTTAACGACGAATACTTTGCTCTCGTTGCTTTCCGAACTTGCTCTCTCTCTCTCTCTCTCTCTCTCTCTCTCTCTCTCTCTCTCTCTCTCTCTCTCTCTCTCTCTCTCTCTCTCTCTCTCTCTCTCTCTCTCTCTCTCTCTCTCTCTCTCTCTCTCTCTCTCTCTCTCTCTCTCTCTCTCTCTCTCTCTCTCTCTCTCTCTCTCTCGTCGTCGATGTCGACAGTGCAATCGATAATTTCTCCTCCTGCATCGAGTGAAAAAAAAATATACCATATATATCTATGCATAACCATAGACCCGATAATCGAGTGTTCACTCGCCCATCTGGCCCATCTCACTCGATAAGGGTGAAAAGCTCGTTAGGGTACATGGTCTCTCTTTGATCGTGAAAACTCGTCGCACGTCGTTAGCCGGGTTATCCGACGGATTCCCATGCCAAACTCATACACGTTCATTGTCATCCTTCGCTCGACTTTTCTTTCGTTTTTTCGTTTTTTCGTTTTTTTTTTTTTTTTCACTTCCGTTTGTGCCGGTCACTCGTTAACGCTTTAATTTGCCTTTTTTTCCCTCCACACCAAAGGCTTTTTACACGAAAGCCACGAAATTTAAAAATCGCAGGGACCACGTCTTCTCTTTTGACAAATATTTTCATACGTGCCTAGTAATTTATCCAGCTCAAATTTATCCTGTAATGAATTCGCGAGGATCGAGTTTGCAAAAAAAAAAAAGGATAAAATTACAGCGACAAGAAGTCCAGCCATTTTTCATTGGTACAAATAATTAATAACGAGTAATTCATATTTACTTTTTGGTATCTCTGCTCTGAACGGTTAAAAAAATCTAACCCTTTTGGAGGTAATATTGAAAAATTTTCGAAACGAAGATTTGATATTATCGGTTGATTTGCGCACTGACAAACAAAAATTTGACTCGATAAAAATTTCATTACTTTTTGCTGTGTGAAAAAATTCGAAAAAAAATCCACGATATTTAAGATTTTTGAAACACTCAATTTCTATAATTATAATAATAATGATGCCAAAAAGTTATTGAGAAATTTGTTTCAACAAAAAATTGAAAAAAAAAAAATCATCGGTACAATGTCGGTTTTTGTAACATAAAATTAATTTGTTAGCTTTTTTTTTGGATACGTGTGAATTTTTTTTTTTATTTTCTCTCTGAAATTTTGTTGAGTGGATTGAAAGTATTAAATTTTTTTTTCATCGGAAAGTTGGATATTGCATTGAGTTTCGTTTGTGCGGTCTTGAAAAATATTTAAAACAGGAATTTAAAAAATAATAAGGAAGACTTCTAAATAAATTCACATGCCTTCAAAAAAAAAATCAACGAATTCATTTGATCCAAGGAGAAAAAAAAATGTCCGGTCATTCGTTCAACAACTTTTTCTTACATTTTCTTAGATATTTATTGCATTGCGAAGTGCTTAAAATTCTCACGAAACCTCACTTTTGGCTGGAAATCATTCGCGATATTCGATAGATTGGTACGAATCAATTTTATTTTGCGTTTTTTTTTTTTTAATTTCAATATTTCGAATTCAAAGTCGACTTCGATACTCACGATGATGACTTTTGGAACGTTTTGTGTCGTTTAAATAATATTTGAATCCTTCGAGAAATTTTTTATGCTTACATATATTTTTAATTGAAACTTTTCTCGCGTATTAGCGAGATTATTTCATTGAATTTTTTGCAATAAAATAATTATTCTCCTGTTGGCAAGATTTTCGAACAAGTCTTCATTAAATAATATGCGCTTGAACGTCATTAAATTTTGACGAACTGACATTTTTAGCTTTGTCTGTAAATATAATTGTTTTCCTTCCATTAAAATTCCTCTTATCGATGTTTAATTCAATTTTTCTCATTGTAATTTTCCTTATGTAAGATTTAAATTTCGTGTGCACCTCGAGACTTAATTAAAGGATAATCGACTGATGTCGAAGAAGACATCAGTGGAGAAAATTTTCTGCTGGAAATGGATGGAATATTGTTGTTTTTTTTTTTTTTTTTTAATTAATCAAAATTCTCGTCGCGAAATATATAGAACTGAAAAAAAAAAAATTAATGCATCATCGAATTCTCATGAATATAGTTATAAATATTTACACCTCGGTATGAATGTAAATGTGAAAAGAACAATTTCCTTTTTTTTTTTTTTGTAGGAATATACGAATAGTGATCGAATAATTCGAAGTTTTTAAATAATTCAATTATGTTTTTTTCGTGTTACACAACAATGTCAGTTGATTAAAATATCCTTCGATATTTCACAGACGTACTCGGTATAGAACGAGTAAGAAAAAAAATTCGGCCATAAAATGTTTATCATCTCGTGTGCTTTTTTTTTATGAACGTATTATTGATAAATATTTTTCTATGAAATATTTATTCCGAAAAATCATTCGATAAATCGAAAAATTCGAATTATTCGCACACCCCTACCTTTTTTTGTCACTCGACACGTTGAGTGTATTTCCCCTAAAAAAAAAAATATCTTCACTCTTTATTCTTTCACAAACAATCAAACCATGCTTCACTTGAGTGTTTCCAATATGTTTTTCTGGTGTTTTGTTTTACGTGTTTTTTTTTTTTTCTTCTCCGTTAAACAGATGGGGACCAAGTCTCGCCAGAGAAAGGTAATTTGAAATTCTTTCTGTACACGTTTATCTGTGACCCTTTTTTTCGTATTTGTGCACCGTGCATGAGATCGGGGAATAAATATTCTCCATAATCTGTATAAAATATTTAATTCGTCAATTTTATAGCATTTTGTAGTGTCCATAAATATAATTGAATTCCAAAAAAAAAAAAGATAATTGATCAATGCGGATTGAAAAAATTCATACGTGCACTTTCATCGACGTATTATCATATTTGATTTTTAAAAAATCCATCAATAAAATGGATAATAAATAAGCTGATAATTAATTTAAATAAAAAAACCACATCGAACTTAAGGTATTACTGGATGAAAATTTAAAAACTGCCAAAATTCTTGAAAATTTGAGGAATGATAATTCTTGATAGAACAATAATACGTGAATTATTTTAAAAATTTTCACCGGATAATTTAGCAGTTATGAATTTATGAATTCAGCACGGTCGCTTATGGGAAAAGCCATTCCCAAATTATGGAAGTTAAATTTTAAGAAATTTTAAGAAGAAGAATTTTAAGAAGGATTTTAGGAAGACCGGATAAAAAAAGCCGGAGATTTTTGTGTTTCCTAACGTTTTGGTACATTTATTAGAACACAATTTTGGCATTGGAGACTGAAAGGAAGAAAAAAATGTTTCACGAAAACGATGAAGCTTCCTCTTGCGAGGAAGATCGAAAGATCAAATGAACAATTTGTTTTTAGAAAAGACGAGTAAACGCTCTGGAGCATGCAGGCTCACTGAAAAGTTTCATTCGAGAAAAGTAAATCCACCATTTTGGATTATTCTTTTGCATCGAGACTCTCGCTGATTGCACTTGCTAATTTTCAAAGTATCCAACTACAATACCCGGACTAAACCTGAACGTCGAAAAAAAAACTTAATCTTCTTCAATTTTTTTCGCCCCAATTAACGATGCTCGGGCGATAACGATCGAATTATCCAAATTAAATTCTAAGGTTATGCTGGATGGATATTAAAAAATCGCCAAAATTCTTGAAAATTTGAGGAATCATAGTTCTTCGTAGAATAATAATACACGAATTATTGCAGAATTTTTCGCTAAATAATTTAGTAGTTATAAATTTATAAATTTAACACGATCGCTTGTGGGAAAACAACTTCTGGAGACGTTAATGGTTGCAAAACGAATGGAACTAAATAGCCGTAAATTCTGAAAATATTATATCATCAAGATTTGGGATCGAGCGATTGATTGTGCCAAGCTTCAAGTGAATCGAGCGATCAATCGTCGAGAAATTAATTAAATTAATGAGGAGCATCGCCTTTTTATGAATTGCACTGCCTAGACGTGTGGCAACGTTTTTTTTTTTCTCAAAAACTTTCGACACGCACCTAAGCCACGCTTGCCCACGCTATTTTGAGGTTATAACTTACTCGCTGCTACTCACGAAGCAGCGTCAACGCGGAGAGCACAGCGCATGCGTCGACAGGTCGAGCAGTGCTACCACCGATGAAAAAAAAAAATTCAAACTGCTGCGTTGTCGCGTTTAGCGGACAATTTATAAAATAGTAAAACATTTATTTTAACGATGAATCAATCAGCAGTCGTTGGAAAAATCAATATATATTGAGCTTTTAGGTAATTATTGATGATAATAAGATGATCCGAACGTATCAATTACATTTAAAAATTGAGAATTTTTTTTTTTTTTTTACAGTTGAATCAGTTGCACTGTCACTGTCAAAACCTCAGTCAAGCACACACCTATATCGTCGAATTTGACTTCAATTATTATTAAAAGTGAAAAATTAACACTTCTAAATGTTAATTTATAATTAGTTTAGCTATTTGTAAAGCTAAACGTGTCCGAAATGACCAAAACTCGTAAATCCATGATTTGCCCATTTTGGAGCAACTTTTTGCTCGATGGTCCGTCCAGTAATACCTTAAATGCACGAGGCTTCGTTTTTTTTTGTTTTTCAATCGAGGGCCAAAAGTATGATAATATTAATTGAGAAAAATGTCACAATAGGGTAGCTTGCGGGTAGAGGTAAAAATTTCGAACGATCAGAATGTATAAAGATCGATAAACAATCTTTTTTAAATACAAATGCTGAGGCAACGAAAGTATGAACCGTTGGAAACTTTAATTTTCAATGGATTATCATCAGATAACTGTTCCCTCGGCAGATTGTTTGTCGGAACGCATTACAATTTGAAAATGTGTTTCTTTACATGATTTTTACGTTGAATTAAAAAAATATATCGATTCGCACAGCATAAAGACTTTGTATCTTCGATATTTTGTAAAAGGAAAATGCTTCGCACCTGTAATAAGCTGACATAATCGAAAATAAATATTTCGAGAATGAAAATATCGAATGATCATAATCTCGAACGTAAAAATAAACGAATGCCAAAATATTTTTAGATCATTGATTTAAGGATGCGTTGAACTTACGAAAGTAAAATCATTGAAAGTAAAATTCATTGTGAATTGTACAATAAATCCTGATGAGCTAGAAAATCAAGAGAAAACAAAATCAACCGCATCGATAACACCGAAGATATTGAGTTTCAGAAACAATAATGGAGTAAAGTTATTAACAAAAAAAAAAACAGAAAATCTGCTAATTAAACATTCAGAAAAATTATTATTCTCTTTCGTGAATATCTGATCTTTTTCATAGGACGCAATTTTTGGTATTTTCGTTCATTCGATATTTCAGTTTTATTGCGATATTTATTTTGTAATTTTTCTCCATTACTATATATCAAGACTTTCGTACGAATGATCTTTGGTAGTTCGTGAATTTTTGAAATTTCGATCATTCCAAATGTTGATCGTTCGAAATTTTGACACCCCTATGCCCTCGTACCATCCGCGGCCTTTTACCGTCCGTATATTGAAAATATCCCATATGTTTCACAGTCGCCTCTTCCACGAGGATATCCGCCCCCATCCTCGACGATGCTCTTCGACGATGATCCGGGCATCATGTCCGAGGTTGAGACCTCGAGCACGGGATTTCGTAGGGGCGGCAAGCAAAGAAGCAGCCTACCCGTTGTCCGCACACCGAGTAAAACTCTGGAGCGACCACTAGGTAATGCACACTCCGTTAATCCCCTCGCACGTTTGCGTTAAACTTCGGCTTCGTAACGCATATCCCCGCTATTGCTGAATTTACGCCCCCAACATATTATGCAGCCTTTAAACCCAAAATTGCTTAAATCCATCCTCAATCGCAGATGTCTGTCTCGAGTGAATTTTTTTTTTACGAAATTGACGAGAACCCTACTTTGACGAACTATTATCGGTTGCATTTCTACAGATTCAGCGGTTTTTTTTTAGTTAAAAAAAAAATACTTGCACTTTGAAATATAATTTGATTCAGTCGGAAACAATTTTGATCTTTGATTGATAAGCTTTAACGAATTTGAACAAATTTTCATACGTAAATCAGCGAAATTCCATTGGTTTTATTCACGTACGATTGACATAATTTTTTTAAAATTAAATTGCAATATTCTTCATAGGAATCAATTTTAAATTTAATATAATTATTGTCCAGTATGACGAAGCTTTGGATTTCAATCTGGTCGAAAAAATAAAAAATGCAATTTTTATAGCAGTAAATTGTGTACCAAGGAGATACAGTGGCACTTTTAAGGCTGAGCACGATGTTTTCAGTACGAGTCGTAGACGAGCGCGCGGAGCGCGAACTCGTACGGAAAACATCGTGCTCGGCCTTGAAAGGCCGCAGTGCCTCCGCGAAGGCCTTGCGGGGAGGCCTTGAAAGGCCTCCGCAGTGCACTCGATACTTTATACAACACTGACATACTTTCCGAGCTTTTAGGGTTTGTAGACGAGGAATAAAAAGTAGTACTTTTAAGTCCTTTAAGTACTCAAGTCCCTACTTTTAAGTCCTAGGACTTAAAAGTCTTAAATGAGTCAGAGTCTTGAGTACTTTTAAGACATGTGTGACTTAAAAGTACTCTTTAAAAAGTCCTTCACAACTTAAAACTATATAATACTTTACTCCTCGTCTACATGACCTAAAAGCGATGAAAATATTGTAGTGTTGTATGAACAAAGTTTTGTTGTTTCTTCTTTGCTTGAATTTTACAAATAATTACAAACCTGAGAAATCGAGCAGCGTCTTTAATTCATTAAGAGGGAAGATTGAATTTTAGCCAACGTTTTTTTTTTTTTTTTCACGGATCAACTGTCCCAGAACGAATTCAATCTTTAACTCTTTTCACCGCGCTTTCGCTCTTGTCAAAAGGCGAGGGAAAAAAAAAAAAGAAAATCAAACGAAAAACGAGTCTACAATTTCTCTGCGCACTCGAAAAAAAAAAAATAAAAAAAAAATAATAATAAAAATAATAATAAAAATAATACTCGAGCTTCCCTCCTATAATCCAGCATGGCAATGCGTGAGCGAGTGAGGCTTACCTGACAAAACAATGAATTTCTGTGGGCGACTCCCTAGGTCTGGTGTTCCTGCAGTACAGGAACGAGACGAAGAGGGCACTCCTGCCGAACGAAATTACGAGCATAGACACCGTCAAGGCTCTCTTCGTCAGGAGTTTTCCCAAACAGCTTACCATGGAGTACCTCGACAGTCCCCATGTCAAAGTATACATACACGACAGCAACAAAAATATGTTCTACGAGCTCGAGGATCTCAGGTGAGTTTCATTCGTCATAAAAAGTAGGTTATGTCGAAAGTTGGAAAAGTATATTTAAAAGAAAAACAGAAAATTAATCATCAGTCCATATTTGCACGATATGACAAAATTTTTCAGGATATATTGTCAATTAAAAAAAAAATTAAAAAAAAAAAGCTGCAAGTTGAAACTTGTACATTTCTTCCTCCAAATTTCGCACCTCAAAAAAGTCCCACCTCAGAAGTTTCAATCGAATTTTCTCGTCAACGACTGAACGAAAATTGATGAAATTTTCACCATCGATGCAGAATTTTGGCACGAGTTTTTCCACGATTTTTTGGGTTATGTTCGAAATTTTTAGGTTTATAAATCGCGCGAATATGAGTTGATCATCGTGTGAATCACTTCTTCAGTATTTACTTCATTTTTCAATTGAACTTTGTGGCGAGACGATTTTTTTTCGTATGTCCTGTGCTAAAAGGGCGATTTTAAAATCGAAATTTCTTGGTAAAAAAACATCGGTGACGTGATCTTAAACTTTGCAGCTCTGAGGACACGTGTTGCAAGATTAAAATAATTCCGATTGACAAAATTCTCCAATACGTACCCAAAGCCCAGGGACTTTGAAAAGTCACAATGCCTCGAGGCGATCGAATCTTTCCCGCAGTTCAAATTTGCCGCTACGGTTCACGCGCGCCGTGGCTGCTATCGCAACTACTCATCATCCCGCCCAACTCGCGACCTAACCTCTCTCTTGGCGCTCGAACAATTCCCAAAGTCCCACCTGAAAAGTTTCAATCGAATTTTCTCGTAAACGACTGAACGAAAGTTGACGAAATTTTCACCATCGATGCAGAATTTTGGCACGAGTTTTTCCACAATTTTTCGGATTATCCTCGGGATTTTTTGGTTTAGAAATCGCGTGCGAATATGAGTTGATCATCGGGTTATTCACTTCTCCAGTATTTACATCATTTTTCAATTGAACTTGGGGCAAGACAATTTTTTTTTTTCTTATATCCTATGCATGCCATGATTTCAGAATTGAAATATTTATAATTTACAAAATTCTCTAATCGGTGACAGAGTGCAAGGACTGCCTCATCAACAATTTTTTTTTTTTCTTTTCTCGTTAACAAGATAGTATCGCTTCTTTTTTTTTCCTTCCTCAATCAACGAAAAAAAAAAAAACATTTCTCGACAAATTTCCATCGAGTAAGCTTGATTTTCATCATCAAGGTCTCATCTTCGTGATATCCGGGATCGAAGCGTTTTGCGTCTTTTCGAGAGTACGGACGGCGTAGCCGGTATGCCCGGACCCATGGGAGCACCGGTTGGCGGAGCTGGACTTCCGGCACACTGGGAGGATCAGAGTTACTTCAGCGAGCCCGAGTTCGACAGTGAATTTCAGCATCAACACATTCACAAGAGCAAGGTAAGTTTTCCCCGAAACTTTTCCTCCCGTGACTCACCTTCGATTGCACGAATTCGAGAATAATTTACTCGTCGAGTGAGCATCCTTTTCTCATGAAATTCAACGATGCTTCGTGAAACTCGAAAAAAATTGTAAAATTTATCGTAGAATTGGAAAAACAAATTAAAAAAAAGTATTTTTTTTATCAATTTCACGAAATCAATTATCGAAAAAAAAAAATTCCTATTCATAATCAGTATGAATTAATTTGATGGAGAAAAGTGCAAAGGTGAAATAAAAATTGACCAATTTTACGAAATATTTTCGAAAATTTGAAAATTAAATTTTTCAATCTTGCAGTGCATCCTCGCTGTGTTTGTTACGTTAGAAATAAAAAAAATGTTTCAATATATTCGAATTGACAGACTAATTATAGCCAAATGACCGTAACAATCAATTACTGTTAGCCCAGTCGAATTAGATAAAAAAAGAGGCTGACCCGGAAAAAATTGTAAGTAGCAATTTTCCTTCAGAAATCGTTGGGGAGGGTCACTGACATTCTAAATTTCGATTTTCGAATGCCCCACCCCATTGCTTCAGCCGCCATATTGAATTTAAGGGTGAATTTTTGTTTACTGAATAACTCGTTTATTTTCAATTTTACACGAAAAATAGTTATTACCAAAGTTGCTTGTAATAATTTTTCCTACAATTTCGGTCCTTGTCAATTTTTCTCTAGGATCGATATTTTTCGTTTTAGACCCAAAAAAGATGGTAAATTTTTGTTTATTGAATAACTCGTTCATTTTCAATTTTATACGAAAAATAGTGATTACTAAAGTTGTTTGTAATAAAATTTTCTACAATTTTAGTCCTTATCAATTTTTCCCTAAGATCGATATTTTTCGATTAAGGCCCGAAAAGAGTTTGGGGGTGAACCTAAATATTGTTTCATCTCCTTTATTTTTCAATTTACACTAAAAATGGTAACCACGAAAGTTGTTTGGGCCGAAATTGTAGGAAATTTTATTACAAACAACTTTGGTAATAACTATTTTTCGTGTAAAATTGAAAATAAACGAGTTATTCAGTAAACAAAAATTCACCCTTAAATTAAATATGGCGGCTGAAGCAATGAGGTGGGGCATTCGAAAATCGAAATTTAGACTGTCAGTGACCCCCCCCCCCCCCCCAACGATTTCTGAAGGAAAATTGCTACTTAAAATTTTTTCCGGGTCAAATCCTAATTCGACTGGGCTATGTCGTATTTTTGATACTCGGACAGCAGTTTTTTTTTTTTTTGCTTTTGGCCAAAAATTATATAAATTATATAAAATTATACAAATGAGCCATTCCGCAAATTATCAACGAATCCTGAAATTTTTTTCCTCCGATCGATCCGGTAATCCGATAAATTCTGAACAATCTGTGCGATTGAGTGAAAAAAATTCATTAATTTTTTTTCCTATAAGAATAAAAAAAAATACAAGACCTGTTGCATTAGAAAGTTCAGTACAAAACAACGATATTTTTTTTTTTGTACCAACACCTTCATTGCCAGATTTTAACGATCCGAGTTTTTTGAATTTAAAAAAAAAACTTTATCCCCCAAAAGGATTGATTTAAAAATCTAAAAATAATTCACGAAGACTCGTTTCAAATTGTAACAAAATTTCGACGATCATGAGCATGATCTTGAGGACGTATCGGACGTACCTTCCCAACAAAAAGTGACTCTCGTCGACAATATTGCATACTTTATGATTAGACAAAATTCGTAAAAAATTCAACCACAATAAAGACGATAAGAAGATTAATTTTAAATAATAATAATGCCAAAAAGTTATCAATAAATTGTTTGAAAAAAACATTGTTTAACAAATTTTTAGGGAAAGTTTTTTTTTGACACGTGAAATGAATTCGTTGATTTTTCTGACTACACATGAATTTTTTTAAAAAATTTCTTATCATTTTGAAATTTCGGTTTTCGAAAATTTTTTAATTTTGAAGAATGAAGGAAAAATCGTGAATTTTTTTATATGTTTTCGTAAAAACGTTGTAGATTAAAATTAAGAAGTTTTCAGGGCATTGAACGAATAGTTTCGTAAATACAATATTTACAAATTTTCGAAAACCAAAATTTCAAAATGATAAGAAAATAAAAAAAAAAAATTCATTTGTAGTCAGAAAAATCAACGAATTCATTTCACATGACAAAAAAAAACATTTCCTAAAAATTTTTTAAACAATGTTTCGTTTAAACAATTTATCGATAACTTTGTGGCATTATTATAATTAAAAAGTAATCTTCTTATCGTCTTTATTGGGGTTGATTTTTTTTCGATTTTTATCTTATCGCGAAGTACGCAAAATTGTCGACGAAAGTCACTTTTGGTTGGGAAAATACGTCCGATACATCCTCAAACGATCTAAGTTTTTTTTAATTATAAAAAAAAAACTTTATCCCTCCAAAAGGATTGATTTAAAAGTCTAAAAATAATTCACAAAGACTCGTTTCGAGTCGTATCAAAATTTCGACGATCATGAGCCTGATCTTATAATTGGTATAGGAGAGGATCCGTAAAAGGTGACTCAATGAATGTAGAGAATGCCTTATCATACAAAGTTTAATTTGTACATCTTTAAAAATCGGAGCAATACGTTACGTATGAGGGAAAAAAAAAAAAATTAAAAAAACTTAACTATCTTAAGTGTAATAATACATCAAGGCGATAACACTATACGCGTATAAACGTCATAGTTTTTCGAACATATCTGGTATAAAAAAAAAAAAAAATTTCAAATCTGTACAGTTGCATATTATGCTCGCAGGTCACCTGGCAATTTTTTTTTTTTTTTTCAAACTAAGCACGTCAAGCTCGAAGAGTGAAAATGGAAAAAAATAAAAAATAAAAGCTTCGAGACGAGCTGATGATTTGAGAGGTTGCGAAGAATGAATTCATCGATGTGCACAATCTCGGATTTAATCGACATTATCCCAATTCATTATTTCGATAATTAATAATGTCGATTTATTATTTTACAAATGGGCAATGATTGTCATAATTATTTTTCCCTATAATTCATAATTCGTGAATCACAATTCCCCTGTCTTCTCGGTATTATCGTTCTTTTTATTATTAAAAAAAAAAAATAAAAAAAATTACCGATCGTCTTTTTTTTGTTGCTCTTCGTTATAAATATAAAAAAAAAATAATATACGGTAAAACGGAATTACAAAAGTTACGAGCTAAAATGGGATAGAACGTGGACGGAAAATTGTAGGAGTGAGAAGAAATATTTGAAAAAAAAGAAGAAGAAAAATGTAAAATCGTAGTAACGACGAGTGATCGAATGATATTAATTAAAAATAAAAATAAAAAGTCAATCTACGAGACAACGAATGAAATGCCTCGATTGAGCACTGTACCGTCCTGAAAAATGGCAAAAGTCGATTCTCACAATTTAGGCTCGACATTGAAAAATGCAAACGAGAAAGAACAAAAATATTATCAAACAAACTCTTAATGCACCGGGAACGAAAATAAAAAGCAAAACTAAAGAGAAATAAATTTATAGATTCGCGAGAAAATTGAGAATGAATATCCATCGAGAATCCTGACGAAGAAAAAAATTCTTTGCCACGATTTTAATAATTTTCCAGACCAATCCAATTGTTGCAATTTTTTTTTCTTTTTTTCTTCTCAAAGTCAAACTGCGAGATAGGAATCACAAAAAATCAAACTGACATTTCCCGGTGCAGGGAAAAATTTTACTCTCGAGTTTAATATTTTTTTTTTAAGAAGCCAGAAAAAAAAACTCCAATTTTTTTTTTGCTCCATTAAATTTTTTTCTCTCTGCTCTGGCAACTTTTTATTTTCTTCTCATCCATTTTTCATCATTATATCATCAGCCTTGATGCTACGATTGGCAGTTTTTTGTTTTTGTTTTTGTTTTTTTTTTCGTCTATTCGATCGCTTGCGATCGTTTAAAATGCTTTGCACGCTTGTACAGCCGGCAAATATAGGGCTCCGGAGTAAAGCTTTTTCGGGACGTTGCGCCAGTCCATAACGAGAGCTTTAGCGAAAGGTTCGATCGCGCAACCGTCGCAAACGTCCATGACGCGTTTGACCTCGGCCTCTGCCGGTTCTCGCTCGTCTCCCTTTGCCGTTTGCTTCGTGGCTTGTTCACCGAAACTCGCTAGACCGACGTAATAATCGTTGCTCAGTGTCTGGGCCATGAGAAACGTATCGTCGATCAATGAACCATCGCCCAATTGTACGAGGCCCCGTTTCTTCTTCTCCGTGTCACGTTTGCCGATCGTCTTTTCGCTCGTGAGACTCGACTCGTCCCTCGGCAGGAAGGAAACCTTTGCCAGAGTAAAATCATAATTATAAAGTGAATTTCATCGAGAAAAAAAGAAATAAAAAGAGTGAGAGAGAAAAAAAAGTGGGAACACCATTCGGGAATCGTTGATCCAACTGGTCGGAATGGTTTTCCTACTTTTTTTTTCCTTTCACTGGACAAGTTGTAAAACTGGATTATCAAAAAGACTGTACTGAAATACAGCTCTGTCTTTTGCAATTCGTTCGAAAAGGCACTGTTTGTCTCCCGGATCGAACCCGATCCGGGGAAAAAGTCTGTCGGAAAATATTCGCAGGAAAACTTTTACAGGGACAACTCTATCGGAAAACAGCTCTCCCGGAACAATTCTCGTATAAATGAGTGTGGCTCTCTATACCTAGTAACAATTCTCCGGGAATTCAAGACTCCGGGAACGTATCCTATGAAATAATAAGCATCGGGACGAACGACTCTCCGGGATGACGATTCTAGCAGGAAAAGCATATACGAAGCGCATGCGTCGTACAGGCTGGGCATGCGCGTCATATACCTCGTGCATCAGAGATAGGTAGTCCGGTAGAGTTGCAGTTTCGGAGAGTTGTCCAACGGACGAGTCGTCGTTCCGGAGACAATTGTTTTTCCGGAGATTCAACATTCGGGAGAGTTTGCTATGGTATATGTATTTTTGGCGAGTCGTTACTCGGTAGAGTAATTACTTGGTAGAGTTATACTCAATTAGAGTCACTACATTACCCAGTAGAGTAGTTACTCGGTAGAGTAGCTACTCGGTAGAATTGATACTCGGTAAAGTTGACACTTGGTAGAGACGTTACACGACAAAGTAGTTACTCAGTAGAGTCGCTACTCGGTAGAGTCATTACTTGGTAGAGTTATACTCAATTCGAGTCCCTACTCTACCGAGTAGAGTAGTTATTCGGTAGAGTAGTTATTCGGTAGAGTAGTTACTCGGTAGAGTAGTTATTCAGTAGAGTAATTACTCGGTAGAGTAGCTACTCGGTAGAGTAATTATTCAGTAGAGTAATTACTCGGTAGAGTAGCTACTCGGTAGAATAGCTACTCGGTAGAGTTGATATTCGGTAAAGTCGACACTTGGTAGAGACGTTACACGGCAAAGTAGTTACTCAGTAGAGTCGCTACTCGGTAGAGTTATTACTTGGTAGAGTTATACTCAATTAGTCCCTACTCTACCGAGTAGAGTAGTTACTTGGTAGAGTAGTTCTTCGGTAGAGTAGCTACTCAGTAGAATAGCTACTCGGTAAAGTAGCTACCCGGTAGAGTAGCTACTCGGTAGAATAGCTACTTGGTAGAGTAGTTACCCGGTAGAGTAGCCGCTCGGTAGAGTTTATATTCGGTAAAGTCGATACTGGGTAGAGACGATACACGGTAAAGTCGTTACTCTGTAGAGTTGCTACTCGGTAGAGTCATTACTTGGTAGAGTTATACTGAATTAGAGTCCCTGCTCTACCGAGTAGAGTAGTTACATGGTAGAGTAGTTATTCGGTAGAGTAGTTACTCGGTAGAGTAGTTTCTCGGTAGAATAGCTATTCGGTAGAGTTAGTTACTCGGTAGAGTTGAATTCGGTAAAGTCGACACTTGGTAGAGACGTTACACGGCAAAGTAGTTACTCAGTAGAGTCGCTACTCGGTAGAGTTATTACTTGGTAGAGTTATACTCAATTAGTCCCTACTCTACCGAGTAGAGTAGTTACTTGGTAGAGTAGTTCTTCGGTAGAGTAGCTACTCAATAGAATAGCTACTCGGTAGAGTAGCTACTCGGTAGAATAGCTACTTGGTAGAGTAGTTACCCGGTAGAGTAGCCGCTCGGTAGAGTTTATATTCGGTAAAGTCGATACTGGGTAGAGACGATACACGGTAAAGTCGTTACTCTGTAGAGTCGCTACTCGGTAGAGTCATTACTTGGTAGAGTTATACTGAATTAGAGTCCCTGTTCTACCGAGTAGAGTAGTTACATGGTAGAGTAGTTATTCGGTAGAGTAGTTACTTGGTAGAGTAGTTACTCGGTAGAATAGCTATTCGGTAGAGTAGCTACTCGGTAGAATAGCTACTCGGTAGAGTAGTTACCCGGTAGAGTAGCCACTTGGTAGAGTTTATATTCGGTAAAGTTGATACTGGGTAGAGACGATACACGGTAAAGTCGTTACTCAGTAGAGTCGCTACTCGGTAGAGTCATTACTTCGTAGAGGTATACTCAACTAGAGTCGCTACTCTACCGAGTAAAGTAGTTACTTGGTAAAGTAGTTATTCGGTAGAGTAGCTACCCGGTAGAGTAGCTACTCGGTAGAATAGCTACTAGGTAGAGTAGTTACCCGGTAGAGTAGCCGCTCGGTAGAGTTGATATTCGGTAAAGTCGATACTGGGTAGAGACGTTACACGATAAAGTCGTTCCTCAGTAGAGTCGCTACTCGGTAGAGTCATTACTTCGTAGAGGTATACTCAATTAGAGTCGCTACTCTACCGAGTAGAGTAGTTACTTGGTAGAGTAGTTATTCGGTAGAGTAGCTACCCGGTAGAGTAGCTACTCGGTAGAATAGCTATTCGGTAGAGTAGCCGCTCGGTAGAGTTGATATTCGGCAAAGTCGATACTGGGTAGAGATGTTACACGGTAAAGTCGTTACTCAGTAGAGTCGCTACTCTACCGAGTAGAGTAATTACTTGGTAGAGTAGTTATTCGGTATAGTAGTTACTCGGTAGAATAGCTACTCGGGAGAGTAGCTACTCGGCAGAGTCGATACTTGGTAGAGACGTTACATGGTAGAGTAGTTACTCAGTAGAGTCGCTACTCGGTAGAGTCATTACTTGGTAGAGTTGATGCTCGGTAGAGTCGATACTCAATAGAGTCGCAACTCGGTAGAGTCGATACTCAATAGAGTCGCAACTCGGTAGAGTCACTGCTCGGTAGGATCATTACTCGGTAGAGTCACTACTCGGTAGGATCATTACTCAATGGAGCAGTTACTCGGTAGCAGAGCTGGGCAAAGTACCATAAAGTACTTCAAGTGCAAAGTACTGTAAGTACTTCAAGTACTCGTGTATTTCAAGTAGCAAGTACCGAAAATTCGTGAAGTACCAAGTACTTAAAGTACTAAGTATTTGAAGTACTTGGTCAATACGTCAAGTATCAAGTACTTTTCAAGCTTTCAATTATACATCTTGTAAGTTGTAGTACTTATATACGATTTCTTACGTACTCTCTAAACTCATTTGATTTCGATTCGAGTACTTTTTGTATCAAAACATATTTTTACGCTGTGCAGTTCACTCAGGCTAGGCAGATTGGAACAGAAAAATTTAGACCAAGAATTAGAAATAAATTTTTAAAATCAGCATTGACGATTGTAATCAAGATTGATTAAGCTTCAGGTTTGAAAAAGAAAAGATGAAGAATTTAATGCACGGATTGTTAAAAACGGAGCCATGCATTGACAGTGACACTGTAACTACCGTAGCTTGAACCTTTGAACGATCATTCCTTACAATCTTAACCAAAAATGGCGCAGAAAGTTCCTCAATTTATATTCAAAGGCGTTATACATGCAAACATTAGCAAGGCGTATTCAAAAGTACTTCATACTTGGTACTTGAAAAAATACTTGAAGTACAGGAAATTACTTGAAATTTTAATTGCAAATACTTTAAGTACATGACATTTACTTGAAAATTTAAGTACAAATACTTGAAATACAGATCGAGTACTTGGAAATTCAATTACAATACTTGGAATACTTTTAACGTACTTTGTGCTTCAAGTACTGTACTTCCAGTACATCGCAAGTACCGGGTACTTGAAGTACTGCCCAGCTCTGCTCGGTAAAGTCGTTAATTGGTAGAGTGGTTACTCGATAGAGATTTACTCGGTGGAGGTGCTACTGGGTAGAGTCACTACCCGGCCGAGACCTTACTTGACAGAGTCGCAACTCGGTAGAGTCACTATTTGGTAGGATCATTACTCAGTGGAGTAGTTACTCGGTTGAGTTTTTACTCGGTAGCGCAATTGCTCGGTAGAGTTATTACTAGGTGGAGTAGCTGCTCAGTAGAAAAATTGTACTACGGAACAGTCATCTGGGAAGTCTTTCGGTCCAGTAGAGTCGTTCTTTCGGGAGAGTTGATCCGGGTAAGCTGTTTTCTGGTAGAATAATTACTCGGGAGAGCGAGAGAAAAATCTAAATTTTGTAGAAATCCACAAACATTGATGATGCTCAGGTTTCTTTCTTACGATTGAACTTTTTCTTTCGTTTCCGGCATCGAAATTTTTCGATTTCTTCGTTTCACGTACCTTTGTGGCGTTCATTATTTCCCTCTTGGCAATTTCTTTCTTCGATTCGAAATTCAGAACTTTGGATGGAACAGTCTGGTCGACGGACGAGCTTCGTCTCTTTTGATTCCTCTCTCTCTTGAAGAGATTGTGATACTGCAGGTCGCTGAAACTGTAACCATTGTTACTGCCAGCTGGCACGCCGGTCGGAGCCTCCGCCGATTGTGGCGTACCGTCGTCGAAGAATTGCGATGGCTGGTAGACCCTCGCGAACGAAGGAAGACCCGATGATTGCGGTTGTCCCGATGGGATTGGGGATTTAAAAGCATCGGGATTTATCGGTGGGAAGCTCACGGGCGGTGGACCCGGTGGAGGTAAATTAGGATGACGAAGGGTCACGCCATTCTGGACCAGCTGAATGTCAGCTCCGGGATTAATTCTCACCTGCAGGGGAAAGAAATTATCATTACTATTTAAACTTTTTTTTTTTTTTAATTAACGTATCAGGGAAGTTTTTCGAATAAAGTCAAGATGTCGTCGAGTATAGCCATCGGAAATGATGGTAGAGAAATTGTGAATTAAAAATAATACATATAGATTGAAAAAGGTGAATTGACTATCGTCGTTAATTTATTATTAAGAACGTGGATAATGAGTAATAATTTATGAATGAATATGAAAAATGACAATTCAAATGCCAAATTAAGGATGACAGATTAAAATTGACGAATTAAAATTGGACAATGAAAAGTTAGAACTGACGAATGAAGAAATAAAAATTGACGATTGAAATTTTAAATTGACGATAGGAAATGACAATTGCCCGGTACAAACGGTACCTTACGATTACAAGTTTCATGGACGAAAAAACCATCAATCTGCGATTAAAAGTCCCGATTGGCCACTGCCAATAAAAATTTTTAATTGAAAATAAGAATCGACGACCAAAAATAAAAATTAACCTCTAAAATTGACAATTGAAGATGAAAAATATAATTCGAATAATTGAAAATCCTTTGCGATAGTAGACAAAAATTAAAATTCCCCTAAAATTTCACTACTCACAATCAATTTTTATGCAATTTCAATTTTTATTGCCACTTTCAATTTTTTTTAATGGCCACTGCCAATAAAAATTCGAAATTAAAAATAACAATCGACGACCAGAAATAAAAATTAACGACTAAAATTGACAATTGAAGATGAAAAATATAATTCGATCAATTGAAAATCCATTGCGATAGTAGACAAAAATCAAGATTCCCCTAACATTTCACTACTGACCATCAACTTTTTTGCAATTTCAATTTTTTTTGCCACTTTCAATTTTTTTTAATGGCCACTGCCGAAAAAATTCGAAATTAAAAATAACAATCGACGACCAGAAATAAAAATGAATCATTAAAATTGACAATTGAAGATGAAAAATATAATTCGAATTATAATTGAAAATCCATTGCGATAGTAGATAAAAATAAAAATTCCCCTAAAATTTCACTACTGACCATCAATTTTTATGCAATTTCAAGTTTTTTGCCACTTTCAATTTTTTTATTGGCCAATGCCAATAAAAATTCGAAATTAAAAATAACAATCGACGACCAAAAATAAAAATTATCGACTAAAATTGACAATAGAAGATGAAAAATATAATTCGAACAATTGAAAATCCTTTGCGATAGTAGATAAAAATAAAAATTCCCCTAAAATTTCATTACTCACGATCAATTTTTATGCAATTTCAATTTTTATTGCCACTTTCAATTTTTTTTATTGGCCAATGCCAATAAAAATTTTTAATTGAAAATAACAATCGACGACCAAAAATAAAAATTAACCACTAAAATTGACAATTGACGATGAAAAATATAATTCGAACAATCCAAAATCCTTTGCGATAGTAGACAAAAATCAAAATTCCCCTAAAATTTCATTACTCACGATCAATTTTTATGCAATTTCAATTTTTATTGCCACTTTCAATTTTTTTTATTGGCCAATGCCAATAAAAATTTTTAATTGAAAATAACAATCGACGACCAAAAATAAAAATTAACCACTAAAATTGACAATTGACGATGAAAAATATAATTCGAACAATCCAAAATCCTTTGCGATAGTAGACAAAAATCAAAATTCCCCTAAAATTTCACTACTGAGCATCAATTTTTATGCAATTTCAATTTTTTTTTTCTTTCCCCCAAACATTATACTCACTCGATGATTAATCTGTCCCCCGGTGAGAAATGGATTCCTGGGCAATGGCGGCCCGGTTATAGGTGCCTGGGTCGTCGTTCTTGGCACACTGTTCGAGGTATCGTGCTCGTAATGATGAGCGTGATGATGCTTGTGATCCTTGTGGGCTTTTCCCGCGGTCAGTGCAACGTCGTAAAGTTGCACCATCGTCAGCTCACCGAGCAGACCACCCGAACCTTTTTTTGAAAAAAAAAAACAAACTTATTGTTTTCCAAACACTCGCTCATCCACGAAAAAGAAAAAAGAAATGAAGTAACAAAATATCCTGTTGCACCCATCTACGTGACTGACCTGCTGGTGCCCCTTCGCCCTCGAGAAAACCACCACCGAGCTGTCTTTGCTCCTGACCGGAAATTGCTATACCGCCACCCTTGATCACGTGGCCTACGAGCTAAAATGATAGGTCAAACATAAATTGAACAAAAAAAATTACACAAGGACAAAAAGAAATGACGTTTATAATAATAATTTAAAAAAAACAATAATTATTAATAATTATAATAATAAAAATAATAACGTCACAAAAACGAAGCTTTCTCAATGAGGAAACAAAAAAAAACCAATTTTTTTTTTGTTTTTCCTGAATTGCGATTCACAGCAGTTTGGAAAAATGTATATTCTCGCTATACATACTCGCTATGCATAAATCTTCGGTGACAGAGCATGCGAATGAAAACTAATTAAAAAAATTTTTTTTAAAAATAAATAATTGCGGAAGTATCATGCACATTTTTCTGCACGTGAGGCCATAATGAGCCCCAAAGCACGAACGTAAAAAGTCACGCGGATTAAAAAAAAAAAATATAATTTTCCCTCTTAGGACGTTTCCCATGTCAAGATTGCTTTCCTGACTTTTCATTGTCGACAATCGAGGATCGAATCTTTTTGCGATATAGGTTTTTTTTTCTCTCTTTTAAGCCTCTCGTTAATCGAGGATTCAGACAGATCTTCGTTTCGATCTGCCAGAATTAAACGGTCTCGTAAAAATAATTGAGGAAAGGAAACTTGTAAATTGACTTCCTCATTATCCCAACGCACTCTCACAAATCTCTCTTTGTGCAGCAAATCGGGGGGTTTTTTTTTTTTTTTTTTTTAATTCTGACATTCTCGCGGAGGAAGCATTGTGATCGAGATAAAATATCGAGGAAGCAACGTGCAAATTAGAAATTTGCACGATTTTTATTTATGCAAATCCCGCATATTTATTCACGATTTAGTACTCGTACGAATTTGAAAAAAAATCATTTTTTGTAAAATCTAAACCACTTTACCGAATCTTTTCAAACTCAATAACGGGCATGGTTCTCGCTTGGACTATTCGTGTATAAGTCGATCGCTCGATAGTTCGAAATTTTTGAAAGTTAACGAAAAATTGGACAAGCTGGATTATCAATGAACAGGCATACCGATTTTTCGGAAAAATTAAAAATTCCCTAACTCTCGAACGCGTCAGTCGATTTTCTCAAAATTCAAAAGCGAGCGTTGTTCAGTGATGTTCCACTTGTGAATAAAGTTTCAGCCGGGTAGCTCGAAAATTGCACGAGTTATGCTCTTCAAAGACATTTTTACAAAAAATTCAAATCCCCATAAAATCCGAACGTCTTGCTGAATCTTCGCGAAAATTTATATCAGACAATGAGTTGCGGTGGCACTACTCGCGTGCAAAACTTCAGCCTGATCGATCAAGCCATTCCCAAGTTGTGAAAGTTAAATTTTAAGAAGACCACAAATCCGGAGATTTTTGTGTTTTCTGACGTTTTGGTACATTTTATTAGAATACAATTTTCGGCATTGGAGACTGAAAAGAAGAAAAAAATGTTGCACGAAAACGATGAAGCTTCCTCTTGCGAGGAAGATCGAAAGATCAAATGAACAATTTGTTTTTAGAAAAGACGAGTAAACGCTCTGGAGCATTCAGGCTCACTGAAAAGTTTCATTCGAGGAAAGTAAATCCACCGTTTTTGGATTATTCTTTTGCATCGAGACTCGCTGATTGCACTTGCTAATTTTCAAAGTATCATTCAAAGTAAAATTCAAAGTATCATTCAAAGTATAATTTCAAAGTATAATTTCAAAGTATAATTTCAAAGTATAATTTCAAAGTATAATTTCAAAGTATAATTTCAAAGTATAATTTCAAAGTATAATTTCAAAGTATAATTTCAAAGTATAATTTCAAAGTATAATTTCAAAGTATAATTTCAAAGTATAATTTCAAAGTATAATTTCAAAGTATAATTTCAAAGTATAATTTCAAAGTATAATTTCAAAGTATAATTTCAAAGTATAATTTCAAAGTATAATTTCAAAGTATAATTTCAAAGTATAATTTCAAAGTATAATTTCAAAGTATAATTTCAAAGTATAATTTCAAAGTATAATTTCAAAGTATAATTTCAAAGTATAATTTCAAAGTATAATTTCAAAGTATAATTTCAAAGTATAATTTCAAAGTAAATTTCAAAGTATAAATTGAAGAAGATGAAGTTTTTTCGACGTTCAGGTTTAGTCCGAGTATTGTATTTATCCAACGACAAATATAAAATTCAAAGTATATATTCAAAGTATAATTTCAAAGTAAATTTCAAAGTATAAATTGAAGAAGATTGAGTTTTTTCGACGTTCAATTTATACTTTGAAATTTATTTTAAAATTATACTTTGAATATGTACTTTGAATTTTACTTTGAATTTTACTTTGAGTGATACTTTGAAAATTAGCAAGTGCAATCAGCGAGTCTCGATGCAAAAGAATAATCCAAAAACGGTGGATTTACTTTCCTCGAATGAAACTTTTCAGTGAGCCTGCAATACTCGGAATAAACCTGAACGTCGAAAAAAAAACTTAATCTTCTTCAATTTTTTTCGCCCCAATTAACGATGCTCGGGCGATAACGATCGAATTATCCAAATTAAATTCTAAGGTTATGCTGGATGGATATTAAAAAATCGTCAAAATTCTTGAAAATTTGAGGAATCATAGTTCTTCGTATAATAATAATACATGAATTATTGCAGAATTTTTCACTAAATAATTTAGTAGTTATAAATTTATAAATTTAACACGATCGCTTGTGGGAAAACAACTTCTGCAGACGTTAATGGGCGCAAAACGAATGGAACTAAATAGCCGTAAATTCTGAAAATATTATATCATCAAGATTTGGGATCGAGCGATTGATTGTGCCAAGCTTCAAGTGAATCGAGCGATTAATCGTCGAGAAATTAATTAAAGTAATGAGGAGCATCGCCTTTTTATGAATTGCACTGCCTAGATGTGTGGCAACGTTTTTTTTTTTTCTCAAAAACTTTCGACACGCACCTAAGCCACGCTTGCCCACGCTATTTTGAGGTTATAACTTACTCGCTGCTGCTCACGAAGCAGCGCCAACGCGGAGAGCACAACGCATGCGTCGACAGGTCGAGCAGTGCTACCACCGATGAAAAAAAAAAATTCAAACTGCTGCGTTGTCGCGTTTAGCGGACAATTTATAAAATAGTAAAACATTTATTTTAACGATGAATCAATCAGCAGTCGTTGGAAAAATCAATATATATTGAGCTTTTAGATAATTATTGATGATAATAAGATGATCCGAACGTATCAATTGCATTTAAAAATTGAGAATTTTTTTTTTCTTTGACAGTTGAAACAGTTGCACAGTCACTGACAAAATCCCAATCAAGCACACACCCCAGTATCGTCGAATTTGACTTCAATTATTATTAAAAGTGAAAAATTAACATTTCTAAATGTTAATTTATTATTAGTTTGGCTATTTGTAAAGCTAAACGTGTCCGACATGACCAAGACTCGTAAATCAATGATTTGCCCATTTTGGAACAACTTTTTGCCCGACCGTCCGTCCCGTAATATCTTAATGCGATTCGTTGATTAAAAATGCTATTTACAAGTGCGAAGGTAGGCTTACCCTGTTGTGAAAACCACGACCCACGCGCTCATCGTTGACCCAGATTTGCCATTCGCCGCTACGACCGTTCCAGCTCTGACACGAGTGATACCACTTGTTCAGTCTCAATGGATAGTTCAATCTGTAGAGATTGTGACCGTCTATGTTCATCATGTAGTAAGAGCTTCTCGCTGTATTTGCGATCCACGATAGAATTCCCCTCGGCTGATCACCGACTGAAACATTTTTGGTTTTTTTTTCCATTCGAAATTTTCACTCTTCGTTGAATTCTTCGCAGACCCCCCCAAACAAAATTCATCGATCACATAGGTTTGGATATGAAATGTTTTAAATTTCCTAAAATCTTCGACCGTTTATCGATTTTCGCCAAATTCAATGCCAACCATCGCGCGTACGAATGATGAACAAATCGATACAAAAAGATTGAGCACGAGATGATCCAAAATTTGCGAAAGTTACAAAGCGAGTGAACGCGAATTTTTGGATAAATTTTTTTAACAAAATCTGAACCACTGCATAAACTCTTTCGCTTTATTCGTTCTCTTATTGGCTACTGCCAAAGTCTCTGAAGCTGTTCCTTCTTGATGGATTACTTCAGTCTGCAATTATTACGCAAAGTGTTCTATTCGCTTGGAAAATTTTTTTTATATTCACTAGAACTCGGGAAGGACTTGAGGACAATTCTTTTATTACGTTTGCCCTGAATATCAAAGCCATCATTAGAATTGTGAAGGTTTATTTCTTATTTCAATATCGGTAGCACAAATTTTGAGACACAGAGACATTGAGAATTTCAGAAATAAGATTTTTCGTAAAAATTTTCGTTTATATAACTCGAGGAAAAATTTGGATTATCAGTGTGTAATTTTTGAAAACCCTAAAAAGGATCCGAAAAAAGATTCAAGCAATTGCCATCCGAAACCCACGCCCATGATGGTGAAGGTTTGAATCCAACCCAACCGAACCAAAACCAACGCGTTATTGAGTTACAGATGATTTAATTTTGCATAGCGATTACACAAACATACACACACGTCTAAAAAATTTTTTACAAATATAATTTCTCGACATTTTCGCAAGTTCCGAATTCATTGGCATTGAAAATTGACAAAAAAAAAACTTTACCCTCACAAAAATTCTCTACGAGACAGCAAAATTGGCGAATTTTTTTTATAAAATTGGCAGGGTAGTTTTTTTTTTGTTTTTCAAATTTCTCAAACCTTTCGCTATTACCGCAGAAACGTTTGCTTCGTGGCTACTACATCTTGAAGAAACTTTTCGAGCAATTCAAAAGTTTTCTTTATTTTCTCAATCGTCTCGTAAAATGGCTATTTCGTTGATTGACAATTTTCTCAAACCGTTTTTTCCGTATATTGAGAAGAAACTCCAACCGTTATCGCTTAAACGATAGATAAAGAGAGAGAGAGAGAGAGAGAGAGAGAGAGAGAGAGAGAGAGAGAGAGAAAGAAAGAGAAAGAAAGATAGAGAGCGAGAGAGAGAGAAAGAAAGAGAAGGAACAAAGCAAGGAAACGTATAATCTGCGTGATACTTTCTCGCGCAGAATCGAAGAAGATGGATTTACAGTGATACCGCGCCCGCGATATTCCTTTCTAAATATAACGTACTCGTAGAATGCACACGTGTGCATCTGGCCAAGATGAATACTTGATACAAAAAAAAAAAAAGTGCGTGGGTATCATTCGCGATATCGGTGAATATCCTTAGAAAGTCCCTGACGATAAAACCAAGCCAAGTACACTTATAACGACGAGTCAGTCTCGAGGCGGATGCCTTTCAGAATTTTCTATTTCCTTTTTTTTAGCCAGCTTCGACGAAAAAAAAAAAAAAACCCAAAAAAATTGAATAACATACACAAATAAGAAAATATTTTTGACGTTCTCGAGCCCTTTCAGACGATACCCCACTTGCCTGTATGAAAAAAGGCAAAAAAAAAATATAATAACAACCAGTAGGACGTTTTACCTGCGTAGGAAAAAAGCGGATGATCGTTGGTGTGATTGGTGAACTTGGTCCACATGCAAAGCGTGAATTCCTTGAGATCCGGAAGATCGATCTTGTAGTGAACGTACTGAAACATTTTACATTCAAGATTAAAAACAAAAAAGCCCAACGATCAGCAATGACATTCGCCTCCTTAAAGTAAAATACCAAAACAAAAAAAAAAGAGAAACATAAATTAATAATACAAACGTATAAAATGTTGAGTTTACCCCACGGTAATTGTCGATAGTCGTGTCTCGATCGACATACAATTAAAAAAAAAAATCAATCATCATGTAATCATTGCGCCAACTCTCTTTGCATTTGCAACCGAAATAATTGATCGTAAAAAATTATTTCATGCTCCTGCAACCTCGTTGACCTCACGGCATCGAGCTCATTACGATCGATTCGTAAAGTGTGTTGCCCGAAAAGAAAAAGAATAATAATAATAATTTTAAGATTCCGGTATAACCGTCTGTGTATACAGCGCGCAGAGCGTCGAGTCTTTGAACTATCGAATTCGACATAGTATTCTTTTATACATGCAAGGACGGTTGTAATCCGGAGAGAGCGCGCGTCTCTTTCACTCGTTTCGAGAGATAAACATATAGGAAGATTCCTATTAGGCCGATGAGTCAGGGCATTTACGGGATTATAGTTATCCGTGACAATGGAAATACGGCTGTTTTTGTTGACAAGCGAAGAAGCCCCGGAACGAAAGTATATACACGCCAACATACATATAGATATATATGTATATAGTCTCTCTTTCGTGGCGACGTAAACACACAGAGGCGTTACCAGCCCCGGTAATCAGTGAAAGTTCCTTGTTGCTGTGTACAGTCCATTACCATACATCGTGTGTAGTATACATACTATATATGTATATATATATATATATATATATATATGTTTGTAAAAGGGTACATGTCGGGACCATTTCAGAGCTCTAGCGGGGAATATGGGGACATTCGGCACATATGGGTCCGGTCCCCATATTTTTACACATAAAAGGATACATGCCAGCTCCGGTCCCCGTAATTCGCTACACATATAGGGGGTATAATGGGGACCAAGTTATCCATCGGCCAATGGGGGTTATGGGGACCATACAGTAACATGATGAGGTTCAAAGCACAATATTCATCAGCTGGGTCTGGATTGCACTGTGCTACAACACATTGCAGTGCAATGCTTCAAAATAAAATTTATACACTTTAACAATATAAATTCAATACTTATGAAGTGCGCAGACTACCATATTTCTATTTACTTCAGATATATTTAGATACTTGAACGTGCTACGATAATACACATGGCATATCTGGCAAATAGGTTCGAAATAAAAAAAATGTTGGCTCGGATCACCGGTATTCTGAATACGTGAAAAAAAATTTTGTTCGCCGCATTTCGTATGAATGGCACAGATTTGTTACGCAGATTATGCTTCATGTACCTAGTCCGTCAATAAATTCCAATATTTCACGTTTCTAATACAAGCAATGGTACATATTGCTAGCGGTAACCGTGCCATATCGGTAATTTCGGGGACCAATACGGAGAAGGAACGGCCTCAGATCGAGTGATCATCCTATGAATAAAAGTTTTACCAGTATAATATTATAATTATATAGTTATTTTGAATCCTGTAACTAGGGGCACGTATATACGAGCCAGCAAGAAACACAACGTAAAAGTATTTACTGGGACTGGTACCCGTATGCTCCTGAGTTTGGTACCCGCAATCACCCTTACAACACTGTTATTAGCACAGACAATACAGAACGAAAAATGATAATTTATCAATGGATTTCCCATATGTCGGTTCTCTTTGTAGTATACATACTATATCCATTATCCGTCATTCTTCAGTAAATTTTAGGCTTCCGATCGGAATTGTAAAGATACATATGAGTACCGGCCACTGTGACATATCGGTGATTACGGGTACCAACCTAGGAAAGGTACATATGGGTACCGGCCACTGTGATATATCGGTGATTACGGGTACCAACCTAGGTTGTAAGGGTACTTGTCAGGACCGTACAAGTTTCCAGGCTATTAAATGCCGTACAAAAATGTAATTTATTCACTTGAATGCTCAATAATTTAGTTATACGCGGGCAATGTGCAGAGATCAATCCAACTATCTAAATAATTGCATAAAGCATAAACAAGTGTTTCGTCCTTAGGTAGGTTAATCTTTCCTCAGAAGTTTGTGAATCGAGCTCCTCGTAGTTCTTCAATAAATTTTGATATTTCACGTTTTTAAGTAATGGCACATATTGGTACCAGTAATCGTATCATAACGGTCATTTCGAGGACCAACTCAATGAATAAACGGCCTTGGATCGAGTGAACATCCTGAGAATAAAAATTTTGTTTCCAGATCGGTGATATTATGAATACACCACTATAATGTTTTATTTATAAGGTTACTTTCAGTAACTGTAACTAAGGGCATGCATATACGAACCAGGAAAAATATAGTAAAGCTATTTACTGGGACGGATACCTGTAAATCCCTAAGTTAGATACCCGCAATCAACGTTACAACACTGTTATTGGCAGAAACATATATTATTTCTATACACAACGAAAAATTGCCATTTACCAATGTATTCAGAATAATCTGATCCAAATATCGGTTCTGTTTGCAGTATACATACCATATCCATTATCCATCATTCTACAGTAAATTTTAAGCTTTCGATCTGGATTGTAAAGGTACATATGGGTACCGGCCACTGTGACGTATCGGTGATTATGGGTACCGATCGAGGTTGTAAGGATACTTGTCGGGACCGTGCAAGTTTCGAGGCTGTTAAATACCTATGCGGTACAAAAATGTAATTTTTGTACGGCAGTAACAGGTATTATTAAATACCTGTTATTATTTTTAACAGGTATAATTAAATACGGAAGTAAAAGGTATTATTAAAACAGTAAATTTTAGGCTTCCGATCGGAATTGTAAAGGCACATATGGGTACCGGCCACTGTGACATATCGGTGATTACGGGTACCAACCTAGGTTGTAAGGGTACTTGTCGGGACCGTACAAGTTTCGAGGCTGTTAAATGCCGTAAAAAAATGTAATTTATTTACTTGAATGCTCAATAATTTAGTTATACGTGGGCAATGTGCAGAGATCAATCCAACTTTATAAATAATTGCAAAAAGCATAAACAAATATTCCGCTCTTAGGTAGATTAATCTTCCCTCAGAAGTAGAAAATAATTTTCCACATACTTCTGAGGAAAGATTAGCCTACCTCATGCAACTATTTAGACCGTAGGATTGTCCTCTGTATATTGCCCGCGTATATAATTTATTGAAAATTTAAGTAAATAAATTACATTTTCGTACGGCATAGGTATTTATTAGCCTCGAAACTCGTACGGTCCCGACAAGTACCCTTACAACCTAGGTCGGTACCCATAATCACCGATATATCACAGTGGCCGGTACCCATATGTACCTTTCCTAGGTTGGTACCCGTAATCACCGATATGTCACAGTGGCCGGTACCCATATGTATCTTTACAATTCCGATCGGAAGCCTAAAATTTACTGTTTTAATAATACCTTTTACTTCCGTATTTAATTATACCTGTTAAAAATAATAACAGGTATTTAATAATACCTGTTACTGCCGTACAAAAATTACATTTTTGTACGGCACAGGTATTTAATAGCCTCGAAACTTGCACGGTCCCGACAAGTATCCTTACAACCTAGATCGGATAATGGATATAGTACCTTTACAATTCAGATCAAAAGCTTAAAATTTACTGAAGAATGATGGATAATGGATGTCGTACTACAAAGAGAACCGATATTTGGATCGATACTATCTTCAATTCATCGATAAACTATTATTTTTCAATCTGTACTGAAATAATGTGTGTCTGTGCTAATAACACTGTTGTAGCGGTGATTGCGATATCAATCTCAGGTGCCACCAGTCCCCGTAAATAACTGTACGATATTTTTATTGCTGGTTCGTACATACATGCCCCTAGTAACGATTCATGAAAATAACTGTACTAATAAAAGATTATACTGGTATTCATAATACCGCTGATCTGAGATAAATCTTTTTATTCTCAGGATATTTACTCGATCCAAAGCCGTTCAATCATCGAGTTGGTCCCCGAATTGACCATTACGACACGGTAACTGGTACCGACGTATACCATTTCTTAAAAACGCGAAACATCTGAATTTATCGAAGAATCACAAGGCGCATAATCTGCGTAACATATTTGTGCCATACATACAAAATACGGCGAGTAAAATCATTTTCTCCATACTTTTGAGGAAAGATTAGCTTACAGTAAATTTTATTTTACTGTACTGTCATATCAAACCAGTTCAAAATTTCAGTATAGGTGCTTATAAACGCATTACCGAATACGGATGGAAAATTAGTTTATGCACTGATTATTCAATCCGATTTTCAATAAATACTATTAAACATTTTCGGTGTTGCACTTTTCAGAATCAGCTCTTTCTTTTTTCGACTTTTGGAAATATAAAATTCATATCAATTTTAGTCCTAATACTAACCAAATCATATCCATGGTCCTCATTATAACCCTTTTATGTATGAATTTTGGTCCTAGTACTGACCAAATCGTATATACATATATGGTCCCCATTATACCCCTTTTATGTACGGAACTAAAATTCGCATATATCTTTTTTTCTATGATATACATATCAATGCTGATAAGAATGTATACCTCTATTGCTCATTGTAGAGGTTTGTATACGCTTTCCTCAGTATGTACACGCGGACCCGATATGTACCCTTTTACAAACATATATATATATATGTATGCATAAAAGGTAAGAAAGTATGCTGTACCATCGTAAATAATGTGTACAGCGATCGAAAGACGCGCGGGGCTGCGAGAAAAAAGCCTCGGTGTGGTTCAGCGCGACCGAGTTAAAAATCGGCTCCGCTCTGAAACTATAAGTCTGACGCTCTCGATTCCTAGCATCACGCGAGAAAACGAAAAATGCGTTAAAAGAGAAAATTTGGAGGGAAAGAAACAAGGAGCAATTATACGAATTAAGACGACACTCTTTACCGATCTTATCATTCTCGTACTACACTTCCCGAGTCACCGTAGCATCCCACGTTCTATTGTTACGAATAGTTTCAACAAGCCCGTCGTGTATTGTCCCGAAAAACGGCGTCGAGACACGCTTGCACTCGATCGTCTACGAGACACTTTTGAGATGATCCTTGTAACGGACTACAGTCATATGCGATCGATTTTTCTAGCAATGAAATCTGATAACACGTGAAAATAGCTGGCATAATTTAGAATAACTGTGCGAGATGTATTTTTGCATTGAAATTGACGTTCTAAAGTAATTTTAATGCCATTTATTTGACTAGTCCGTTGGATCATTTTACCTCGGCTAACCTCAAAACTGTTTCGAGTATTGTAACAAATATATCGCATGATTACATAACTCTTGATTGAATTTTATAATTAATTTAATTACATCGCGTACGGAAATAATATCCCACAGTTCAAATTTGCCGATACGGTTCACGCGCCCCGTGGCTGCTATCGCAACTAATCATCATCCCGGCCAGCTTGCGACCTAACCTCTCTCTTGGCGCTCGAACAATTCCCAAAGTCCCACATCAAAAGTTTCAATCGAATTTTCTCGTAAACGACCGAACGAAAGTTGATGAAATTTTCACCATCGATGCAGAATTTTGGCACGAGTTTTTCCACGATTTTTCGGATTATCCTCGGGATTTTTTGGTTTATAAATCGCGCGAATATGAGTTGATCATCGAGCGATTCACTTCTCCAGTATTTAATTCATTTTTCAATTCAACTTGTGACGAGCCGATTTTTTTTTTCGTATGTCCTATGCTAAAAGGGCGATTTAAAATCGAAATTTCTTGGGGAAAAATGTCGGTGAGGTGATCTTAAACATTGCAGCCCTAAAGAAACGTGTTTGAAGATTAAAATAACTCCGATACACAAAATTCTGCAATATGTATCAAAGTGCAGGGACTTTGAAAAGTCGTAATGCCTCGAGACGATCGAATATTTCCCACAGTTCAAATTTGCCGCCACGGTTCACGCGCGCCGTGGCTGCTATCGCAACTACTCATCCTCCCGCCCAGCTTGCGACCTAACCTCTCTCTTGGCGCTCGAACACTTCCCAAAGTCCCACCTCAAAAGTTTCAATCGAATTTTCTCGTAAACGACTGAACGAAAGTTAATGAATTTTTCATCATCGATGCAAAATTTTGGCACGAATTTTTCCACGATTTTTTGGAATATGCTCGTTATTGTTTTCGGTTCAGAAATCGCACGGGTATGAGTGACTCCACGCGTGGACTTGTTCAATCTCGTACAACCTGTTACTGTACTGAGCCACGTCGTCGTCGTCGTGAATGCGGTAAAAAAAAAAAGTTTAAGAGGGTGAAATCTGTGTCAGCATTGTCATTCAACCGCATTTATGCTCTACGTATACCAACGTGGGTATGTGCATGTAAATACTTTTGGATATGTATACCCGCGTGGTATAAGTATAGCATGTACATACACGAATATCATCAGCCTCACGTGTATACATTGTGCCATTATACGGTCTCGGTGTTCTCGAGTATAACCGTGCGAACGTGTCAACAGCTCGGAAATAACCTCCGAGGTATGAACAACGAGTCGAGTGTTTTCGAGCTGGCATAAAGCTCTTCAGATCCCGTGAATGAACTGTTTTTGCATGGTTTACTCGCCGAGACGAGACCATTGCATTTTATCAATACGAGATAATGGATTTTTGACAATTGCTATCACTAACCCCGTTACGATGTTATATCAATCGATTCTGATAATCGTGACGTGGTAGTAATTCATCGATGAGTTCTGTTTACCGTGAATATCTCCCGGATTGTCAGTGATTCGACGATATTTTTCATCATTAAAATGATAATCCCGAGACTTCGCGAAGGTTCATATTTTATTAAATTTTGAATTTTTCAAAAACGTCTCCGACAGCTCTGATTTCCCCAAATTTTGAGACATTCTGCTAATTCCTTTTTCCATGAATAAAGTATGATGAATAAAAGGTAAATATCAAATTTCAGGAAAACCGGTGAAAGGGATTTTATGAAATTTTGAATTTTCAAAAAAAATTCTCTGACAGCTTTTATTTCCAAAAATTCTGAGGTACCTGGCTATTTTTTTTTTTTTTTTTCGTGATTAGAGCATCATTAAGAGAAGGTTGGTGTTGAATTTTGAGAGAATAAGTAAAAGCGTTCAGACTTTATGTACTTGTGAATTTTGCAAACAAATTTTAAGTGCAAAAAAACGGCGTTTATCTTACGAAATATTGAATACCTAGAAAATTATTGGTAACTTGAATCTCAAAAAACCGAAACTACATCACAGAGAAAAGAGAAAAAGCTGCAAGTTGAAGGGGAAGAAAGTGGAGGAATTTTCAAGTTTCGACTTGTAGCTTTTGTTTTAAATTTGTTATTAATAACTTTTCAACATTATCTTTCTTGAAACTTTTTTTCCCCTACTCAGTGAGCAATATTACTTCGATTACACACACGTGGCTCACAGATATTTATTATATTACACGTATTATCTTATCTCGCCTTTCACGCAACTCCAAAAGTAAGTCAATGGCAACCATGCTTTATTCCCTGACATTCGAGATTAAAAAACAACAAAGAAAAGTTTTACAAAATGTTTCACACATAGCAAGTGCTGAGCCGAAACACGCATAGATCTTTTTTTTTCTCTTTGCTCGCTCGTTTGTTACATTTTTCTTTTTTTTTTTTTTTTTTTGCATTACTTTCGCAACGCTACAATGCCCTGGTATTGGCCCCGGTTGTATTACGCGCGTTTATCCACGTTTGCGAAAGCATATTATAATACGTGCGTACGACTCGAACGCACTTTCGTTAGCATCTCGTATAAACGGGGGGGAGCCTGCACGGAATTGTGCAACGGAGTGATCACTCGATGGGCCAGAGAACGCCTTACTTGGATATAATTCCATAGATTTTATCGTACGAATAATACGTAATACCGAATACCAAAATTTCTCTCGATGGAAATTCAAATTATCGAATTGTACTTTCAATCGTTATTCCTGTTTTCACATTTATAGAATTTTTTTTTTTTCAACATCAATTATTCCAACGAATGTTGAACATGTATAAATGTACATGCAGCACATGTTCGATTGTTTTTTTTTATCATTTTTATGCGCGAAGATATCCACTTTTTACACGAAAATCTTTTATATATATATATATATATATATATATATATATATATGTATATATATATATATAAATTATGGTCTCTTATCGATCACAACGTTTTGGCGAAATTTTAATTTTCGAATATCGTTAGACTCGCATAGATATCCCGACGTTTCCGCTATCTTGGTTGCTTTTGATATGAAAATTAATTGTGCCAGACCTGTGGCCGATGGAACAATATTTACGTCGTCGATGTTGAACACTTTTTAACTTCGACAGTCAAATTTTTTAATAATTTCGATATAAAAATGTTTAACTTATTTCTTTGGTTTCTCATGGAAATAAATTTACGTATAATCGTGAAGAGATCGTTCGATCCACTTTTCAACTTCCAAAATCCAAAACTTTTTAATTTTCAAAATTTTACGGTTTCTACGAGTACCTGCACGATCTCGCATATTCTGGTATTTCATTTAGAGTATTCCCACCGAATACCAATCAAGAAGACTGTTAATACTTTTGTATAAGGGGTTGTCTTGTGACGGGGCCTTTGAGGGTTTCAGAAATATGTTTTAACATTTCTTTTCAATCATTATTTTCAAAAAAATTCACCAATATTTTTATTCTTATCAAGCCCCCGTGACACAAAAATAGTTTACTTGAAATTAACTGTCGATTACGATTGAATGAATTTTTCTAATTAAAAAAAAAAATCCTTTTTTTCCGGCACCATGCGATATACTGATGAAAAGAGAGAAAAAAAAATGAATTATCAGAGTCCCAGGTAAATTGTGTGTTGGCGTGAAATATCTTTCGTGTGTGTGTAAACTTTTGATGCGCGTTGCTCGGGCGAGCCCGATGAACTCCGCGAAGGAAAGTGAAATTTATTCGTCGTTTCATGGCTTTCGTGCACTTCCCGTCACGAGATACTACAAAAGCCTAGGCTAAAGGAAGAATATATAATTATATATATATATATATATATATATATATATGTATGGGAAATTCCACGTGAAACCACAGGGTCATCGGCCTGACCCCCTGGAATTCTGATGACCCCAGATGATTTTTTTGTTCGTTTCGGTCAAAAATGATAACCTCCAATTTTTCGAAATTTTTCCACCATTTTGTTGGGGTATGGTGCCCTCAAATCTCCTTGACATGAAGATGAAAATTTTTAAAATCGATGAAACTTTTTTGTAAAATCGCTGAATCGAAAACACATTTTTTTTGTCATGGTTCGAAAATGGGATGAGAAAGCTAAATATATTTTTTTTTATTTTCGTTTCAAAAATAAAATATTTAGCATTCTAAACCCATTTTCGAATCATGACAAAAATTGTTTTTTCGAGTCCGCGATTTTACAAAAAAGTTTCATCTATTTTAAAAATGTTCATCTTCATGTCAAGGATATTTGAGGTCGTCACAGCCTTAGAAAATGGTGGAAAAATTCCGAAAACATTTTGAAAAATTAGAGGTATCATTTTTGACGGAAACGAACCAAAAAATCCTTTGGCCATGATAATCCCAGGGGGACAGGCAGATGACCCCGTGGATTGACATGGAATGCCTCGTATATGTATGCCTGCGATTGCTGTACGAGTTTGTTGGAATCGTTTTCGCCGGCAATTTCTGGCCTCTTCGCGTTTTCTCTATCTCGCTTTAATATGCCTCGTTTCAAATCGTGTGCCCACAGTTTGAACAGTTTGACCTGGCCTTATAGGAGAAACGTCGAGTACAGAGATAAACCTCGATTTTAACAATTAGAATTCTGCAAAATCAATTGTTAATGCGATCGAAGATTCACGATATTATTTAAAAAAAAAATCTTCATTGACCCTTCGTGTCCCTATAGTGCATCGAATTTTCTCAACTCGCGATTCTATCAACTCCGATTTTGGGAAAATCAATTTTTTAAGACCTCGGCTTCATCCTGAATGTCGTAGTAGATCATTTTTTTCAAGCTCAATTCTATCAATATGGTTAACTTGAAAAAAAAAAAAATAATAATAATGATTCATCCAGAAATCGTCTCGTCAATTGTCCCAATATATCGTTTGTAAATAAAGTTTGCAGCTTAGAGACAATCATGAATTATCTATCACAGATCTCTCGCATAAATTTCATTCGTAATTATCGCACGACTTTAAAATTCGAATTTTGGCACTCGCGGCTCTCGCTAGTTGTGTAGCTCGATGAAGGAATATTTTCGCATAAACGATCACGCTTTACGTATATGTTCGATCGTAAAGTCCGAATGGACAAAATTGATACAGGCAAAGATCAGTCGATTCAAGTGCAGCGTGACGAAAAATAAAAATACCGGAAAGAAAAGAAAATATGTATTATAGAGTCGATGTGAATTCTTTTTTTTTTTTTTGCCACCGAGAACGTGTTCGGAGAACCATTCACGTTGATATAATGACGAGCCAACAAAATGAGATTTCACCGTGTACAAATAATGCATGCTCGCGGAGTAAAAAAGAAACTACGATCGTTTGTACTTTTGTAGGTGTGCATAAAGGTGTTTTGTTTTGTTTTTTCTTTTCCGTGAGTTTTACATAAAGTTATACATGTATATAGGGCATTCCAATCCATCTCTTATTTTCTCGATTTGTTTATCCAACGATTTAAAAAGAAATAATCACTCGAGTCTCGAAATTGATTTGTTTCTTCTTCGCCCCCTTTACTTGAGTGACAAGGGCGCCAGCTGGCTAGTGATAAATTCATGAAAATTCGAGCAGACACACACACACACACAATTTCACAAGACAAATTTGGAAAAAAAGTCAATATTTCATGAAATCTGAATCCCTTAATCGATCGTCGCCAAATTCAGGATCATGTCCTCTTATTTATGTAAGAATTTTTTGCGTCCCAAGTTTCGACACGATAGCTCAAATTTTACGAATGTCTAAGCGACCACAGAATTTTTTTTTTTTTTTGTTGAATGAAAAAATTTCATAAAATCCGAAATTTATCAGAAATTTTGACGAAAATTCGGAAAAAAAAACAATGAGAATTTAGTGCTCTATACTTGTGTGCAGAATTTGGACTCGACTGCTCGAAGTATTCGCGAGATATAAGTGCTTTAATTTTGCAAGGATTTTTTCTAAATGTGATTTTCAAACGATTTGGAACATTTTGAGTACTTTGGCGTGAAAATTAAAAAAAAAAAAATATATTATTAAAAAACCAAGCTTCCTCTATATAAGGAAGCGAAAATTGGCTTGACTGGGTGCACTTTGATGAATGTTTTAAAGGTGATCGAATTTAAAATAGTGAGATATGTGTATGCAGGAATTCAGCTGTATATAAAATGCTCGAATGCACTTGCAGCAATTATAAGATATTGCTTGGCAGTGCGCTGAGCGCAGTATTATTAAAATCACAAGAGGGCAGATAAGATACGTGAGAGGTGCTGCTGGTGCGTGATTAAAGTCTGTATGGATTCAGTAGCGTGTTGTTTGCATATATGAGCTTAAGCTTAAATCGGTTTGGTGCATATGCACTTATTTTTTTCTCGTATGCACATTCATAATAATCCATTCCTACTATTTGCAATTCAACAAGACCACCCTCCCCCCGCCCCTCTTTTTGAATAGCGTATCCAAAAAATCAATTTCCATCAACTTTGATCTAGCGTTGAATGATTCATTTCAATAAATCGTTTCTTTTTTTTTTTTTTTTTTGCATTTTGGGTCAGGCGAACGTACGAATAAAAACTTATTTTTCAATTAATAATAAAATCGCTCGTACGACTCACCTCGAAGTACAACTGTTGATTCATCGCGACTTTATAGAGGGCGCACTGATCGTCGCTCTGCTGTGAGTTAATCTGTTGATGTACCAATGGTGAGTCGTCGATATTGTAAGGGGTCAGAAGACCGGCATCGCCGTAAGCTGCCTCTTCATGCAGTATGCTTGTGCTCAACTGGGCAGGCACGATGGGCCTCCAGGACGACGATATGGCTAGGCTGGCAGGCAATGAGATGCACAGAAGGAACAACGTCGACTGATCTTTTCGTCCCATTCTCGTTTTTTTTTTTTTAGTTTCTGGAAAAAAAAACACGTCTCAACACTACACGCTGTGGTTCAACTCTGAGGCATTTTAAGCTCCTGGACATTTCATTTCTGCAATTTTTAACTTTTGACTCCACGCGTGTCGACTATGCGCATTAACTTTCGGTACTTCAACGACAAATTTATTTTGCCACAGTGGCAAATTATTGAAACGCGAATTTATGAAATTTCGATGCGATGTGTATCAAGCGTCAGAGAGACCGCATGATTACCCAACAATGAAACAAAATTTTGTTGCGCTAGAGCGTGAAATCAATTATTATAGTTCGTTGACGGAAGAAATAAACGTTCCAACGGTGCCTGTGTGTACCGAATCTCTGAAAAACACTCTGTGCATAAATATATGAGTTCACGTTGTTTATTTCTTTCTATACTCTGTAAAACATAGAAAGCGAGTCCCATTGCGCGGTAGGATGTGTCATTTGATGCGATTGAAAGAAGGTGAACGAAGTCTGTGAAAACAAGCTGGACGATTTAAACTCGTTTTTCGTAACTCAAACGTCTCGTTAATCTTCCCTTTCGTTTTTATTTTCCTGCATTGACTCATTCCAACATGATGTATATACGAGAGCTTGTCACTCGATGCATATATATATTATATATGTACGTATATGGATGTTATATGGAATGAAACGTAAAAAAATGGCACTTATAAGCGTGTAACATTCATATTTTACGAGTTTCGTATATAAAACGACTGTTAACCCAATAGAAGTAGGAGTTAAAATACAGTCCGACCTCCCAATAAGAAACCAAAAGCCCCCAAGGGGAAGAGTTTTTCCTAGAATTCGGATACCCCCACCAGGCGCGCGCTCCGCACTCACTACCTCTGTCTGTCTCTCTCACTCTTTTCCCCATGCGATCCTCTCGATCAGAAACTCTCGAAAGAGTTCCAATTTATTTACATCGCCCATGCAAAAACGCACACACACACACACACTCACGCACACATTAAATTACACTACAATGTTAACTCTATTTTGCCCAAATAATCTCTCCCAGGCTGGTTTCTTCACCAGAGGTTCGCGCACAAAATTCTCGAGCTCGGAGCTCGAGTCGTAGTGCTTGAGGAAGTGCTTGAGCGCGAAACTGGGGAAGGTTTCTTATTGCCGGGTGTCTTATTCGGAGGTCGGACTGTATCCAAAAATACTAGGAATCAAATGGATACTATAGTGAGAAAATTTTTCTACTGAAAAGATGACTCGCTAATAAGACTCACTTGTAAGACGACAGTTGTTCCACTAAAAGTTAAATGGTAGATATCTACTAATCCTAGGATCAACGTATCTATAACCCTTCCTGGTAAGAAGATGAGGCACTGATGCTACTTCTCCCACAGAACGACCATTAACCCACTAAAAGTAGGAGTTATGAATATCCACAAATACTAGGAATCAAATGGATACCTACTACTGTGAGAAAAACTTTCTAGTGAAAAGATGACCCGCTAATAAAACTCACTTGTAAGACGACAGTTGTTCCACTAAAAGTTGAAGGTAGATATCTACTAATCCTAGGATCAACGTATCTATAACCCTTCCTGGTAAGAAGATGAGGCATTGATGCTAATACTTCTCTCACAGAACGACCGTTAACCCACTAAAAATAGGAGTTGAATACCCACAAATACTAGGAATCAAATGGATACCTACTACTGTGAGAAAAACTTTATAGTGTAAAGATGACCCGCTAAGAAGACTCGCCTATAAGACAACTGTTCCACTAAAAGTTGGAGGTAGATTTTTACTAAGCCTAGGATCAACATACCAACTATCAATAAATAACCCTTCCTGGTAAAAAGATGGGGCAGTAATGCTACTTCTCCCACGGAACGACCGTTAATCCACCAGAAGTAGGAGTTAAATATCCAGAAATACTAGGAATCAAATTGATACTACTGTGAGAAAATTCTTCTACTGATCAAGATGACCCGCTAATAAAACTCACTTGTAAGACGATTCCACTAAAAGTTGGAGGTAGATATCTACTAATCCAACGTACCAACTACCAATAGATGACCCTACCTGGTAAGAAGATGGGACACTAATGCTACTTCTTGCTTAGAACGACTGTTAACACACTAAAAGTAGGAGTTAAATATTCACAAGTACTAGGAATCAAATGGATATTACTATGTGAAATTTTTTTCTGCTTAAAAGATAACCCGCTAATAAGACTCACCTGTAAGACGACAACTGTTTCACTGAAAGTTGGAGGTACATTATTACTTATCCTAGGATCAACATACATACTACCAATAGATAACCCTTCCTGGTAAGAAGATGGGGCACTAATGCTACTTCTCCCACGGAACGACTGTTAACTCACTAGAAGTAGGAGTTAAATATCCACAAATACTAACAATCAAATGGATACTACTGCAAGAAAATTTTTCTACTGAAAAAATAACCCGCTAATAAGACTCACTTGTAAGACAACAGTTGTTCCACTAAAAGTTGAAGGTAGATCTACTAGTCCTAGGATCAACGTATCTATAACCCTTCCTGGTAAGAAGATGAGGCATTGATGCTAATACTTCTCCCACAGAACGACCGTTAACCCACTAAAAATAGGAGTTGAATATCCACAAATACTAGGAATCAAATGGATACCTACTACTGTGAGAAAAACTTTCTAGTGAAAAGATGACCCGCTAAGAAGACTCACCTATAATACAACTGTTCCACTAAAAATTGGAGGTAGATTTTTACTAAGCCTAAGATCAACATACCTACTATCAATAAATAACCCTTCCTGGTAAAAAGATGGGGCAGTAATGCTACTTCTCCCACGGAACGACCGTTAATCCACCAGAAGTAGGAGTTAAATATTCAGAAATACTAGGAATCAAATGGATACTACTGTGAGAGAATTCTTCGACTGATCAAGAAGACCCGCTAATAAAACTCACTTGTAAGACGATTCCACTAAAAGTTGGAGGTAGATATCTACTAATCCAACGTACCAACTACCAATAGATAACCCTTCCTGGTAAGAAGATGGGGCACTAATGCTACTTCTCCCACGGAACGACTGTTAAGTCACTAGAAGCAGGAGTTAAATATCCACAAATACTAACAATCAAATGGATACTACTGCAAGAAAATTTTTCTACTGAAAAAATAACCCGCTAATAAGACTCACTTGTAAGACGACAGTTGTTCCACTAAAATTTGGAGATAGATATCGACTAATCCTAGGATCAACATACCTACTACCAATGGATAACCCTTCCTGATGAGAAGATGGACACTAAATGCTACTTCTTTAGAACGACTGTTAACCCACTAAAAGTAGGAGTCAAATATTCACAAATACTAGGAATCAAATGGATACTACTGTGTGAAAATTTTTCTAGTGAAATGATGACCCACTAATTAAACTCACTTGTAAAACAACTGTTCCAGAAAAAGTAGAAGGTAGATATCGACTAATCCTAGCAGCAAAAAACGTACTACCAGTAGTTAACCCTTCCTAGTAAGAATATGGGAGTACTGATGGAACTTATACTTGAAGAATGGGTATTGCTCCACTAGAAGTAGCAATAAAATATCTACCAATAAAAGAGATTTAACGTATATTACTAGTAGATAATTCTACATAGTGGCGAAATGAGAAGCCAATAGAACTTTATTCGTAGAATAAAAATATGATTCTTGTATATGGCAACCTTTAAAGCAAACAAGTTTTATCATTCCGTCTGTTGCATTCAGATATTACTCATTTTATCTAATATAACTATAGGAACACGATAAATGTACCCATATGGAAAATGTAACTACCATTCTATATGGAAGTCACATAATTCTCATCCATCTCGTGTTGTCTGTGTTATATTCAGCATATGAATCTGCGATATTTATTCAATTCATACACGCACTTATAATAATAGTAATAATATGTGCGATAGGGAATTAAACTATCGGCAAGATCAAACCAATTTTGAGTAAAGCTGGTCGTCGTCACATTAATTGATTTCACGTACGTTCATGTGTTCGTACGTCGTCCAATTAAGGTGACGACGTCAAGCATAAGGAGCGCATGCACGATATTGCGTTTCGTTACGTCTTCCTGCTGTCTCTAAACGCACCACATTAATGTAATTGCGTGCGTGGCGCGTCGTTACCGAATGGACTTGCGTTTATTATTTAGATACACATTTTATATATATATATATATATATATATATATATATATATACGACTACATGATGGCATGAGCGAAGAAAAAAATTGTTTCCGCTAAGGCACACGCGAAAGTTAAAGTTTACTCGGTCAAAATCATTCTTCTTAATAATTCTACGAGGCTAATCTTTTTTGTTTTCTTTATTTAATTCACCTTTCATTCCGTTCGTGCACATCATCAGCTATACGGAGAGCCAAAAAATTGAACAATTTTACAAAACGAGCTTTTGTAAAAAAAAAAAAAAAAAACGTTTAAACTTTTTTTTCCGTAAATTAAGGGAAAAAATGTGTGTGTTATTTGACGCGCACGTTTGTGAAATTGTCGAAAAAATTTCGTTAATGTTGACGATTGCTTGTACGAAAAATTTCTGATATACGTGGTAAATCCTTTTTTTTTTTTATCGTAAATGCATCAATTAAGTATTAATCGAATCGGTTGGTAAAATTATACGTATCTAATTACACGTGTAATTAAAAATTTATCAATAATTAATAACGATAATGAGAATTCGAAAAATTTCCGATGCTCTGAGACTTGTTAAGTGAATTTTTTTTTTATTGACAATTTCGTTTTTTTTTTTTTTTTTTTTTTTTATCGAACGGTTCTCGTAACTGCATCGTGAGAAGGGAAAACGAGCTGTGTGAGATTTACAGATGTGTACAGCTGGTCAAAGTGGCCAGAGCTATGGATAGACTGGAATTCCAATCAATGTATAATTAGGTCGAGGTAGAGGATATGGAGAGGCTCAGTGTACCGTTGCCCCTCGATTGATTCCAGCAATCGATGTACATATCTGTGCATCCTTATGTACGATAGCGATAGATACACTTGTATATATATTTACCTATATACATTCATTGTTGCATCATCGTCTCGTTTTTTTTTTTCAATCGCTAATTGCAACCCGATACAAATTAATTAATTTATAATGATCATATCCGAATAATTATATTCCAATCAACGTCTTCGAGTATGAGTCTTTCGAGTTCTTTTCTAGTTTTCCATTGTATTCTTCAGATTAGAGCGGAGCATTTAGTCGTTTCTCTTTATGCTTTTCCTCAAACAAGTTGCCCGACATGATCCTTTTCAATATCAAGGCACATCAGTGATCAATGTACTTTCAATTAGCCCCAAAAATTCAATTCACAAAAACGTAAATAAAAATTGGTACTTTTTTTTATTTAAAAAAAACAACAGTACATTCAAAAATCTTTGCGACTCGGGGACTCACATGAGCATTAACTGAGAATCGCGAGTACAAAACAGAATGGATTTTGTCTGAGCGTTCGATGAAATTTCTCAATGAAATAACAGCCACGAAATTGAAATACCCAAAGATCGGAAGTTGGCTAGATTCGACGAGTAATGTCAATGAATTAAAAAAAAAAAAAAATAAATAAAGAATGATTTTCTTTCGCATAAAATTCCACGAAGCCGAGAGGAAAAGTTTTGCGCCGACTATAACTCTGTGATCTTGGGCCATCGACCGTTCATCGACGTTAATTTAGTCACTGGACGCGTGTAATCTGTACAATATATATATATATATATATATATATATATATATATATATATATATAATATACGTTTCGTGTCGAGAGGCGCGAGAAGCTTCAACGCGATTTCTGCCAACACTTTCTCCGGCTTGTAATAAAAATATAAAAAAATGCGCGATAATGATTCTCGTTGTGCAACACGATTTTTTTTTTCTTCGTATTCGTCGGTCTATTCCACATTTTTTTTTTTTTTCTTTCTGTATTGCGCGCATCAGGATGATGATCGCAATGACCGGTTATTAACGCGCTGCCATAGGAATACAGTGGCAATGCGTTTTAATTCGATTGCCAATGGTTGTTAATTTATTTTTAAGGATAATAATAAAGTGAGGTAGTGTCGTTGTTGTTATCTTGAAATAAGTATGTCTCACTGAGAGCAATGCGAATCGTCGAGTCTCATTGAATCTCGCATACATTAGAAATGTTCGTAATATCTGTGATGCATAGTGCAGCTGATAGTTAACCAATGGCTCAAGGCCAATGGGTTGAAAAATCGATTTATAAATGTGCGAGCTCGTTCACTTCTCTCTCTCTCTCTCTCTCTCTCTCTCTCTCTCTCTCTCTCTCTCTCTCTCTCTCTCTCTCTCGGGCTTAACATAACTCTGTGTTAACGTCACACCCTAAGATTGCACCTATAACTGAGAAATCCGCGAATGGAGTCGATCGAGTTACCTCGATTATAATTCGTGATCGTATGTACCAGTCCAAACCGAAAAAAGTAAAATCGGTTAGCCGCCAATATATACCCTGGAGATATATATATATATATATATATATATATATATCCATATATTACATATATATATATATACATACATACATATATATATATATATGTGTATGTATGTATATCGATTTCGACATTCGTATGCGCCGATTTTGTGGCACGAGGGAAATAAATTACCGCGAAAATGGGCAAAGTGGGATGAAATTTGCCTTCGAAGTCTTTGACTTGTCGAAGCCTTTGGAAAAGACCGAGCAGTCCAAAAGATAATGAAGAGTTCGTCCTATTTTGGCCTACTTTGGTCCTGAGTAGCCTACTCACCACACGAAAAGGCAATTCGAGATCAAAATCCGTACGTGCTTGGGATCGATTGATCGCATAACGATTTTAAAATTTTTCGTATCAAATGCCATCATATCTGATTAACAATGATCAATTATAATATCGTATCGGATCATTGTACTTTCTTCGCGATCTTTCAATGTTTTCACGCCAATTTCTACGAATTTTACGGCATTTTGATAAACTTAGTTTTTGGTCAAAATGCAAAAAGAAATCACAATTAACTATATTCATTTGCATTAAAAGACATCGTGGAAATTAAAAAATTGCAGCTTGCTTCCTCATTATTTTATTTCACTCACAAAGCTTTTGCTATTAACATTTGGGTTTTTCAATTTTGGCTTCCTCACGGAGGAAGCTCCATGAGCGAGATAAAGTGATGAGGGAGCAATGTGCAAGTTCCTAATTTGTACGATTTTTATTGAGTTTTTAAAAATTTCGAAAAATTCGTTTTTTTTTTTCATAAAATCTGAATCGCTTTACCGCATCTTACCAAACTCAATGCCAGCCATGATTCTCGCTTAGCCCATTTGTGTGTAAGCCGGTGGCTCGATAATTCGAAATTTCTGAAAGTTGGCCAAATGTTGCTCAAGCTGGAGTATCAATGAACGCGCATACCGATTTTTTGAAAAATTCAAAATTCCATAATTTTGAAACGCGTGAGTCGATTTTTTCAAAATTCAAAAGCGAACATTATTCAGGGATGGTTCGCTTGTGGATAAAGTTTCAGCCAGGTAGCTTGAAAATTTCACGAGTTATGGATCTTCACAGACATTTTTGAAGAAATTCAAAATCCCATAAAATCCGAACGTCTTGTGGAATCTTCGCGAAAATTATATCAGACAGAGGGACGTAGTAGATCTACTCGCGTGAAAAACTTCAGCCTGATCGGTCGAGACATTGGCAAGTTATGGAAGTTTAATTTTAAGAAACTCATCGCACACACACACACATCGAGACATTTTTTTCTAAATATGTTTTTTTCGGGCATTTTTGAAACATTTAGAACACTTTGGCAGTGAAAACTGGGAAAAAAAATATTTGCGAAAACAAAGCTTCGTCTACGAGGTAACAAAATCTCCATAATCGCGTTCATTCTATTGATCATCGACACGGGTATAGTCCGTAATCGGATACGTGAAAAACGACTCGAGCCTCTTTGGATATATCGCGTGTCTAAGGATCATAGAATGTATATGCACGAAAAAGCTGGCTTCACTGGCAAAAAAGACGTATAATGCCCGATTGCATAAACGTGGGTTAACCCCGGATCCGGGGACAAATTTTAACTCCGGGGTTAAACTGTCAAATGTTTCATAGAAATTGAATTCTCGTGATGGCAGCATATGCACCGATGTTCACAACTCTGACTTAACCCCGGAGTTAAAATTTGTCCACGAATCCAGGGTTAACCCACGTTTATGCAACCGGACATAAGCCCAGAGTAAATTGAGAGTGAACGAGGCCTTAGGTAAGAAATCGCATGTCCCGCATTGTATCCGCCCTTGTGGTTTTAGCCTGCTGCTCTTAAAATCATGGAGTACGTAATTCCGTGACGTGAAAAGTTTGAAGTAAAAGTGCAGCTTGGACTTGATCGGGATTTGATCCCAGATTGACTATAAACGGTCGAGTTCACCTCCAAGCAAGCTGTCCAGGCTATACAGTCGACGTTTTGACTCTGAATTCCACTTTTCCCCGATGCCATACGATACTGCACATTGGATTAGGCAGAAAAAAAAATTCCTACCGTAGCTTTAGCCGGCCTTGATTGTGAACGTCCTTTCAGCTTTTCCAATTGCAAAAAGACACACGTGATACAAATCGTTTGTTATTGATTATGTTCCATCCTTTATTTGTATCATTCCGATGACTTTGTTCTATCATCGATTCGTCATCCCAGACGGATAAATTCATCAAATACCTTATACCGTATCCGGCTCGACAGACTGACAATGTAAGAGAATACCGGATTTCGAAAACGGATAATCGTTCCGCATTATTAACGATCCTTCTATTTTTTTTCCTCGCCGTACGATCAAATTCTTTATTGTTCGCGAATTTCTTTTTTCCCTCATATTCGCTTTTCGTATTTATGTTAAATAAGCAGAGTAAATGGATAATTTATACGTAACGATCAACTTTATGGAAATAACATCCTGCGGACTGAATTTGAACTTGACTCGGGGTCCGCGAAGACCGAACCCGTGTAACAATGAGGTTCATGACCGAACGAGTGCCAAACAGCTTTCGGGCACTTTTAGTTTCCAACTTTTTTTTTTTACTATCCCGTAATTGGCATTTTGATCCCTATGTGTGTACCGTTATGAAACTATCCGGAAGTGTTAGCATTAAGGGAATGTCTAGTTTGAATTTTATTCTCGCCTGGAAAGTCGCGAAATTCATTTCAGTAAAAACACCCGGAGAAAAAAATCGTTTGGATCTACGTAATTATTTTTTAGATCGAATTTTATCTACGTAGATCTAAATTTTCGTAAATCGTACATCTATCTAAATCTTCGTATATATAACGAGATAGATTTACGTACATTTGAGTCGACCTAATATTACGTTCGAACACTTTTGCTCATCAAATCTCCGTTCGTTCATTTAAATCTTCGTGAATATACTTCGAACTGAGTAGATCTAGAGGAGATCTGTAGGTAGATCTAATGACTATCCACCTAGATCCAAAGAAATAACTGCGTAGGCCTAAATTTTATCTACGTAGATCTGAACTGTTTTTTTTCCGGTACGTATTGATAGACAACTGAAATAAAAATCTTAACACTTATCTATTTTTCAATACTCCATACACATCCTCTGGATAAAATTATTAAAACGCCAACGAAAAATTATATTTGCCGGTTTATCGGTATGTATAATCTTATCCACGTGTGGAGAACCGACAGTCTGGAGGGACGATATATTTATTTATCCGCTTCCGCGTCTTTTAAAACGATGCTACGAACAATGGCACAGTTGTTGCATATCGCCAGGGCCTTCATCTACGATGAAAGCCGTGATAACTCGAGCGTTAAGAGAAATAAAACGTACAAGTACACCACAGATGATACGATGATTGTCATATACTACGGCAATTTTGATGCGTGAAATATTCCCGAGTGGATAACGAAAAAAATAAAAAAGTTCCAATCCCCGATATGGTTTAATCCTCATGGTCAAGTCATTCTATGGTCAAAAAAAGTAGGTTAATAATGCAATCTTCTACCGAATTCATTTTGCCTTTGGGAAAAGTTCAGGGATGTCTCCTGAGTGTAAATTCAATTTAGCGGGACGCGGAGGGTCGAGCTTCAGCCGCCATCTTGGCAAACACGTTTCATCAAATATCTCGTGAACCGTGAATCGTACGACAAAAATAGTAGATATCTTTTTGGTAGATAATGAAATTCTCTACAACTTTTATTCGAAACTTTTTCCTGTTTCGCCATTTTTACTGTTACATGAGCCGTTAAATATACAGGGTGGCCCAAAATTAGATGCGGAAAATGATAGGGCTAATAAAGGGCGTCGAGCTGAGTAAATTGATCCCAATAACATGTGGTCTGCGAAGTCGCGTTCGCGAGATACGGCCGATTAAAAAATCCCGCTAACCACCGGCATGTAGGCAACCGAGTACACAGGAATCATCGGTTCTGAGTCTTGTTGACAAGCTGTGTTTGGCGAAAATTCAATGCCAAGAAAGTTTTCGTTTGAAATTCGTAAATTTGAAGTTGTATGTTCCGCATTAGCGTACGCGCGCGCTTGTCAACAAGACTCAGAACCGATGATTCCTGTGTACTCGGTTGCCTAAATGCCGGCGGTTAGCGGGATTTTTTAATCGGCCGTATCTCGCGAACGCGACTTCGCAGACCACATGTTATTGGGATCAATTTACTCAGCTCGACGCCCTTTATTAGCCCTATCATTTTCCGCATCTAATTTTGGGCCACCCTGTATATTTAGCAATAACCATGTATGGAAAAGTTTGCCGCGCTGTAAATAAAAAACTATACACGATACAGGAAAAAGTCTCGAATAAAAGTCGTAGAGGATTTCATTATCTACAAAAAAGATCGCAACTATTTTTGTCGTACGATGCACGGTTCACGAGATATTTGATGAAAAACGTGTTTTCCAAGATGGCGGCTGAAGCTCGACCCCCCCGCGTCCCACCAACTTAAATTTACACTGAGGGGATATTCCTTGAAACTTTTTTAAAAGCAAAATAAATTCTGCACAAGAGTGCAGAATTCTGTACAAGAATTCTGTACAAAATTTTCGGTCAGCGAATATTTCGATTTTTTTCAAGTGACAAGTATGAATCTAGTGGGCCTTGCTATTTCAACATTGCTCTGCCAAAAAAAAAATCGTATCTTCAAAAATGATCGGTAACGTGCCGGTACAGTTACTGCATCGTTTATCACTCCAAGCTCAATAAAACGAGAGCTCGAGCCAAGAAAATCAATCACTGATTTTCCACGTTCTTTTTTTTCTACCTTTTAGCGAGATGGTAAATGAAGATTGCATGATTTTTTTTTCATTCAAACTGGTATTGAAAAAAAAAAAAGTATCGATCGAAGGTAAACGAGGCGTGCAACGAGGTTGCCAATGCTGCAGTTGCATTTTTGTCAATATAACTCGATTAGAATGGATATGAAATTGCCTCGATCGAGAATTATATTGAGCTTAATCGATCATACGTGATTTTCGAAAAAAAATCCATATGCTTCTTTTTTAGGTTTTAGTGCAAAAAAGAGAATGATCGAATCATCCAGAATGATAAATAAACTCTTGACGTTGATGAAATCGATCAATGACGACAGACACTGCGTTATCGATGTGCTTTTGAAAAACGTTCGTTGACACGAATATTATTATATTAATAATAATAATACGCGTGAGCTTTTGAATCATTCATTTTAGAAGTCGATTTTTCATGAGTTCACGCCATTCGCCAAAGTGTTCAGTGAGAGGCTCGTAATCAGAGCGTAAAACCGGATTCTACTTCTGGTTCTCTCAGCTTTTTTTGCTACTCTCGAATGTATATATTCTGGTTCTCTCAGCTTTTTTTGCTACTCTCGAATGTATATATATTTATATATGAAACGAGGCTTAAAGAAAGATGTGACAGTTTTTTTTACATAGATCGTCGGAGTGAGAGTGCACGATGACAATTATAGGGATCGACGTAGACTTGGAAAGTAGAATTCGCGAGTTCACTTCGCTATCTCAAATTCAATTAATTTGATGTCGTTTATTTTTTGGTTTTTTTTTTTTTCTTTTTTTTCGCGCAATAATCTCATCGCACCGCGGGCGTTACTTTCTAGAGGCTTCAGCGTTGAACGTTTGGCGTTTGAAAATTTCTAAATCGGTTCGATCTTTCAATATTCACGATTTATTATGAACATTCGTAAAAATTATTTAAAAAATAATACGTAAAATGCGATGCAATCAGTAACACATGGTGCAGCCGGTACGAGAATCCCAAGTGCTCATGTCGCCTGTCACGTGTCAGCTTTGAATTCAATTATTGAAAAGAAAAAAAAAAAAGATTTCATCTTGTGCGATCGAAAATGAGCAAAAAATTGGGAAATAAAATAATTTTTTTTTTTAAGCTTGCAAATTTGCACATTGCTTTCTCACTGCGAAGTTAACTCTACGAGGAGATGATTTTCGTGGTTTCGTAAATGTGGAGATGGCTTTCGGAATTCTGGCTTCCTCATACAGGGAAAGCTCTGCAATGAGGAAGCAAAATGTGCAAGTTTCCAATTTGCACGCTTGCTTTCTAAAATCGATTTGTTTTCACGAAATTTAATATCCTGTGTTAATTCGTATTTTTTTTTTTTTTTTTTTTGTTGATAATCTCAAATTTGGGACAGTTCGAGCGATCACAGATATTTTTTTTCAAAAATTTCGAAATTTTATGAAATCTGAACCCTTCAAGCGATTCTCGCCAAATTCAAAGTCAAACGTCATTATCCTATGGTGTATTTGTATAAGAAGTTTTTAGCTCGACAGTCTCAAATATATGAACGTTAGAGCGATCACTGAGATTTTTCGAAAATTTCAAATTCTCAGAAATTTAAAGCTCTCAAAGGATTCTTGCCAAATTTGTTAACAAATATCCTTATACGCTAGCCTATTTTTTCTAAAAAAAAATTGACTTGATATTTCCAAATTTACAAAAGTTCAAGTGCCAACAGACACTTTTCGAAAATTTCAAAATTTATAAAAATTGTTAGCCCTTGAGCGATTCTCGCAAAATTCAGTATCAAACTTTCTTGTCTCCTTGCCTATTTGGATTTAAAAAATTCAACCCGAATCACAAAATTTGCGGAAGTTCAAGCGAGCTTGTACATTTTTTTTAAATTTCAAAATGACATAAAATTTGTAATTTTGGAGGAATTTTGACGAAAATTTCAGTACAAGAATTAAGCAGTGGTGTAGCTCTAACCGTTCTAAAGTTACAGAGGTTTGAATTTTGTAAAGCCAACACGCACACACACGTCCAGAAATTTTTTATAAATGTAGTGATTTTCAGAAATTTTGCCATATTTTAAGAATTCTGGCATGCAAATCATGAAATTTTTTTTTCATTCATGAAAACAATGCTTTCCTCCATAAGGAATCAAATGTTTCATGTGAATCCAAATACCATTCGTTCATTCGGAAATTCCTCAAGTTAGTTGAGCTGCAAATTTATCAGCGTACAAATGAACGTTAAAAGTATGCTTGGGCCCGTCACGTGACAATTCTCAACGCTTTTCACTTTGACGTAAATTCAGATTTTTCAAATTTCCGGGATTCATGAATCACGAAATGCAATTGAAGTATAAATACGAAAAATTTCGAGATGCAAACTCCGATTCAAGGGCATCAGGATGCAAAGAGTCGATGAGGCATTCTCATTGGCGCCGAATGCATCATTCATTGCTGATGAGACACCTGACGAGAACGAAAGACGAAACAATAGGCAGAAAGTATCCGAGGGATATGTTATATGGAAGCTTGGAAATCTTTGTAAAAGTTGAAAATAGATCGCGCACAGGATCAAAGTTGAGCTCGAGAGTTTGACGTTGATGTATCAGTGCTTTTTCGCAAAACTTAGCAAAATGTCCTAATCCACGATTGGTACGATTTCGTTGACATTAAAGCGCAAGGGGATGATTGCCAATTTACCGGGGTTAGTCAAAGTTTTTCGTCGCTTCATAATGATCTCACGCGCGAGCGTGAGAAAAAGTTTGCCACGTTAATTCATCGATGATCTTACGTATTAGATCGTGGAAAAAACGAGAAAAAAACCATTTTTTCATTAAAATAAAATAGCTCGTTAGTGGAATTAAGAGGAAAACGTCCATCACAAATTCAGATGTGACAAATTCAGATGTGACAAAAATCTGAAAAAAAAACTCCACGACATTGAAGATTTTTAAAACATTGATTTTCAATAATAATAATGCCAAAAAATTTATTAACAAATTTGGCTTGAAAAACAAACTTTATTTAACAAATCATCGATAAAATGTATGTCTTGTCATATAAAATTAATTTGTTGTTTTTTTTTTTCGAATATGTGTGGTCTTTTTCAAAATTCTCTCTATTTTTTTGGACATTGTTTCTTTTTTTTTTTTTTATTTTGAGAAGCGGATGAAGAGTCTTAAATTTTGGATATGTTTTCGTAAAAAGGTTGCACGTTGGACTGAAAAAGTTATCGGATCATTGAATCAATACTTTCGTACACCATGGTCTTGAAAAATTTTCGAAAAAAAGAAATTTCAAAGAAAAAAAAATCAAAAAAAATTCTCACTATTCGAAAAGACTCAACGAATTAACCTGACCGAAAAAGAATAATTTTTCGTCATTATTGTGATTCAAAAAATCAAATTTCTTAAGGCTGTATCGGACGTACCTTCCCAATCAAAAGTGACTTTCGTCGACAATATTGCATACTTCATGATAAGATAAAAATCGAAAAAAATTCAACCACAATAAAGACGATAAGAAGATTACTTTTTAATAATAATAATGCCAAAAAGTTATCAATAAATTGTTTAAACAAAACATTGTTTAAAAAATATTTATGAAATGTTTTTTTTTTTCATGTGAAATGAATTCGTTGATTTTTCTGACTACGCATGAATTTTTTACAAATTTTGTTATCATTTTGAAATTTCGGTTTTCGGAAACTTGTAAAGGTTCTATTTACGAAACTATTCGTTCAATGCCCTGGTTCTTGATTGTAATATACTACGTTTTTACGAAAACATATCCAAAATTCACGATTTTTCCTTCATTTTTCAAAATTAAAAAATTTTCGAAAATCGAAATTTCAAAATAATAAGAAAATCTTTGAAAAATTCATGTGCAATCAGAAAAATCAACAAATTCATTTCACGTGTCGAAAAAAAAACTTTTCCCAAAAATTTGTTGAACAATGTTTTGTTTAAACAATTTATTGATAGCTTTTTGGCATTATTATTATTCAAAATTAATCTTCTTATCGTCTTTATTGTGGTTGAATTTTTTCCGATTATTATCTTATCATAAAGTATGCAATATTGTCGACGAAAGTCACTTTTGGTTGGGAAGGTACGTCCGATACATCCTTAAGATCTCCCGAATGGTTGTTTTCTTCTCAGATTTTCATTACTTTGCGAATTTCTTAAAATTCTCATCAAATCTCACTTTTCGCTGGGAATTTATATATACGTGAAGTATCCTCAAATTATCATTGCGCTCCGTATACAGGTCCATTGCAGCGTTCAATATTGCACGCACCGAGACTGCTTCTTTAATGGCAACGCGATATGACATTGTAATTTGACAAAACGACGAGACAAGACTCACCCGGTAACGAGAAATCCGAAACCTGGCCGTTTGTTTTGGTGTTGTTGTTGTTGTTGTTTTTTTTTTTTTTTTTTTTTTTTTCTGGTCTCAGCCGTTGCTGAGTCGGTTAGATCCTCGCGGTCTCGAAACAGAAAGGTAACTGTTCGTTCGCGATACTCGACTCTTAAGACCTCGTAAGCTCCCCGAGGGAGACACACACGTTTCAGGCCACACAAATCTCTCCTACCCGTTTAAAACCGTACAGTGAGAGAACCCTCCGCCTTTTGCCTTTCTTTCGCACCGATCCCGTCATCTTCTGCTCTTTTACACCGCCAACTGGCCTGCACACATAGTGATTGGCCAATTCTCGTGCAGTTGAAAAAAAAAGTTAAAGATTCACAAGGATAGTCAATCACTGATGCTGCAATTTGACCGATTTGAGAAATTTTTCGTTGTTTAAAAACAAAAAAATGTTTACGAAAAATGAACCATTCAATTGTGCAATAAAAAAAATTTTTTTAAATAAAAAAACAATTATCCGTCAGTAATTATGAATATGATTTTCTAATTTTTTTAGAACAATCGCTAGTAATTATTCCGACAGAAATTTTTTTTTTTTTTTGCAACTTTTCTGATGATCAAAAATTTTTTGGGACCAAAAAATCACTTATACGTACACGACAATAGGGCAAAATAATTACTCAACGTTTAATTCAATGACCGATGCATGGAGTGATTGGAATTGAAATTTTTTCTTGAATAGGTACAAACAATTTGAAATATGATCATTGAGAATTGTTTTGTTGAACAACATTCGTTTTCGTTGTTTTTCGTTCAAACGATGCGAACATGTTCGAGTCCCATAATTGTGTAGCTTGTCCATTGCTTTTGCAATATATTTATATGGAGCCCCATAAGAAAAACTCGCCTGGGATCCGTATCAATGCACCTCTGTATTGAGTAATATCTGTGAGTGTTTTGTGTTACGTGCACCATCGTGATCAAAGAGTCTGCAGTAACGAGGAACATTTAATTGGAACGTTTGAGAATATCGTATGTACAAAACGTAACTGAGATCCAGGTTACTCGAACCTGCCTTACCGGTTTTTCGGAACAATGTTTTTTTTTTTTTTTAATATTTTTATCAATAATCGTATTCACCCTTTTTGTTTCGAACAATTGTCTCGAGACTATTTTTTCAAGTCGTTTGTGCATAATGTACTTTCGGTTAATTTGTCATTTAAAAGAAAAACTCGACGTCTCCAAATTTTAAAAAAAATTTCCAATCGTAAATAAAAAAAAAAAGTACATATAGGACTACAATAAGTAAAAGTACACATATAGGTGTGGACTTGAAAATAATTTTTGATCGTCGATAATGATTGGATAAGGATTTTTTTTTCAATAATTTGCAAACTTTTTTTTTTACTTATTGCAAATGCAAAAAAAACAGAGTCTCTTTGTTGATTTAACTGTGCATGAAAGTGCCCAAAAGAATTTAACTTTCACGTGCAAGTGTACGATTTAGTCTGTGCATAAAAATTGCATTGACAGCGCTGAAGATATAGTGGATAATCAGTATGGGTAAATATTTTTCTTCAAGGGAAATTTACCTGAAGCAAATAACATGTGAAGAGAAAATCACGAGCGTATACGCGTTCAGATTCATGAAATCTCGGGTCGACAAACCTTGTACATGTTACACATTATCCGAGCCTGCTACCTACGCAAATAGTTTCTTCGATGGTGACATTATAGTTTACATATATGCACGTATATTTCCACCTTACAGTCTCGTGCATTCGACCATGCACGCGCATAATCGTTGTGGACGGTAATAATGCGATAATGACAATTTTCATCGTGAATCGGGGTCAATAGCGATTTTGTAACAGCAATGCAGTGTCGATGTTTTAACGAAAATATCAATGAATTATTATTATTTTTTTTTTAATCATCTATTTGATAATATTTGATTAAAATTAATGCACTTAATTCATTTTCATTTCGATCGTCGATACGTGGGGCAAAATAATGAATCTTTTGAATCAACTAAATCGAGGCAATTATGACAATTGGGGCGATATTGAAATTTGAAAAAAAAAGGAGAAACGATTTTTTGTTAACGCACTTAAGAAACAGTTTCTAATGTTTTTTTTTTTTTTATTTCTGAGGGTAGCGAAATTAAATAATGAAGTATTGCAATTTATTTGTTTATTTTGTTATCAGTATTTTTTTTTGCCAGAGTTTTAAAATGTATCAAAATGGAAAAATCACATTTATAAAAAACTTCTAGCTGTGTGCGTGTTGGCTCTGCAAAATTCAAACCTCTATAACTCGCGAACGGTTTGAGCTACACTGCTGCCTTTCCGTGCACGAGTAAAGCTGTACAGCTTCTTCCTTTAATGAAATTTTCTTCAAAATTTATCCACAATTTTATGGCATTTTGAAATTTCTAAAAAATATCCTTGGTCGCTCTAACTTGAGCAAATTTTGAGATATTGCGCTAAAATTTGCTTACCCAAATAGGCTAGGATGTTTGGTATCGAATTTGGCAAGAATCGCTCGAGGGGTTGAAGCGGTAAAAAATTTTGAAACTTTCGAAAAATTGCCGCGCAAAATTCAAACCTTTATAACTCGCGAACGGTTTGAGCTACACTGCTGTCTTTCTGTATACGAGTAAAGCTTTACAGCCTCTTCCTTTACTGAAATTTTCGTCAAAATTTATCGACAATTACAAAATTTATGGCATTTTGAAATTTCCAAAAAATGTCCTCGCCGCTCTAACTTGCGGAAATTTTCAGATATTGGGCTAAATTTTGTTTACATAGGTTAGGGGACAGTGATGATTGGTATTGAATTTAGTGAGAATCGCTCGAGTGGTTCAAATTGTGAAAAAATTTTGAAACTTTCTGTTCTTCCTAACTTTCATAAATTTGGAGATATCGAGCCAAAATTTTTTACGCAAATAGGCTAAAGGATTTGGTAGATTAGGCCAAAGGATGTTTGGTAATAAATTTGGCATAAATCGCTCCTGGGTTCGAGATTTTATTTAAAAAAAAAATACATTTTTGACAAACGACTTTATGCGCTCTAACTTTGCTATACATTCGAGGCTATCGAGACAAAACTTTCTACACAAATAAATTATGGGACTGGGATGTTTGGTTAAACTTTGCGTGAATGAAATATCATGAAAGAATGATTGCGGTATTGAATTTACCGTAAATCGGTCGAGTTTCGATTCCGATTTTGTGATGTTTTTCAATTTTGAGATTCAGAATTTGTTACTACCTACCGTATCATTTAAACAATCGCGAAACTTTACGGCTTGGTGTACCTTTGCATTCTTGAAATCGCATTCCAAAAAAAAAAAGCGGTGCGAATCAACAATTAGCACACATTGCTTCTTTATTATTATTATTTTATCTCGTTCGTGTAGCTTCCTCTGTGAGGAAGCCAAAATTGAAAAACCCACTTGATTATAGAGACAACATCGTCAACAATGATACAATGATGAGGAAGCATTATGCAAATTTCTTATTTGCAGGCTTTTTTTTTACTTTCTACTTAATTATGACACAAGACAGACGAAGACAGCTGGTTTTTTTTCCCGAAGAAAGAATGCATCTTTCGTATTTATGTAGGATCTGCCTCGATCGAAAATGTAAAATATCCCGCGAAACGGTCTCGCATACTATTATTTTTTTTTTTTTTTTTCCCCCCTTTGCGGACCATATGTGGGCTCTGCATTCGAAACTTTCACTCGAAACTCTGAAAAAATCTCTGACGCGATCCCTGCTCGAAATTCGGGGTTTGCAACCGTAGGATTGCGAAACGCTGATACATATTATATATATATATATATATATATATATATATATAAAGTTTTAAGTGTCATGGGTAAACGTGAACTAGGGCGGAATAACTGCGCCGTCTGGCTTATTGGTTGGTGCGTTTTTTTTTTTTGCTGGATCACGTCTAGTTACGCATGATCCTCGCAAATCCTTAACCCGTCTGTTTAATTTTTCCGTGATTTTTAAAAACTCATCTCAAATTTGCCAATTCCTTCTCATGCAATCTCAGACCAATCTTCATTACCATAAACAAAAAAAAAAACATTTATTTACTTGCACCATGTCTTGAAATAAAATTTCCAAAAAATTCCTGTACTTTTACGGACGTTAAAATGTTTTGCCTACTTGAAAAAAAAATATCAACCTCGTTCGTCAATAATTACAACCTAAACTCTTGCACACATATCGCTCGCGCAATAATTCCTCAATCATTGCCCTGTCCCGAATCCCTGAACTTTGACAATTCTTTTTTTTTTTTTTTTGTACTCTCAAAATCACGAAGTCCATGCATGAAATTCAATGTGCTTCGTTCTTCGTGCTTTTGTCGCAATCCACGCAACGATCCACGATTCAAGAGATCTATTCTTGTAGTAGTACAAAGATATGCCGGAGAGAAAGATGAAAATATGAAATGAGCTCGCGCGCTCCCATATGGTCAATATAAAGTCTATCCCGACGAACGAGACGGACGATGTCTATAATGTAACCGCGGCAGTTTGAAAAATGTATCATTAATCGATCGATCGATCTCAATCGATTGTAGAGATCAAATCAGAGGCACGATCGTCGACTGACCATTTAGAAAAGTAAAGCTATCGAGAGAGATAGAGAGAAAGAAAAAAAAATTGGATTTGGCAGAATAAATCGATGGAAGGTCGAAGCCCCATTTTTTCGAAAGTCACTCTGATACGTTACAAATGACATTATTGTCGAAAATCCTTGAGACGTTTGAAAATTTTTTATAACAATCTCGTGGATTATTGAACGGATGACGGATGTTTCAAGGATTTTTGTCCTCAATCCCACTCGATTGACATTCCTCTCGAGATCATTATTTTATGACAAAATAATTGTGAATATTCATTGTGATCGTGTAAGCTTTCCCAATATGATATAATCAAAACTGAGAAAGCCATTTTGCTTATGATATAAAATGACATTTCAAGTTGAGCTACGTCAAAGATACTTCCTGAATAATTTCATCAGAAAATTTATATTCACGTGAGCAATATATTGCGCTTTATCGATCGCTTTCCCCTCTCGTTTCCATAATGTCGTCGGAGAAAAGAGGAAGTTTTTGGATCAGAAATAATAAAAACTCTCGTGCCTCGACGAGAGTACGCGCGAAGCGTGATGAATGCCATCTCCAGCGTTCATGAACTCTCGTTAGTCGGCTTAAATGAATTGCTCGGTCGACCGCGGTCGTTCGTCGACTTCATCAAGTACAATGACACCTCGCGGAAACCGTGCTAGCTGTCCGCGAAGAAAAATACGAGAGTGTACGATAAACCCCCCCCGGATTCCACAGTGGCTTCAATGAATTGTACATGCTTTGAGGAACCTTGCTCTCAAAAAAAAAAAAAATAAATAAATAAAAATAAGAAAACGTATCCAGCAATGATTTTGTTTTGCTTTTTACGAGGAGAAAAAATAATACGAGGAAAATTTTTGTTTGTTTCTTTTCATGAGAAAAAAATGTTTGAAGAAATTTTGATTACTGAAAAAAAGATTAACTCTTCTTGAAGCATTTAACTCTCATCCGCCATCTTCCTTTCTTACACGCCTAGTCGTTTCGTCGTAATTTCCGACCTAACCTCGTGAATTAAAAAGTAAAATTTTTTCGGTCGTTTTTTTTTTTCAAAGCAACGAAAAAGCTCGAAGCATTTTTAAAAAGTTCCAGAGCATCATTCTCATATAGCTTGTTCATTTCCTAGCGCCCTTTTCCAACGACTCTCGGATCACTGAGGAGGTTCAGGAATTTTCATCAAGATATATCGTTGCATTGAAATTTTTCTCATTTTTTTTTGCGCATATTGATCTGTCATGTCAATTTTTTTCCGGATTTTTTACTGCACGGTTTTTGAGAAAAAAAATTGGCAAAGATCCGCTCTTATATATGCAGGCTCGTTTAGCAACGTCAGTCCACAATCTGGCTTGCCATTGTTTTTGTCAAAAGGAGATAACAGGAAATCAATGAAAAACGATCTACTGGATGGAGTACATATGTAGGATTATTACGTGATCAACAGAAACAAGTTTTGCCGCATGATTTTTTAGGAGAATGTCTCGCGCTGTACATTAACAATGACGTTTTGGATCTCGTAACGCGGATCTCTCTTTCTCTCTCTCTCTCTCTCTCTCTCTCTCTCTCTTTGTCGCAGGCAATCTTTCCCTCACTCTTCAGCAAGCCTGAACTTTCTTAAGGAGGAACCTCTTTGAGGTAACTTTTCGCGCTGCACCCTAGTCAAATGAGTGCTAAATTTTCACCCATGGTTTTTCCAAAGTTTAGTTCACTAATTAACAATAGCGAGGGTCGATTTGTATTTGGTGCATACGTTCTAAAGACGTACCTGCTAAAGACGTACTGATAACAATGGCTTTGCAAAATCATCAATTGTTCAACGCAATGATTTCCATTGCGGTACATTTTCATCGAGATTTTTTTACTTATTTTATTAACACTCACATTGTTGCGCATAACTTTAAGAAGGTCAAAATAAATGAATCTAAAAAAAATTTTTTTTTTAACTTTAAAAAGTATAAACTAAATGTTGAAAAAATTAAAAAATTCTAACCCCAAACATATTCGCAATAAATTATTCAAAATACTTTCGGTACAATAATAATTGATAATAATAATTATAATTGTACTAAAAGTAAAAACATTTATTTTATACAGTATTTTCAAATTTTTTGTAATTTCTTTTTTTTTTTTAGGGTTTATCTTTTGACAATTGTTGAACCAGCGAAAAAATTCTTTCACAAACAAACTGCTGTAATTTTTAACCTATCAATAAGACAAAAAAACGCAGTGAATTCATAAAGTATTTTTTGAGGAATAAAATAGACCGTGATGCATTAAAATCAGTAAAAAAAAATATTAGGATTGTTCTTTGAAAAATCTCGACGAAAATATACCATAAAATAGAAATTTGCATTTATAAGTTGATCCTTTTGCAAACCCATCATTATTAATATTCTTTTAAGTTTAAAAAGACAATGCTGCAGTACGAATCAACCTTCACTGTACTGTTAATTAATGAACTAAACATTGGAGAAACGATGATGAAAATTTAGCACTCTGACTAGTGTGGAGCGGAGAACCTATAACTTAAATATATTTTCTCTGCCCAGTTTGAACAAAAACAATTGAAAGTAAGATTGTAGAGCGGATCTTTTGCCATTTTTTTTTTCCTCAAAAACCATGCAGTGAAAAATTCTGAAAAAAATTGACGAGACACATTGATAGCCGGAAAAAAAATTGTAAAAATTTCAACGTAACGATATATCTTGAACAAAAGTCTTTGACCTCCTTAAACAAGCGCGTTATAAATTTATCGAATGAGTTTGTTATGGAATTGAAAATCTTCGTTTTATCGTCGAAAAATTTATTCGCCAATGCTTGACCGCTCCATTGAGTCAAAATACGTTTTCAATTTTGGAGGTAAAAAAAAGTTCTCCGTGGCTAAAGTCACGTGGAACGTCATATAAATTACGTCGAGCAATCCGAAGAAGCAGAGAAATCATTGAAAAGGATCAATTTTCCATTTTTTCTCCGATTAATCGCAATTGAACTATATCCCACATACGACTATTGCTTCAAAATGTATTGTATAACATTTTTATGGTATGAGTTTTGCAACCTCTCGCAGATATTAACTCGTGTCTTATTTCACCGTTCTTTTTTTTTCGCCAAACAGCACGAGGGGAGGTAGGAAATGAGATTTACGAATAAATGCAGGTATTTCGTGTCTAATTAACTGACGCCTCGAGGCTCAAATCTCGCCCCTATAGCCCGAGCAAAAATAAATTTCCGAGTACCTTCTCGAGCTGGAGACATTCTCAAGGATTCGCGCGTTTTTTAACTTACCGGTGTTTTGTATCATTATACAAGAAACGTAATAATAACGTCGAAGAGTATAACGTGAGATCGTCCCGGACTGTCATTAGAACATTCCGACTCGGTATTCACAGCGGATGAACCAATAAAACCTGCGAGTAAATGCAAGAACACTCGCGAGTGTGGTATTGAGAATTTATGTACTTTGTCGCAACTGCACTTTCCATTCCAATGGAGCTATTGTGTATATAAAACACATGAAGAACAATTTATTTCTTCTTCCAGCACCTGATTTATATTATTGACGCCAACATGTTTTATTTATCGATCCGTTTTACAGAACATTGACTCATTCACGATTATATATATCGTTCATTCATTCTCAAGGACACATTTTTTTTGTATCAGATCAATTTTTCATAACTGTGTTGGCAAATTTTTTTTTCGACGAATAAAAAATATTTGTATAATATTGGCAAAAAATAGTCGCGGCTCTCAGTAACTTTTATTGTAAATAAATATTAAGGAAAGTATCGAACACTTTCGCTCATAATTCAGAGGCACTTGATTTCTTAGTCCACAAAAATAAATATGTTTTCTCCGCGCTGCTTGTGGTGTTTGATTTGTTTCGTTTTTTTTTTTTTATTCTTTTTCGTTTCTTTTGCGAATAAGGAGTGTCAAACATTCAGACAGATCGTGAAAGGGATTTTTTTTTTTTGCGATACGTGCCAATTTTATTAATCGATCGAATATTGCAAATTTTTAAATGGGAGCACCATGTTCTTAATTACGATATAGAGAACGAGAGGCACTAATTGCCATCGCCTCGAGTGCCTTCAGTTCCCAATAGGAATGCATTTCCAGCAAGTTTTGCACACAAATATCTCTCATAACATCACTTTTACCCGTCTCGCTTGTAAAAAAAAAATCGTGGCAGAGTATTGCCAGGATTTTTTTTTAACATTATTAATTTTCAATCTTTCTCGCTACGTATTTGAGTGGCAGCAAAAAAGCCGCGACGTTCACCGACAATTTCTTTTCACTTCGGATATATAGGCTTGTTACAGTCCTCGCGCCGTATGAAGGACCGTGAAATACAGCATCGATCAGTGATCAATACTTTTTTTCTTTAACGAATATTTATTTTCATTTAGTGGTTAGAATTTTTTTCTGGTCAATCCGTGCCAGTGACGTCATTTAAACGTAATTTACATGAAAATTCCGTGATTACACATTTAACGTACGGAATCTAATTTTTTTTTTTCTTAATTTCTCGATGAAATCAAATTTTATTGATTAAATTATAGATCGGCAGACTTTAATTTGTTTTCCAGGAAAAATTTATATCAACGAGGAAAATCATATGGAAAATCGTAAACGAGAGATTGTTAAAAATGCTTTTTATGTTCGCGTAAATAAATATTTAGATCCACGCTTTTTGAAAATTAAAAAGAAAAAATTCATATAAAAGTATCTTTTGTTTCATATTTTTAAAAAATTGAATTCGATTTTCCACGATTTCGTTGCCGATTTTTCCTTCTTCCTCTCTAATCGTGACGATGGACAAGAAATTCAAATAGCCGCAGTCATTTTGGCTATTTTTTTTTTTTGCAATTTTCTACAGAATTGATTTTAATTTTGAAAAAGGTTCAGGGGTATCCCCTGAGTCTAAATTCAAGACAGCGGGACGCGGGGAGGAGGTCGATCTTCAGCCGCCATTTTGGAAAACACGTTTTATCAAATATCTCGTGAACCGTGCATCGTACGACAAAAATAGCGCAGACCTTTTTTGTAAATAATAAAATTCTCTACAACTTTTATTTGAAACTTTTTCCTGCACAATGTATATTTTTTTATTCATAGCGCGGAAAACTTTTCCAAACATGGTTATTGCTGAATAAATAGTGAACGGTTGATGAAACAGTGAAAATGGTGATGTTTGGAAAAGTTTGCCACGCTATAAATAAAAAACCATGGACTATACAGGAAAAATTTTCAAATAAAAGTTGTCGAGAATTTCATTAGCTACAAAAAAGGTTTCTACTATTTTTGTCTTACGATGCACGGTTCACGAGATATTTGATAAAACGTGTTTTCCAAGATGGCGGCTGAAGCTCGACCCCACCCACGTCACGCCAACTTCAATTTACACTGAGGGGATACTCCTGAACCATTTTCAAGAAGCAAAATTAATTCTGCAGAAGATTGCATTATGAACCTACTTTTTTGGCTGGAATGACTGGACTAAAATGCCATTGCACAAACATCAGCGATCGCCGACGTGCCTCATAGCAGGTTTTTTCGGGCAGAGTATCCAACGCTTTGAACAACGACAAAAAGACAAACTATAAAGCGTCTCACGCCCGCTCCATTTCACGGAAGTCCTATTGTTGCACTACACGTATATTCTCATGACGAAAAAAGAAAAAAAAAAAACCACAACAACTAAAAAACAACGTCAAGTATACCGTATGCTCGAGATCTCGCAATCGTGATTAAACGATTCCGCGGCGCTGCGAGAATTGGCAAAATGTCCGGTAAGTGAGAGCATCGCATGATAAAATCGCGACTATAGCTATATATTCCGCAATCTCGTCTCACGCGCTCTTCCTTTCGTTTCGCGTGACCGCGACTCGTCTCGATAATATATGCCAACCGGATGTGAACGCGAAGTAAATCGGTCAGCATGCGAAATGCACGCGCTATAGGCAACGCGTGGTCGATGAACGATCCGCAAGAGAAAAAAAAAAGCGAAAGTATATAGACGATCGAAAAGTTGAAACGAAACGAAAAAATTTGTAATTAAAAAAAAAAAATTGTGCTTAGAATGCAATTTATTTTGCAAAAATTCAAAATTAATCAATTTTTCATCCGAATTTACTGCAGATTGGCATGAAAAATAATTTTTTTCTAATTTCCGGGTGTTCGCGTTTAGTAGCAATGTTCTTGTTCCGCGTGTACAGAGTATAAATAATAATAAATAATAAATAACAAACGAATAAACGATTCTCCTGTGAACTGACAAACAGTTATATATTTTAAAAAATTGTTTAAACAATGACTTAATATTTAGTGATGTGTGTCTTGCGGAAGTTAGCTGCTATCTGGTTGTACATTTGTGGGAGAAATGAGTTTTCATTTTCAAAGAACATGGAGGGGCATGAAATTTTGACTTTCAAGAAGGGGAATATCGCATTTCTTTTAGACAAAATTTCTCCTTGCTATTGAGGAACGCGCTTCGTATGAGTGAATGCGAGAATTAACGCTCTTGACACTCGAAGCGCCATAGAATTCAAAATACATGACTCTCTGGTCTTTCTCTCAGACGCTCGCGATGTCTTGCCACTCTCGAGGTTGAGAAAAAAAAAACCTGAAGCCCTGTAGGACCCAGTGGATACGTCTGTACAGTTCTTTATTCTGTCAGATTTGTAATTATAAGCTTAGAAAAAAAAATGGGTCGTCCGCGGATAACGCTGATTAATGATTATTCGGTGTCCAAAGTTTCGCGATCGTGTGTTCCTCAAAAGTTTCGAGACGATCGTTATAATTCAGGGAAAAGAGGACGGGATATTCTTAATTGCGTGTCGTGTTGGCTTAACGAGGGCAATTCTCAACGCCTCGAAGACAATTTTTCGACGTTATACGTAAGGAAAACGCCTTAATATACTTTGCCCCGGAGGGACGCGAAACTCGAGTGACGCTGGAAATTAATGATAGGTCGCACACCGTCGGGTTTCGACTTCGAGAGTAAATTGTCCCCGCGCCCCTTTTCAATGAACGCTTGTACACGAAATGAAGAGCACAAAATTTAATATACATTTCGGTCATTAAATATATGAAATTAAAAAAAAAAAAGAAATTAAATACGAAATTAGTAATTTATATGTCAGTCTGTGATAAAAAGACTTGGGTGTTGACACCTCTCGATAATAACGCCTTTGAGTCAGCCTCCAGGGATCAAAGAACCTTTGAAAATACCTGGCGTAGAAAATTTTTATTTTTTTTTAAATCTTATTAGCTATGTTTGTCATTGAAATAAAATATTCGTGTATTTCGACTGAACCCCTCATTATTACGTGCATTAATTAGGGGTAGGCGAATAATTTGAATTTTTCGATTTATTCAATGATTTTTCAAATAAACATTGCATTTAATGTTATTTGTCCAAAATATTTTCGCAAGATATACTGAATCGAATTATTCGAGGTCTTGGAATTATTCAGAAACTCGATTTATTCGATTCAAAATTCAAATCGAATCCTATTATTCAATTCGATCTCTGTTCGCACAGCCCTATAGTTTAATATATAATTAATAATTATAATTTTGGTTGGTTGGATTAGCGAGCAGATCACTGATACGAACTTGGCAAGGTAAATGAATAAAAGAATACTTAAAGAGCCGTTATTCGGCAAGCGTTTAGGTAATTTCCTGGAAAAAAAAACCCCCCAGACAACTAATCCGGTATGCTTCGGAATTTCTGTCTCGCCAGACAGCGTCATCGTTGACTCGGGGCATAACGTTTTGTCCACAAACAGACGTTTATCCGGCTCAGACTGTCGCATATCAAGCTATTACGAAGCAATCACAATTCCGATCCGAGACTTAATTCTCATCTCGCATAATCGTATTGCCCAATAGCCTCAAGTTTCCTTAACAACGAAAGAACGGTTAAAGCGAGAAAACTCGCGTGACTGGTCCATGCGGCTCGTTGAATTTCCCCTTTATGATCGTTTTTTTTTTTTTTTATCGAAGAAAGCACGAGAATTTCGCGTTCAACTGGCTTGAGGCAAATCTAGTTTTAAGCCGAACGTCTTATACTATACACTATACACGTTCTTCGGTAATCGATATCCGTTAACAAAAAAAAAAGAAAAAAATACTTAATCTTGGTAATTGATTGAAACAAAAAAAAAATTATTCAATACAAAATTTCAAAAACTTAAATGTTAATCTTAAAAAACGTTAAACTAAACTCGCCATGGACTCAATTGCAAGGATGTCCGCTTTCGCGAGGCATTTTTTTAAAATGAAAATTCATACTTCAATGAGCTTGGAAGCGTCAAAAAGAATGCCAAGTTGAGGAATTCAATAACCTAATAACTATATGCATACATTTATATTTGTTTATTAGTTTTTTTTCTCCCTTTAGCCGCTACTCCTTTCAATTTTCAATATTTCATGTCATTCCTTCAGACCCATTCATCCAAAGTGGTGTCCGCAGCCAGCAATATCTCGCAATGCATCACCGTATATAGCGTTTGCACGAGGGCCCAGGGAAAGTGTGCCATATATTTTACTGGGCTTCAGTTACCGCCGAAAATTCAGTACGATTGTCTCCCGTTCAGCAGTCGGCACACGCGAGCGATCACCCTCTCAGTATTGACCCGCTCAATGTTTTCAAAATGTGCGACCGCCAAAGCCGTAATTATATTTATACATATTTTTGAGCCTCTGCCCTATAAAATTCGGATGAAAGGATCACACGATCTTTCTCAGGAACCTTTTTTTTTCTCCATCACACTGCATGAGATAAATGATTTGACGAATCCTTCATTTATAGTTCAGTAAGGCCTCAACTTCATTTTTTGAATTGTACATAGTTACGAAAACTCGGCAATGTAATTTGAGAAACTTTATCATTCGTTCGTTCATTTATTTATCCATGACTGTGATCAATCAGTAATTGTTGAGAATTCGCATAATCCTTGTAACGATAAATTTTTTGTTAAGTCAATGTTGAAAAATTACTATCGATTTACGATCTAACAATTTATACCTGGTTTGCGTGTAATGTTTGTCTTATAGATTTGATTTTTCGTATTCTCTGCATATCGAATTTTCCTTACCTTAATTATTCCACCTGAAGAAGCGAGTATTTTTCTGCCAATATCGGAGATGAAACCTCCGCCAGATGGAGGAGCAAATTCTATTTAAAAAAAAAAAGTAGTCCTCAGAGCTTCGCGTAGGGCTTCCGGAGTAATAGAATCTATATTCGCTTGTCTCGCTTTACATACTATGCGGGGCCGGCTTTCCCTTGCGAGAACGATCTCGAGCGAATGCGCAGCATAGCGGCCGCTGCCGCAACTAGCTCAATCAGAACCCATAGTACTGCTAACGCTAGAGCGTTTAATATTTTCTTATGGTTACAATTTCCAAAGGAAATACATCAGAAAGGTCGACACAATCAATTCACATAGTTCCGATAACGATAACGATAAATAAATATTTGCCTTTACTAAACATTTTCATATAGTTGTAGTCTTGTAGCTGCTATGATTGTCCAGATTTCTCTCGGTGCAGGCGCGTGTTATAATGCATCTCATTATATATACTGACAACGAATTATGTATATTCGCGACCTAAATTTCCGACTGATCCAACGTAATGTTATACAATTCCGCCGAGATTAATTCCTCATATCATGACTTTGATCTGATTTCTATACAGTTTTCATTAAAAACGATCGCCATTACTGAAACAAACTCGATGGTTTAATCCACGTCTTTGAACTTGCGCAATCCTTTGATCGACACAAAACGCCTCGTATAACGTTTGACTATACGGAGAATAAGTGTCCGCGAGACAAGAGTGATTGGCAAATTGCATAGCAATCGTCGTTACAAATACGCGTCTCAAGATTCGTGCGCATGACGAATTTAATTCGTATTATCGAGCGGGGTGAACAGCTCGTCGACGGGATAATCGACGAAGGGATTTTTTTTTATTAATCAGGTCGAAATTTCAAGTCTCATATGGGTCTTTGTGTGAACAATGAAAAAACGATTGATACTCGAAACGTCTGTTATAACTATTAGCAAACGGTGACTATATCCTCGTTGATCGCAACGATGATGGCCTTGCGAAATATTTTCGTCGAATCGATTCGACACCATGAACGAGCGCGCCAGCGTAATTGACCGAATAATTGGCTCCGGCTATATATAAGTCACTGTGGCAAACTCCGGGATCGTACAACGATCACGATACTCTCGATTGGACTCTTGATCTATGACGTACTATATAAATATATATATATTATATACATAGCCCGTGGCTATTGCCCCGCGAGAAACTCAAATCACTTCGAGTGCATGCGCTGCTGTATCGTGATATTAAAATGAGACACGATCGTTGGGTATATAGCAAAAAATTTTCCCTCGTTACCATATCAAATTTCAGGCGAGTAGGATAATGCGAAAAACGAGAATTCGCAATAACGTACTTGCCTACGAAAATAATTATGAAAAAAAAACCTAAATTCTTACGTGCCACTCATTTTTATAACTTCAAAGTTACACGTATAAGATCCTGAGAAACTTATATCAAGTCGTTGTAATTTAAAGCTACGAAAAATGAGAATTCGCAATAACGTACTTGCCTACGAAAAAAATTACGAAAAAAAAACCTTAATTCTTACGTACCACTCATTTTTATAAGCTTAAAGTTCAAAGTTACGCGTACAATATCCTAAGAAACTTATATCAAGTCGTTGCAATTTAAAGCTATTGCTTTAATGATGCGAAAAAAAAACAATATAGAAGTTCTAATATAAAATACATATTTACGTACAGGTATGTGTAGTACAGTAAAAAAAAAGCTTGCACATTGCTTTCTCGTAATTTAAAAAATTTTAAAAATCTCCCTCTATGATCAAGTGGCTTAATTTTCACTTGTTCATAATATAGAGGCGAAGCTTTGTAAAATTTTGAAAATTACGAGGACGCAATATGCAAGTTTTAATTTGCACCTTTTTTTTTTTGCATACTTACGTTTATATCGCATTTTCGTTGTATTTGAATTTACCTCTTTTCTCGTGCATATTTAATTCGACGAGTTTTCTCGTATCGGCATCCGTTGATTTTCCAAAACATATTCAAGAACACCGCGTCATAAATGACGCGAGGAATCTCATTGAGATTCGAAATATTTCGAAATGTCTTGCGGATAAAATTATCCTTGGCGGTTGACCACATGGGTGTTTTCCTGACAATATTTCATACTCGCTCAAAGTCTTTCGATTACAGGGACGAAGATTCGAAATTTAAAAAAAAAATATTTTTGCAGGGTAGATGACACTTTTTGGGGCAAATCTTTTTTAACAGAAGCCGATAGACCCTGAAAATAATACAAAAAAAAGATTTTAAATGATTGTCGACGAAATAACAGTCGATTATTATTTTAGAATATTAATGTTGACTGAAAAATTATAATCCTCCAAAATTATTCATATTTTCATGAACGGAAGTAAAAAAAAAAATCAACCTCGAGACTTGAAAGACGGAATTTCACGTGAATAATGATTAATGACAACGTGCCGCGATTAAGTATTCAAAAAACGTTTGAATATCGTTCGAAAAACGTTATAAGGCTATACGGAAGGTTAAAAATTAATTTTTTATAGATATATGCTTGACATTTTTTTTATCCTTCAGCATTTTTATTGAACACTATAATTATCTATGATTATTCTATCATAAAATCATTTCATCCGACAATCCACAGCTTGCACGCACCTCGGCGGTGAGTTAATTTTCATATTATTTCTCACGAATCACGAATCCACTTCAAGTTTGCTCGGAAATACAAAATTGTTCATGAAAATTCACTGGGAACGTTTTCTTTTTTTTTTCGCCAGATCGACCACTGGGACGTGTGAGAGTGGTCGATGATTGAGGGCGTGTAAAACAACTTTGCTTTTTATATAATAACTATACATGTGCGGGTGTTTCTGAGCGCTCGTTGCTCCCGTCACTTTTTTTCTTCGATCTGTATACATGCAACGGTTAACTGCGTGAAGTGATTTTCGGTGAAAGTATAGCGGCCAGTAACCGAGAGAACCTGAATTCTCTCGTGAAATCAAGAGACCAGCCCTCTTAATGTCTCTTATTCTGCTCTCTCTCTCTCTCCCTCTCTCTCTCTCTCTCTCTCTCTCTCTCTCTCTCTCTCTCTCTCTCTCTCTCTCTCTCTCTCTCTCTCTCTCTCTCTCTCTCTCGTGACTCACACAAAATCATTCTGATCCGAAAAAATCCGAGACCTGCACATATATTCCCTCATTATAATATAATGAGATTCAAAGATCACAATTGCATGTTTTGATTGCACGAAATCTCCATTTGTCATTATGAAAGAACTTACAAAAATCTGTCAGTTGGTAAATATAAGTGCAGCCTATCAACGAATGAGGACTCTCACACGTGGATAAATGTATCGAGAAAAACCGAAACGAAATGAACAAAGTTCAATTATGTTTTTTTCGTCAATTTACAAAAATGATAATCCGGATCAAACGATCAGCTATCGAGAATTCTCAATTTGTGAAATTATTAGGATTTCTTTGATTGTATTGCCGCATTTGATTATAATGATGCAACTATCTCATTGAATGTAATATTTATTTTTGAAAATGCATTCTGGGCCAATTTTACGTACAATTGTGAATCTTCATTTGTCGTATTTAGTGAAGCTTCATCATTACATTGTTGTTCTTGAGAATTAATAAATATCAAAGTCAGCTGATATTTCGTTCATTTTCGTCATCGTTTCTCTTTTCAAATTTTCTTTGTCGACTGTACCAGAATCTCTCTGTGGCTCTGAACTTGAAAGTGAAAAGTCACAGATACTCCGTCAGTTCGGAATGAAAGATTAATTCAGACATTGAGCGGGTCTATTTTTTTGCAATAAATTATTTCTCGGTGGAATGAAGAGAATGTGAAAATATATGCAGCAGCATGAGATTCGCCATCGTGTCTGACTGTGAGCGAAAGTTTTAAACGCCCTGAGCGTGTATATCGAACGAGCTATTCGTAGTGTACGAGGCATCGAAAAGATTTATTATCAACTATCCACCTTTGTCCGTACTTGGCCAATGCAGATAAAATTTCATGCACGATAAACGCGATATTGCTCGTTTGTTAATTTAGACGTTCAATAATGCGTTTGAGAATACTCGTGCAACTGTCGTGAAATTTAAAATTTTACGAGTTGTAAATATTTTACGAATCATGTGAGAAAGGTAGGAAGGGAGTGAAGAAAAATTCGAAAAAACTATTCGAATCGACATTTATTTTTGACAACTTCGTTTCAAACGATTTTTTTTTATCACAAAAATCAACACGATCAATCAAAGTTTGACGAGTCGTTGACAAGTCAGTAGGCTCACGACGAACTTTTGCAATGATTGAAGATCAAAAGGAAATAAATTTGCATTTTCTAGTTTTTTTTTTCAATGAAAATTCTTATCTTACTAGCCTAGGAATTACGATTTTTTTAGTCAATCAATTCTTTATTAATTTTAACTGATACGAAATTTTTTTCCTTAAATTATTGTAAAGCTGATGGAAATATCTCTCGTCTTGTTTAAGGTAGTCTTTGTGGCGTGTACTATAGTCATGTGATCGACTGTTTTAGCAACAAAATTGTTGGAGAAAGCTAGAAAATCTGATAACACTTAAGTTTAGTTGTCAAAATTCTTAATAACTGTGGAGATGTGTATTTGCACTAGAATTAATTTTTTTTTTAAGTAATTACGATTTTTCCTCGTCCATATTTGTTTAGTCCGTTGAATCATTTCACCTCGGCAAACCTCAAAACTGTTGGAAATTTTGTGATAAATATATCGTATGATCACATAACTCTTAATTGATTTTGATAATTGATATAGTTCCATCACGTACGGAAATAATAGAAGGCGAACAGTTTGATATTGATAACTACTTGAAATTCGCATGAAAGCACAGCGGGCTCGGACGTAGCTCCAGAAGCTGGGCGTACGAACTACGACTGCCTCTGTCCCAAAGTGCTGACACCTAGCATGTGCGAGAGAAGCTCCGGCAGCGAGAAACGTTGCCGTAGCACAGCTGATGGTAAAAGCACAAACGGGCTCGGACGTAGCTCCAGAGGCAGAGCGTACGAACTACGACTGTTTCTGTCCCAGGTGCTGACATCTAGCGGGTGCGCGACAAGCTCCGGTAGCGGGAATCGAACCGGGGACAAACGGGTACGAGAGGCAGAAGGTGATGGGAGCCCGCAACCCTCAGGGGAGTCGGTGTAAACTACCTAACCTAACCTAACCTAACCTTAAAATTCGCATAAATTACTGCAGCACTCCCATAGCAGAAGACTGATAGCTATAATCGTCGTTATATCGTAAACTGACGGAATTGTGCTGATAATTAATTCGAAATTTCTCTGCCAAAAATCCTGCCACCCTACTTTTTTTTTATATAATCTATCGAAAGCTCATAATTTCGTGAACAAATGGATTATAAAATGAAGCACACACTTCTCCAGTACTTAACTATAAGTTTATCTTTCAATGTAACTTTTGGCGAGCTGGTTTTTTTTTCATATATCCTAATGTGACGATTTCAAAATCTCGTCAACGTGATCTGAAACCTTGCAATCTTAAAAAAAAACGTGTTTCAGAATTAAAATATTTCCCACTCAAAAAATTCTCCAATAGGGACAGAAGTGCAAGGACTACGCGTTCATAATCATTGGCTCTCGTTTCTCTTATTGCTCGCCTATAATAGAAATTATAATTCCCGAGCGAATAAATCAATTTACAAAAAAAAAATCGAGGAAAAATAATAATTTTGGATGAGTGCGGTAAGCAAAAAGTTGACATGATTGATGATCTTTCGAAATGATTTATGACACCTCGACGAGGACAAGAAAAAAAAACGTCTTGGACGATAAACACGAGTATGGAGTAAAGACGTATTCGCCATGAATCCTCAACGTTGCGGTAGCGTAGATTTATGTGCTGTGAGCAAAGATATCGAGACGTTTTGCGCTGTCGCTTAATTTACTTTGGAGAATCGTGACAAGAGAAAGTCATATGAATCCATACGGCCTTTTCGCAATTTCCAATAAATCAATTATTAAATTTTTATGCTAAATACTTCGTACGATGTACGAGCAATAATACTCAGTTAAGTATTATTAACTAAGTCTCCCAGTATACTTACTTGTGTGAAAATTCGTCCTGTCTCAATATTTTAAAAATCGTAAATAATCGAATCACGTATAGCCTCATATCATGGACACAAAAAATTATACTTCGTTGCACTATTCCTTATTTTCAAAATCGAAATTTCGATATTTCAAATTTTTTATGACGAGCAAATTTCATTTGATTAGCTTCGCAATAGTGCTAGCTTGACACGTGATGAAATAATGTTTTTTTTTTTAATATCGTAATAATGTTTGTAATTACGTTTTCTAAATTTAAAATAATTCAATTTCAGTTCGTCATGATATTTCTTATTATCTCTGTATTTATTCGAAATAATTTTACTGTCTTGGTGATGAATTTTGACGTCTTTTTTTCTCGAAAATCTCCAGAACGGAAGAATTCCGGAACGACAAATTTTGCTTCCTCGTAGAGGAAGCTTTGTTTTGATGATTTTTTTTTTAGTTTTCAATGCGTTCAATGAGGAACTCCGATGGCGTTGATAGGAATTATTGTAACTCGTAGAACATTCGAGATAAGTGCATTCAAATTTCAAATTACCCAATTCTAAAGTGATATTATGAATGTTTTCTGGTATTGGGCTCCTAATTTAACGGTTAGCAACTCGAAAACTCATGAAAAATCGTCTGAAAACTGAGAACTGAGCGAGAAAAGTCACGCGCTTAGGCCCGGAAGTGACGCCAGTGGAATTTTCGTGTATCATCTGCACAGCAGATTATCCACGATAGCATGTAAATTTTCGAATCGATGCCATTTCTCCAAGTGTCCAAGTACAGGAACAAAAAAATGCTCGTTGAATAAGGCTTTTACTCGTCGACATCCTAATAGTCAGATTTTTCCGAATTAAGCGATACAATAATTATTAAATCCACTTTTTTTTCAGACTTCGTTAATTTTAGCCCGAAATGTACATTACTGTATGGAATTTTTACGTTTTTTCTGACCATTAAGCTCTGGATAGAGGTCTCCAGCATTACTTTTTCAAATTTCAAAATGATCGATTTCATAGTTCAAGAATACCGTTTGTTCAAAAATTAACGTGCACTCTGTTTTACCATCAAAGTCGATAAAACAGATAACTAGCATGCTCTCATGGGCAGGAGCGAATTATATACGTCCAATTATGCAAATATCCGTAAACCTAGTCTTTGAACGAGGCACCGAGGCATTAAGATCTCGTACGAAAGTAAACTTGGTTATTAGAATCGTCGGAGCATGAAGTTGTCGTTTTTTTTTCGTCTGAACATTGTACAAATAAGACAACGCCGTCTAAGCATTGAGCAAATACAAATTATTATCGAATAATCGTTATTTCGATAAGAGTCCCGAAAGGTTTCATTACGACGCACTTACCAGACTCCATTATACTTGATTCGATCATTTTTGGGTTCAACGAAACTATTCGAATAAATTCCGAGTATTTAAAAAAAGAACCATCCAACGGTCTCTTCCAAAAAAAAAAAAAAAAAAAAAATACAATAATGGCTATAGATATGGAACTCTTGGAATTTGCAATTGCCAAAAAATAAGTCCTTTACGAAAGGGTCAAGGCATCGCGAAAAAAAAAACTCAATAATTTTCAACTGGAAAATTGACTTGACCTGTAAAGTTTCTTTTTTTTTTTCTTTAACTTCTGAGCCACAAAAGGTTCAGGAATTGAACATTAACGTGATGGTACCATTATTTGTAAAATGGCATTTCCAAATGACCTATTATATTGCTTCATTATATTCACCGTTGAAATCTTTACTTTAACCAGAGGAGATCGATTAAAACAGAGCGTAGCCCCGAGTGTTTTCGTTGCCGGACTATTTAGCACGTCTCGACAGTTTGCCGCGCAAAGTATATAATTATCGTCCCGACCGGATACTCAGATTCGTGGAATTCGTATTGCCATCAACGGAAGTGAAGTAAATTAAGAAGGAAATGCAGAAAAAAAAGAGATTCCTCAAACACGTTGCATTGTGATATTTTACGTCACAGCGCGCTTGCCAATTTCACCGAGTCGTTTAGTAAATGTAAAAATGAAAAATTCCATTCATACGACGTTCTGCCAATGTCGAACGAATGGCCATTAATGATTTTATCATTGAATGTCCGTTGAGGATGATTGAAACTCTAGCGGAAAAACACTTTTCACGACCTTCCTTTTCACTATACATATATATACATATACATTGACTCTGCATAAACATTGTTCGTACGAAATTTTTACACGAATAAAAAATATTTATTTTCGACTTCAAACTTAAACTATATCAAATTACATGTAGAGTAATTTTCGTATTTACATGAGTCACGTGCGTAAGTTCGTAAATTAAATCCGTCGTCGCGTCGGTTTCGTAAAATATAATTCTAAATTGTGCCTAAAATTAACTTTTATTTTTTTTAATTAAAAATTCCAAAGATTAAACGTGTTTGATCAAATTCGCCAATAATGCAGAGTCGAGTGATTAAAATTTTTACAATTTTTCAAAAAAAAAATTAATAAAAAGTATTTAAAAAATCAACGGATATACGTAAACAAACTGGACGACGGATTTAATTTACGAAATAATGAATATTTATCCGGTTTCCGGGAACAACATTTTTTTAAAGATTATCATGCTCGATCATGTATTTAAAAAACAAAAAACTTAAAAAATTCTTGTAAACTCAGAAATTTCGATGTATATGTAACGTTGTTTTGTCTCACCAAATTCCTAAAACATTTACTATAGGGAAAGTCGGGGCAAAATCGCTTTGTGGAGCAAAACCGACCACCAAAAAAAATTGGCCTATGAGCATTTTCGTGTCCAGGGTAATGAAACAAAGCTGTAGGCATGCAACTTGGCTCTGCAGTCAATAATATGGAAAAAAAAAACTAGGAGGCTAGGGCAAAACCGATGATCCCCATAAAAGTGACCATCGGACATTTACGCGTCAAAGTGAGTAAGAAAGCATCGAATTCACTGTATTTTCGCTAAAACCGATCAAAGACCGGACCGCTCCACCAGCCCCGGAAAAAATTGTAATTCAGCTAAACGAAGATTCTCAGCATGCGACTATGCGAGAAGGAAACTTTATCTACTCGCACATTCACTTACGTAGCGGTTGCAAAGCAAAAGACACATATGTAGAGTAGCGCGTTGCAACGCATAGGCCCGTTTGAGGCCCAAATAGAACTTTAACCCGTTTTAGATCTAAATAATAGCCTACAAGTCCTAAAAGTGGCAAGCATTTCCATTTCTTCCAATTACAGGCCTGCGTAGGTTTTCAATTTCAGCTTGGGAAGAAATAAAGATATTCCGTTGAGTCCTGAAAGAGGGTATTATTTGTCGCTTTTTCCAAATCCACTCTAAAAATTCGATTTTCTGATTCAAAAGTGTCAACTTTCGGAACAATTCAAAATAATGATAAAATATAATGAGACGCATGTAAAATAGCTTTTGTTTTGTCAAACAAAGTTGTTTTTTCAAGAGGATCCCGAGGAGCTACCCAAAAATAAAAAAAAACATCAAAAATCTTTTAGTCCAACAGGCTAAAACTTGGTGAATTTCAAATCTTCCAGATCAAATTTCTACAGCCTAGAAATTAATTGATAATTGGTAGAGTGGCCCATATAAATAAAGGGTTAAATTGTGCTCTCTTGTTGATTCATTGGATGAAAAATGCTTTTTGTCCAAGATTTTCTTAGGTCCAGTCATTTCAGAGCTGGACAAAGTACCCGAAAATACGTCAAGTACAAAGTACAAAGTGTACTGTAAGTACTTGAAGTACTCGTGTATTTCAAGTGCCAATTACCGTAAATACTTGAAGTACCGAGTACTTAAAGTGCTGAGTACTTGTAGTACTAAATATTTGAAATACTTGAGGCATCGAGTACTTGAAATACGTCAAGTATCAAGTATAAAATACTTTTCAAGTTTTCAGGTATACATCTCGTAGGTTCTAGTACTTATATTTGATTTCTTATGTACTCTTTAAACTCATTTGATTTTGATTCGAGTACGTTTTGTATCAAAGCATATTTGTACATTTTGCAATTCACTCAGATTAGGCAGATTGGAACAAAAATATTGAAACGAAGAATTAGCAATAATTTAAAAAATAGCATTGACGATCGTCATTAAGATTTATTTAGCTTCAGGTTTGAAAAATAAAAACTAAAGATTATAATACACGGATTGTTGAAAACGAAGCTATGCATTGACAATGACACCGTAACTACCGTAGCTTGAGCCTTTGAACGGTCATTCCTTACAATCTCAACCAAAGATGGCGCAGAACGTTTCTCAATTATATATTCAAAGGCGTTATACATGCAACCGTCAGCAAGACGTATTCCAAAGTACTTCATACGCAGTACTTGAAAAAGTACTTCAAGTACAAGAAAGTACTTGAAAATTTAAGTACAAATACTTAAAGTACAGGCCTAGTACTTGGAAATTTAAGTACAATACTTGAAATACTTTTTAAGTACTTTGTGCTTCGAGTACTGTATTTTCAGTACATCGCAAGTACCGGGTATACTTGAAGTACTGCTCAGCTCTGAGTCATTTAAACTTCTGATAGGATTCCTCATTCATAATTAAATTTTTCATAGTCTTACTTACTTTGACGCGCAAATTTCCGATAGCCACTGTTTTGGGGGTGATTGGTTTGCCCCAGCCTTCCGTTTTTTACCATTTTTAGCGAAATTACGTTGAATCCCATCATCCCGTGCTTGCTTTGTCGCGAAAATGTCAGACAGCCACTTTTATAAGGGGTGCCCAAACCCAACCATCCGGTTTTTAGCGCTGACAGCAGAGCCACACGTTGCATACAACTTTGTTTCACTACCCTAGACACGGAAATTCTCATAGGGTGACTGAACCAGTGAATGAACGCATAAGCCTTTTTTCTATTTCGATAAAGCCGTATAATTTAACTTATTACGAATTTCTTTATGAGCTAATTAGATCTTATAGAACAATGTTCACAGAATATTAAAAAAAATATTCGAAGTGCCCTGTTCGCAAGGATTTTGTAAAAAAAAAATTATAATGAACGAAATTACCAATTTCCCAGTGAATGAACAAAAATTCCAATGAATGAACTCTTATCTTTCCAGTGAATGAACGTACAATGGAACCAGAGATGCGTACGCATACTCGTGCGTTTTGAGGTTATGAAAAGCCTTTTCAACGCTCGTTCAATCACTGGAAATAGGTTAAAAAGCTGGACCAGTGAATAAACGGCCATATATCGCAAACAATATTGGGTTTTTCACCAAAAATTCATTAATATAATTGAAGCTTAGCAATGTATAACGTTGAAAAAATTATTGCATATCTTTTAAAAAGATTTATCGAGGTGATATGGAATATTCTGGTATTCGATGCACAGTCAGATGGTTATAACAACATGGCTGTCTCTTATGAATATGCGCCCCAAGTACGAAAAAAAATCCATAGCATCGCAAATCTTTCACAGCGTCAAATAATATCACTACTAGATGAGGGAGAGCAGTGGCTTAGTGGGTGAGGCTCTGGGTTCGCACGCAGCGGACCCGGGTTCGAGCCCCACGGCCGACACCGATGGAATTTATTCTATGCGTTTAATCTGCAAACCCGGTGGTTCGGATCCCACCAAAACAAATGCCCAAAAACACCTTTCTGTGATGGGTGGGTGGTCGGGGTACGGCTCTGGAGGACTCCCGCAGCGGTTCTTATCGCTCGGAAGGTGGCCGCTTAGCCGTGCACTGACTTACCCACTGAATCACAGTAAAGGAGGAGCTCGCTTAGGTATCCTCTGGAGGCCGCCCTTGAGTTTACTCGCGCGGCCACCAGGGGGGAACTAGGGAGACTCCGACCTGTATCGGCGGAAGGTTTTCTGCAGTTTCCCTCCGTCCTCGGCGAATGCGATACAGGATAAAATGGTGAAGGAGCGATGCGGCTGCAGACGTATGATCGCGAGGAGGAGTAGGTGGTGATAATAATGGTCGGAGCAGGCGGTTGATGGTCGGAAAGTATACGAAATCACCACCCTTGTAAGAACCCCCCAGAGGGGGTGTGCAATAAAACTCGACATTATTATTTATCACTACTAGATGTTTTCTCAGAATTTTCACTTCATTATGAATACAAAATTCTTCATAATAATAGAATCATATCTCTGCCATTTAATTAAAATACTAAGCCTGTTCATTCACTGGTAGGTGTTCATTCACTGGTTCAGTCACCCTAGGCTGATGTTTTTTTCCGGTAGTTTTTGCCCCACCATTCCCTATATACACATCGAGATCTAACCTCTGGCGTGAATCTTTCGGCTAAATAAATCTGTAATACTTGATACACAAATATGGCTTTTTTGGGGGAGTTCGATGTCCAACGTTTCTCGTTGATAAAGTCAACTTTTTTCAAACTTCTTTTTTTTTTATCCCCCACCGACATCTCGCAAAGAGCACAAACTCCTTAAATTGTAATGGCAAAATCATTCAAAATCGTCTCCGTCGTTCGCCATTTTCGACAAGCGCAATGTTCAATCTTGTATAGAAAACGCTCGAACGAGCTCGAAAAATAAAAACTTGACGACGTTTCGAGTATATCTGTTAAAAATTGCCACAATCGCTCTTGGAATTTTTGATAATTGCTCCACCGAATACCTTCATCGGTGTTCTCGTCCACGAGATGAGCATCAATTTTCCACCGATTTTTGGACTTCCGCGTCCCTGTTGGCAATGAACGTAGCTCATCTCCACGAGACGCTGACCCAATGGTTTCTCCCCCGACAACGTCGTGCCAGCCGAATTATCATTTTCCCAATAACCGGAAGCACGAAATTTCCTTCGCGATTGACCATCGGCCAAGACGCGTCGAGCTTCGAGTGATCTCGATCCGATATTCGTGTCTCGACGATCGGCCGAACCGATCTCGAAATTTTCGAGCCCGATCAACGGTACTCCAGGGAATATCGATTGCTCAGTCGTGTCCCGGGTATAACTTCGTTTACCATAGATCGTACCTGATAATCCGACTTTGCGACTAAACACGTCCGTCTCAATCTGAGGTCTTGTGTCATCGAGTTTGTTCCTTTCGACGAATAATGGCCTCTTAGAGTCAAAGGCCGACGATAGTACGAGATTGAAGCCCAGAACAGCTCCCTCGATACCTTCCTCCAGGCCCTTGTCGAAATCCGTGTACTCCTGGCCAAGTACGATGTCTCCGTTGCTCGGTATTACGTGCCCTGTCATCTAAAAAAAAAATTCATAAAAATCATTCGAACGTATGGAACAATGCGGAATAAATATTCGAAATTTTCTCTTATAAAATCTTTCATTTATATTTAGGCAGCTTTCACAAAAATAAAACAAATTTTTCTATAATCATATGTTGTAATTTAATTTTTTAAAAAAGGATTTTGTTGTTATCGAGCAATTTTGAGTTGGGTGTCATTGGAATGGTTTCAGTCTACACGTAGCCCTTTGGTACGTCAGTTTTAACAAATTTCTTTGCGAGCAGTGGAGATAGTAGGTATTTACTGTGGCTCAGTCAACGGGTAATAGGTATACACGTGTGGACCACGGACTGCTCGTGTGGGGTACGAGCAGCTACCTGCATCTTGTGGTTCTCTCCACTATAGTTTGCTGTTACGATCAAGATAATGTGCGGTTTTCGATAATGCAGAGAACTGCAGAAAAGATATCCGCTTCTCGTGCTTTGGACTTTAGAACAGTGATGAGGAATATTGGAATGAAAATTTATTGAAATTAAATTTATAAATAATTTTTAAAAATTTCCATTTTTTTTTTTTTTCAATAATTTAACTTAAGGATGCAGGAATGGAATACAAAAATTGTTTAATTTAAAAATAATCACAGCTGTTTCAATCAATATTCAATAATAGTATATTATTAATAATTATTGAGAATAATTTTCGATATTTATTCCGAATTATCACCATCTTCCCTGAATAGGGAAGCCAAATTTATATCGAAATTTGCAAAATCTTCTACGTTGACAATTAACAACGAATTCGATATTAAATTTAAGGATGTTTTTCACTTAAATTCCTATCCAAAAGTAAAAGTCATTGTGAATTGTAATAAATTCCGATGAGTTGAAAATTTAAAAAAAAAAAGAAAAATCAACGACATCGAAGACACCAAGGATATTGAGTTTCAACCAAAATAATGTTGAAAAGTTATGAATAACGAATTTAAAGAAATCGTTAATTAAATATTCAGAAATTTTTTTTTCATCAATTTCGTAACATCCGTAATTATCACGCACAATTTTTCTCATAAATTTTCCTCAATTGCTTGTACGAAGTAATTGAAAAAAAAAAAAATCCCATTTCTTCGTGAAAAAAAGATTTTTTAAATTTGTTCTATGCTGCAATGAGATTATTACATTTTAAATAACTTTCAACAATTTTTATAATTTTTATTAAATGACCTTAAATTACAAGATTTTTAGGAATACATCCGTGAAACTCTTCAGTCAATGATATTGAAATTTTTTAAGGATAATCCGTAGACCTCGTGTCCAAAACGTTTTCAAAATTTAGTTCACTCTCTCTGTTTTTCAACTTTGTGTGAAACATTCTTAAAAAAAAAATAATACCCGGATCATGGCTAATTTGGGGAAACGTTTCGTCGTCAGTGCAATTAAAACGTTTGTTTTTTTATTATTATCAATCTTGATTGAAGGTATCGATAAAAATTAAGATTTGAAAAATCCACCTTCGTTGCATATCCATCGATTTTTTTCTCTCCATCGATCCATAGAGCATAGCGTCCATACGCATTGTCCCAACTTTCGCAAATGTGATACCAACGATGCTCTCGTATGTACGAGGGATACGAAAAAATCTCGACACTGCCGATCTCAAGATGAACGCTTCGTCCGTGAGACGATATCCAAGCTCGCACGAGTCTCTCCTTCTCGTTTTCTATGAACGTTCGGCGAGCGAGGCAAAAAGAGAAACAAAACAAAAAAGTGAACTATTTTATCTTTCATTCCGACAAATGAGAGTAAAACACGAGTTGAAGTTTGATTATGCCAATCGATCGTGGACTCGGCAATTGGAGTCCTTATAGATCAGATCGTGTAAAAGGCCCACAGTTGCGCAAGTGAGGCTGGAGTGTTGGACGCTTTAATTGTTTTTTTTTTTTTTTTTCACTATCCAATTCACTCGACCTCGTCTCGTGACACACGTCAGTATACGAAATATATATTTAACGCTATTTGCTCTCGCATACCACAGCCGATTCAACACGGTTTTGGTGTTTTCCTTTTTTTTTTTTTTTTCTTTTTTTTAGTCAAAAGTTACGTAAAATAATTTTTCGTATTTTCATTAATTTCGTAATAATTTTTGCCATCCACGAATTTGCATCAAACGAAAATGAAGATCTTCGCGATGAGCTACGTATAATTCGAGATGCATAAAATGAGAATTCGCGACGAATGAAAAAAAAAAAAAATAGACTTGTGCGTGACTTTAGCACTCGCGACGGATAATTAAAATGCGAACGAACCCTCGAGCATTGATATATCAGCGTAAGAGCGAGCAAGCACGCCCTGAGGCTGAGAATTATGATCATCTTTGAGAAGCTACTAATTAGCGAGAATAATGAGAACTCTACAGAGTCCCGGGACGTTCGGTTAGCAGATGAGAAATATTAATCTCGAGACTATAATTCATGGTTGAACGTTGTGAAGCGGCTGGGGCAATGATGAAAAAAAAAAAAACAAAAAATTGTGAAAAAAAATGTCGAGACTTTAAAAAACTTTTAAATGATGAAAAAAAAATTTTTTTTTTTACAACTTTCACAATTTCTGGTAAACATTAACTACCAGTCAATTTTGCATTTTGCGAAATTTTTCAGTTCCAGAGATCGTTTTTTTATTCACCAAAGCGGTTTCAAGGCTCTTAATTATCATGAGATCGTATCCGATCGGAGTCGAAACTGTGCGGTTTGCCTTTCATAGACTTTTCCCAATGTCATGCTGCCTGTTACTCTACTCGAGAGCCATGATGTGGCCAGCCTAATCGCGTACACGGGACACTAACCTAAAGCGTAAATATAAAAATCATGATAAAAACCTCTCTATCTTATTATTAATACTCGTATCGTAATGGACACTCAAAATATCAGGCAATTGTTTTACGTACCTTCCCAATCAAAAGTGACTTTCGTCGACAATATTGCATACTTCGTGATAAGATAAAAATCGGAAAAAAATCAACCACAATAAAGACGATAAAATTAATTTTTAATAATAATAATGCCAAAAAGTTATCAATAAATTGTTTAAACAAAACATTGTTTAACAAATTTTTAGGGAAAGTTTTTTTTTGACACGTGAAATGAATTCGTTGATTTTTCTGACTACACAAGAATTTTTTAAAAAATTTCTTATCATTTTGAAATTTTGGTTTTCGAAAATTTTTTAATTTTGAAAAATTAAGGAAAAATCGTGAATTTTGGATGTGTTTTCGTGAAAACGTTTTATATAACAATTAAGAAGTTTCCAGGGCATTGAACGAATAGTTTCGTAAATACAACCTTTACAAATTTCCGAAAACCGAAATTTCAAAATGATAAGAAAATTTAAAGAAAATTCGTGTGTAGTCAAAAAAATCAACGAATTCATTTCACATAACAAAAAAAAAACATTCCCTAAAAATTGTTTAAACAAAACATTGTTTAACAAATTTTTAGGGAAAGTTTTTTTTTGACACGTGAAATGAATTCGTTGATTTTTCTGACTACACAAGAATTTTTTAAAAAATTTCTTATCATTTTGAAATTTTGGTTTTCGAAAATTTTTTAATTTTGAAAAATTAAGGAAAAATCGTGAATTTTGGATGTGTTTTCGTGAAAACGTTTTATATAACAATTAAGAAGTTTCCAGGGCATTGAACGAATAGTTTCGTAAATACAACCTTTACAAATTTCCGAAAACCGAAATTTCAAAATGATAAGAAAATTTAAAGAAAATTCGTGTGCAGTCAAAAAAATCAACGAATTCATTTCACATAACAAAAAAAAAACATTCCCTAAAAATTGTTTAAACAAAACATTGTTTAACAAATTTTTAGGGAAAGTTTTTTTTTGACACGTGAAATGAATTCGTTGATTTTTCTGACTACACAAGAATTTTTTAAAAAATTTCTTATCATTTTGAAATTTTGGTTTTCGAAAATTTTTTAATTTTGAAAAATTAAGGAAAAATCGTGAATTTTGGATGTGTTTTCGTGAAAACGTTTTATATAACAATTAAGAAGTTTCCAGGGCATTGAACGAATAGTTTCGTAAATACAACCTTTACAAATTTCCGAAAACCGAAATTTCAAAATGATAAGAAAATTTAAAGAAAATTCGTGTGTAGTCAAAAAAATCAACGAATTCATTTCACATAACAAAAAAAAAACATTCCCTAAAAATTGTTTAAACAAAACATTGTTTAACAAATTTTTAGGGAAAGTTTTTTTTTGACACGTGAAATGAATTCGTTGATTTTTCTGACTACACAAGATTTTTTAAAAAAATTTCTTATCATTTTGAAATTTTGGTTTTCGAAAATTTTTTAATTTTGAAAAATTAAGGAAAAATCGTGAATTTTGGATGTGTTTTCGTGAAAACGTTGTATATTACAATTAAGAAGTTTCCAGGGCATTGAACGAATAGTTTCGTAAATACAACCTTTATAAATTTCCGAAAACCGAAATTTCAAAATGATAAGAAAATTAAAAAAAAAATTCACGTGCCGTCAGAAAAATCACCGAATCCATTTCACATGACAAAAAAAACATTCCCTAAAAATTTGTTAAATAATGTTTTATTTAAACAATTTATTGATAACTTTTGGGCATTATTATTATTAAAAAGTAATTTTCTTATCGTCTTTATTGTGGTTGAATTTTTTCCGATTTTTATCTTATCATGAAGTATGCAATATTGTCGACGAAAGTTACTTTTGGTTGTGAAGGTACTTCCGATACATCCTTAAAGCTCAAGCTGTAGAGAAAATTTGATTTTCCAAACAAGTCAAGTGAACTGGGCAAAACTTGTACCCTTATTTTTCGTTTCATTTCGTTCAAAATTCCTGCAATTATTTTTTGCATGAATTATCTGCTAATATGTCTATGCGAAGAAGGGAAAAATTAAAATACTTAAAAAAAAATCTTTAGCACATTTGTCACAGGAGCGACCGCAAGCCTCGAACTTTTCATCGAACCTCGAACTTTGACATTCACACGCGTGGAAAAAATTTATGACATATTTTTCGAGCGATCATCTATATTTCCCTATGTATATTTTTTTTTTATTGCATTGATTTCACCTACTTAAATTTCCGTGAGGGACTCTCTCCATTTTTTATCTCTTCCTCAAAAGACGTAGCTCACTTTCATCGTAAACTTTACATCGCGTCGTGAAATTTTCGAAATTTCGACTATCCCCTCGCAATTTTATTTTCATAATTTTCGAATTACTCAACCTCCTTGGCTCATACTATTAACTGTGTATGACGTCATATTTGTTCAATTTAAACTCCGGACTATATAATATACACGAATGGACGGTACAGTAGTTCAAGTTGTCTGAGTACATGCGGTACGTTACTACTTGGAGCCTTTTACGTGACGACTACAATCCGTAGTACGCACGACCGGGTCCGGCTCAATGCGGGCTATTACTACTCGATTGCTAAAACGTGATATACATACGTAAAAGTACCTTGAAATGCTCCGAAAGTATATCATAGATTTTCAGCATGGTGAAAACCTCTCACTATTGATCAGACTCCTGAAACTTTTTCTTTATCATCAAAGAGTACGCACTGGGAGTGTCTGTGCTTTTTTCAAATTTTTTTTTCCTGTTTCCCGTTCCAGATTTGTGCAGTTTACTAATTCTGACGATCAATTTACAACTCAAAGTATCTGTAAAAAAATTATGGAGGCCTGATAAAAAAAAAAATGTTCCGCACATATTCTGTGATTTTTTAAATAAAATTTCGCATAAGACCATTAAAAAAAATGTTAACCCAAAAAAATCCAATTATAAATGAAAAAAAAAAAAAAATTTAGAAAGGTATATCAGGTTTTATTTGGCTCGAAATTTTACTTAATTTTCTGTCGTTGGTGTCGACATAGAGGAAAAATTGGCATCATGGGCCGCGGAAATTCCAGGCGAGTTCCATTTTTTTTTTTTTTTTTTTTTGGCAAGCCGAAATAGTACCCTCTGCATTTTTTAGAGTCCTGTAACTTATCAGATAGCTCAGGAGTGTTCGTGATTTTTTTCAGATTTTTTTATAGATCAGCTATAAAACTCGCGATTGTGAATAAACTTTTGAATACCGACCATTTAAAAAAAATATATATATATATATATATATATAACCCAAAAATATTTCAGATTAAATGTAAAAAATCGATTTTCGGAAATTATATTATATTTGCATTTTGTAATTTTTCCAATCGTTGCGAAGAGTACTATTCGATTCGAATCGAATAATTTAAAGTATCGAGTTGTACACCCCTAATATATATGGGACATTCCACGTGTCATGGGGTCATCGGCCTGACCCCCTCAGATTTGATTTGTAATGATGGTTTATTCTTGTAAAAAATAAAATAAAAGGAAACTCCCCGTCTTGGTAAAATTCGATTTTCCTTTTAGTTCAAATTCAAAAAAAAAATAATGGAATTAAGCATCGTTCTCTAAGTTTCTGTTTTGATTTTTGTTTTTTATGACAAGAAACTATTAAAATAAATTCCAATTTTTTTTTTTTTTCGAAAACAAAAATTCAAAAAAAAAATATTCAGCATTCTCATGCCATTTTCGAACTATGATAAAAAAAAAAAGTGTTTTCGAGTCCCCGATTTTGCAAAAAAGTTTCATCGATTTCAAAAAAGTCCATCTTCGTGTCAAAAATATTTTTGGTCGCCACACCCTTGCAAAATGGCGCAAAAAATTTCGAAAAATTCGAGGCATCATTTTTGACCGAAAAAAAACCAAAAAAATCCATTGGTCATCGGAATCCCATGGGGTCAGGCCGATGACCCCGTGGATTGACGTGGAATGCCCCGTATTATAACCTAATATATATTCGCACTCGCCTAAATACGTTTGGCATATACTTTTAGAGCAGTTATAGCGTAAATCCGTTGCCTCTAAAATCATTCATGCGGATAAAATGTTTGTCACGATCAGACTTCGACGCCGATTCTACTTTCCACTTTACTCGTACGCGTCGCGAATGCAACGTGCACACAAGGCTTTAATCTTATGCAGTTCTTGAACTCGCACGTTACAAGTGACACCGGAAATTATTTCATATATCCGTGTATTTTTTTTTTTTTTTTTTTTCTATAACTGTACGTTTGTAGAATGCTATATATATATATTTAAAAATGTGCGTTGATTGTATGTGTGTGCTTACTCGAGTAGGAGAAGATTGAATGCGGGTAGGTCAGGTTTGTAGACTTGACCCAGACACAGAAAGTGAACTCTTCGATTTCCGGCACTGGTAACTCCCATCGGAGAAACTGGAAGTATAATTTAGTAAAAACCTCGCATAGCACGTTTTTTTTAACATCAATATCGAATGTTTGACACTCGAAGATTTCATTTTTGTTGCAATTCGTTAGTGTCCATGAGAACCATGGATTTTTATGTCAAACTGGTATATGCAACGATGTTCTACCTCGTCGAGTTAAATGAGAGTCAATATTTCTTTTAACGACCAGACACTTGATACTCGTACGTGGTACTTTCATCGAGATTTTAACTGTCACTTTTTCTCCGTACAAACATCTCTTCCTCTCTCTCTCTCTCTCTCTCTCTCTCTCTCTCTCTCTCTCTCTCTTTCTTTCTCTCTCTCTCTAAAGTGGCAAAAATTTCACAAATCTCACCTGAATGTATCCTCTCTGCGTCAGCAGAGCTTTGTGCATCGGCGTTACGTTTTTCGTTCGCGCATCAATGACATTTCCCAATGCTGGTTTTTCGATCGTCGCGTCCCAGTACGAAGACTCACCGTGTCCCAAATCCAGGGAAAGCAAAAAAACCGATAACGCAACCGCGAACCGAAGACCCATAATCTCCGGAGTCATTTTTTTTATTTTATTTATGTAATTTTTCCGAATTACCGTCCTTGTTTCTTTTTTCTTTTTTTTTTTTTTTTCTTTTATCAACAATCTTATCGTCGCGCACTCACTTTTGATTTCGCAACTTCACACCTTGCAAAACAATTCGTTTTTTTTAATTTATTTTTTTCGTCAACAGCGTTGGGACATTCGCGCTTGTAATTTTTAGCTCCCCCGCCCCTTTTTTTTTTTATCAAATAGCGCATTCGATCGTGAGCTCCGCGCGAAAATTTGTGACAAAATGCACCAAGACACAGTGTGCAACGGACCCGCAAAGTTGGTAGCAAGTGACCGGTTGGGTGCAAGCGACCTTTGTCCCGATCGACGAAAAAAAAAAAAGAAAAAGAAACCCCTCGACAAATCGCCAATCTCTCGTTGCTAACAATTTGCGTGTGGCTGCCGCGAGGCCTGTGTTTCATTGAAGAAAAAAAAAACACGCCCGAGTGAATATATAATAGTCGAAATCGTTATAGAAATTCGCGAGGCTATGCTTTCTTGCTCTCGACGCTCGCAGAACGAGACGACTATTTCGTAGAGGCATTCGCGCTGGCTCACGAATCACCTCTGGCATCGACAAGTCACAGATCTTTGTGGAAAACCCAATTCTTGTCCCCTTACCGATCTCGCTCTACAGAACTTTCGGCTCTCGCGTCGACCTCGCTACAGCCCCCCCGAGAAAGACCCTCCGATCAAAATCATACCGATCTCTTTCCTTATCATATCGTTTTTTTCAATAATCGTTGATAAGCGCTCGCGATAGAGCACTTACGACAAGCCGATATATATTGTCGGGAAGAGAATAGACATTTTTTTCTTTGCACACAGCCCCCCCCCCCCCCCCCCCCGGAAAAAATCATTCAGATCTACGTAGTTATTTTTTAGATCGAATTTGATCTGCGTAAATTTAAATTTTAGAAAATCATAGACCTACCTATAGATCTCCGCGTATAACGGTGAATTTACGTACATTCGAGTCGATTTAATATTATTAGGGTCGAACACTTTTGCTTGTTGGATCTCCGTTTGTCTACTTAAATCTAAGTAGATTTATTTAGGTCTGTGTAGATCTAACGGAGATCTATTTGGGTCTGTGTATAGATCTACGGAGATCTAATTGAGGTCTGAGTAGATTTAATTGAGGTCTGAGTAGATCTTATTGACGTCCAGGTAGATGTAATTGAAATCTATGTAAATCTAATCCAGATCTAATCAAGATCTAATTGAAATCTAGATAGATCTAATTGAGGTGCAGGTAGATATAATTGAGGTCTGGGTAGATCTAATTGAGATCTAGATAAATCTATGATTTTCCGAAATTTAGATTTACGTAGATCTAAAAAATTACTACGTAGATCTGAATTTGATCTACGCAGATCTAAATTTGATCTACGTAGATCTAAATTGGATCTATGTAGATCTAAACTGTTTTTCTGGGCCTCTGTCTTAAGAGTTTTTATTTTTCATGGCTCGCAGTTTAGAATTTTCAAATTTTCTTTCCTCAATTTTACCTGAGAAGGGCGAGAAATAGAATGCCATTTGCTCAGAGTTTCGATAAAGAAGTTATCTTCTGCGTGAAATTATTACAACGATTAAGTGTAACTCAGTTGTATGTAAAGGATTTTTTTTCCCTAGAATAATTAAGATGAGACTATGGTGATGTTCAGGCGAAAAATTCGTTTCGTTTCATTACTGATTTATCTTTCCTGACGATCTAAAAAAAAAAACTTCAATTGGTAGCTTTTATGGAGGATAAAGCAGCATTTGATTTTGCTTCAATGATTCTGCGTATCGTCTTCAATGATACTGTTATGAGAAGATTGTGAAAAATAATGGAGAATACTTGACAAGTGTAGAAAGTTCAAAAGTCACTAAAGTCAACCCTTTTTCACATAAAAAGCCAATGTGGGGCTGGGGGGAAAGGGGGCTGGTAGAAAGATGAATTCACAAATAAATAATCAAAGTCGATTTGAGATGACATTGGCTTATTCGAAAAAACGATATTGCAATCTTTGCTCAAGATAAATAAATTAAAATTAATGAAATTTTGAGTAAAATAGAATAAATAAAATTTTGTTTACCCTCAAATTATTTACAAATAACCCATGTCCATTGAAAATTCGGATCCAATATCACCGAATATTCAGACAGAATGCTAGTATCGAAAGATCGAAATTTCGAATTTTCAATTTCTGCAACAAATTCGAATTTTCGATAATATTTTGCTTCCTCCCACAACCGTGTCATTATAATTACGTCGTCGATTTATCGTAATGGTTACGGCGATGGTAATAACGTTGAGTCTCGTTGTTACGCACTTTTCTCCACTCGTAATTATACATAATACGCAGAGCACACGATGCATTATCCGCGATACAATTAAAAGTGATAATTGGTCTCGACGCTTTCACCGAACAACGAAAGTCTCTAAATTTTCGCAACGTGTGCGCTCGGTTGATTAATGACTCTTGTGCGTCGATTAAAGGTAATCCTTGTGGCAGACTAATAGTCATGTGATCGACTATTTTAGCAATAAAATTCTTGGTGAAAGCTAAAAAAATCTGATAACAGATAAACGTAATTGTCAGAATTTTATGATTAACCGTGGAAATGTCTTTTGGCGCTTGAATTAATTTTTTTCTTTTTCGTAATTTCCATTTTTCGTCGTCCATTTTTTGATTGGTCCGTTGAATCATTTCACTTCGTCTAATCTCAAAATTGTTGCAAGTTTTATCGATAAATATATAGTACGATTACGCGATAAATAGTTACATAAATATTAAAAATCAAATAATAAATAGATAAATAGTTAAATAAATAGTTACAATTTCGATAAATAGTTAAAATTCGCATGAATTACTGCAACACTCGCGTAGCAGAGGGCTGTCAGCTGATCGGTTACATCGTAAATCGACTGTGAGTTGTGCTGATCATTGGTTCGAAATTTCTTTGCCAATCATCCCGCGATCCTGAATTTTTTTGTGTAATCCATCGAGAGCTGATGATTTAGCGAACAAATTGATTATCAAATGAATCACTTCTCCGTTACTTAAGTAGGCTCATTTTTTTATTGAACTTTTGCGGCGAGCTGATTTTTTCGTACATCCTACCGGACAAAAAATCGTTTGAATCTACGTAGATCTTATTTTTTATCTACGCAGTTATTTTTTTGGTCAAATTTGATGTACGTGGATCTCTAAATTTTGAAAAACCGTAGATCCATGTAGATCTTTACATCAGAAGGGTAGATTTACGTAGATTTGAGTCGACCTAATTTTTATTGACTGTTTCCTTTAGGTCTTTGTTTATCTACTTAAATCTCAGTAGATTTACTTTAATCTGAGTAGATCTAGTGGAGATCCAGGCTGATCTAATGGAAACCCTGGCAGATCTAATTGAGATCTAGATAGGTCTTATTGAGACGTAGGTTAATCGAGTTGATCTCAATTTGATCTGTGCAGATCTGAATTATTTTTTTTCCGATTATGGTGACGTTTTTCTTGCCGAAAAACCATCAGTAACGTGAATCTGTAACTTTGCAGTCTTAAAAAAAACGTATTTGAGAATTAAAAAATTTCCAATTCACAAAATTCTCCGACAAATGCTGAAGTGCAAGGCGACTACACATTAACGATTTGCAAGCTCAATTAGTCCAGTAATTAGCCAATCACTTAGTCCAGTCATTCTAGCCAAAAAAAAGTGGGTTCATAATGCAATCTTCCAAAGAATTGATTTGACTGTTGGAAAAGGTTCAGGGGTGTCCCCTGAGTGTAAATTCAAGTTGGCGGGACGCGGAGGGGTCGAGCTTCAGTCGCCATCTTGTAAAACACGTTTCATCAAATATCTCGTGAACCGTGAATCGTACGACAAAAATAGTAGAGATCGTTTTTGTAGATAATTAAATTCTCTACAACTTTTTTTAAAAACTTTTTCCCGGATAGTGCATAGTTTTTTATTTACAGCGCGGCAAACTTTTCCAAAGATCGCCATTTCTACTGTTGTATCAAGCGTTAAATATATATATTCATCAATAACCATGTTTGGAAAAGTTTGCCACGCTATAAATCTAATACAACGTACTATACAGGAAAAAGTTTGAAATAAAAATTGTAGAGAATATCATTATATACAAAAAAGGTCTGTAATCTTTTTGTCGTACGATGCACGCTTCGCGAGATATTTGATAAAACGTTTTTTTTTTTCAAGATGGCGGCTGAAGTTCAACGCCTCGCGTCCCGCCAACTTAAATTTACACTTCAAATTCAATTCACGCCAAATTCAATTCACACCCCTGAACCTTTTCCAAAAGCAAAATCAATTCGGTAGAAGATTGCAGAATAAAATGGCTAGAATGACTGGACTAACTTTGGCACTCGCGATTCATTGAAACATCGTTTGGATATTTCATTCACGAAAAAAAATGCATAAAAAATGCATCTTCACGGATAGTCTCGCCGAACTTTCGTTCTAGTAATATAATAACAGACTCGCTAGTTTTACAAAAATTTCAATTTTTTTTTTGTGATGTCTCATCGATCCACGTAAAAAATCAGCTCCATAAAGCACCCGCGGAGCTACCCCATTGGATAAAAATGTCCAAGGTTTCAAGCATTTGCTCCTTTAACTTTCGCTCTGAGCATTTTCCCTCACTTCCCACAGGTCCAGGGTGGGTTTTCCTTTTTTTTTTTTTTTCATCGCCTCATCCTCAGCATCGTCGACGACATATCGATCCGGCAAACCATCGCCTACTTACACAGCACGCATGACAACGCTTCACTTTGCACAGTTATCCGTATGCACAGGTTTTACATTCAACACAAATCAACTTATATATATACATATACATGGAAACACCGGTATAATAGTGGTCTTTATATCCGAAATGCATTCACCAGTGCATCAGTACACACTCTGGCCGAGCATAAGCACGTCTGCAAATGTGGCGTCCCTCCGTTGGTCATCTCCCGCACGGTGCACGGTATATACGCCGCCATATGTGACTCGATCTCATACGATTTTTTCACGGCTCCTGCTCGTTCACCGGCCTCTGTTTTCCCTCCCCAATACCGCGATCTCTCTCTCTCCCTCTCTCTCTCATTAAACGAGTTTCCACGTTTTTTTTTACACAATATATAAAAGACACGAAACCCGCTAATTTCCGTTCGTATGCGTCCGCGTATGGCTCGCTGACAATCAAACTGTCATCCATCATTTCGGGGACACGCATACGTAAACTTTTCGTTGCGCTACATAACGATCTGGAGAACATTGCGAAATACTACTCGTACAAATGTTGCTCTATTTATTTTTTTTTTTTTTTTTCGCCTAAGCCTTTTATCAAAGCCCAGTAACGTTTATTTTTTTTATTTAAAAAAAAGGTTTGAAAGATAACAAAAAAAATGTTAAAAAATTATGATTGAAACGAATTAATTGTTATTCGAAATTTTTTATAGCAAAAACAAAGATTTTGCTGTAAATTGCTAAATCTTGTCGGATTCAATTCTCATTTCCTCCCCTTTCTGTTTCGAACGAGCCAGTTTTTTAAATTTATCGCCAATCTTGCGAATGCGAATTAATTGATTTTTTTTTTTTTTTGTTTCGAGATGAGAATAAGATTCGAGAAAGTGATATGTGCAAAAAAAAAATATTGGTTGTGCAATCGAATAAATTATGATATTTACGGTGGCTCGATTGCAGAATCCTTCCATGGATACATATTTCGTGACACGTTGACACTGATTATAACACAAAACGTAAACTGTATTTTCATTACGAGTGAGTTCGCGTCGACATGTGTAGATTGGGGAAGAAAAAAAATGCGAAATTAGAGAAAAGGCGTGTGCGTGCGTGTGTTCAGTGTACAGAACGAGCGAAACTAGTCAAACAAGCATCTTTTTTTTTTAATTTAATATCACCATATCGAGTACTCGGTAGGTGTAACGGGCCGTGAAGATATGCCATGGGCGTGAAAGACAAATCGAAGAAAAAATTTATATAAATATATATCGGGCTTCCAGGCCTCACAGACAGGGCACTCGTAATTTTTTTCTTTCTTTTCTTTTTTAGTATTCTTTAGGAAGACACGAAAAAATCGTCCACATAATTTTTCAGATTTTTTCAAATATTATTATATAATAAGATGTTACTATTATATTATTATTTGTTCGCGCTGCCTGTATATCGGTCAGGTTTTCCGCACTTTCCCTGTGCCCTCGCGCAAATTGCAACAAAACGAAAAGGAAACGTGAAAAGATGAAAAAATAAAATATGGAAATCCCCAAGGATTATTTTTTAATAATATTTATAAAATTCCACATGAAACTATTTCTAATATCTTATATTGAATAATGCATAATTCATACATCTTGAATTGTTTTTCAGCGATAAAATCACTTGTTCGGTATTGAATAATGAAAATATAAAAATCATATTTTCAAGTAAAATGAGCATGGGACAGTGCTGAGAATTAATTCATATGGTCATTATCAATTTCGTTAATAACAACCATATGAATTTTTGAAAATATCTGAACATCGATGTAGAATGCTCCCCCGTATTATAAAGAAAATAAAAATAAAAATAGTAAGGAGGTAGGTACTGTCGATTTTTGCTAGAATGTCCCACATACGATATTACGGAAATGTTGACTTACTGGACCAGCTGTGCGTGCATTGAACTGTACAATCACGAAACGGAATCTCAGTCACGATATATATATGTGGCATTCCAGGTCAACTAGACTAGGGTCTGACCCTCACCCTCTCCAATTTGAGTTTAACCGACCAGAGGCGTTCTGTCAGCCTAAAATAACATCTCCAAATTTTTTTCAGATTTTTACCAATCCCCCCCCCCCCCCCCCCCCGAGCTAATTAATTAATGATATTTTCGAAAAGAGTGATTACGACATTTTTGAAAATTATGAAAAAAATTACACAAATTTTGTAGCAAAAACCAAGAATATCCCAACCAAATTGAAGATGGGCCGACAAAACGGGAATTTTTTATCAATATTTGTTTATTTTTTATTTTCATCAGAATTGAATATTTTCTCCAAAACGCAACAACCATCGGGAAAGTAATTGAAATTTAGGAAAAGATTTTGGAATAGCTTTTGGTTTCTTCGCGGAGGAAGCCGATTTTCGTATAGAAAGTTTATTTTTTGAGAGATTAATGAAAACGTGCTCAGAAGTACTCTAAAACATCTAAAAACCTCTATGTGTATTCAAATGTGCGCACAAGTCGAATTATCACCAACGTTACTTGATAGTAAATTTGGCTAGAATCGTAAAAGGAATTGAATATTCTAAATATTTGCTTTTTTGCCGATTTATAAAACCATATAGTTGTTATTGGTTGGTTGGTTTTTTTCTTTCTGGTTGGCTCTGTTTGAAGGAATTTCGACATTCAATTATACTGTTCAACTATTAAATTCCTTTTACGATTCTAGCCAAATTCACCATCGAGTAACCTTGGTGGTAATTCGACATGTGTGCGCACTTGAATACACATAGAGGTTTTTAGATGTTTTAGAATACTTCCGAACACGTTTTCATTAATCTCTCAAAAAAAAAAAAAACTTTATATACGAAAATCGGCTTCCTCCACGAAGAAACCAAGCTATTCCAAAATCTTTTCCTAAATTTCAATTACTTTCCCGATGGTTGTTGCGTTTTGGAGAAAATATTCAATTCTGATGAAAATAAAAAAAAAAAAATTGATAAAAAATTTCTGTATTGTCGGTCCATCTTCATTTTGATTGGGATATTCTTGGTTTTGGCTACAAAATTTATGTAATTTTTTTCATAATTTTCAAAACTGTCGCAATCACTCTTTTCGAAAATATCATTAATTAATTAGCTCTGGGGGGTCAGGGGATTGGTAAAAATCTGAAAAAAATTTGGAGATGTTATTTTAGGCTGACAGAACGCCTCCGGTCGGTTAAACTCAAATTGGAGAAGGTGAGGGTCAGACCCTAGTCGAATTGACCTGGAATGCCCCATATATATATATATATATTCTTGTCACGCTCTCTGGCTATCACTCATAGTGCTCGTAATATTTGTTAATTTCTCGCAAACGATATTACAATTCCTAATTCGTTTTGAACATTTAATTCGAGACTCGTGCAAACTTGTCATCGTCGAGATACGTTTTTTTTTTAATCCTCTTGAAAGTTCAACGTCGAAACATGTATACGTACCAGGCGATGCAATTTATTTTTGGATAATCTGTTAGAAATTTTTATCATTCGATCATCCACGATTTAGAATGAAAAGAAATAGCAAAATAAAAACTTCCTTTTTAACTACGAGTTTGTCAAATTAGGAGATCATCCCAGTGTAAAATTTTCAAAAAATTTGTTTTTTTTTTTTGCCCTGTCCAAAAATATGGAATTTTATAAACATGCTGTTGAATTTTTGGGGCGAAATTCAAATAATTTTGGTCGCTACAGCCTTTCTTAAAGATTCGAGCAGCTGCGTTTTTCTCGAAACGTGAAAAAAAGCGGTTTTTCAAAACGGTGTACACTCTCAAAGGAAGAGTTTTCAAAAGCCATCCGTCTTAAATTTTGACGCAACATTCTTCACGCCATTCTGCTTAAGCTTTCTTTAAATCATCATATTTTTTTTTAACGAAAAACGGTCGAAAAAATAGGCTAAATTTGATACTTTTTTTCAAACTGCCGCCATCTTGACAATTTTGATTTAAAAAAAACAAAACTCCATAGCAAGATAGCGGTTTTCATACTAATTAATAATCTTTTTACAAATTTTGTTTCGGATAATATTTACGGCCACAGCTGTGTACACCGTGGAGGACTCTTTTTTTTCGAACATATTTTCAACCGTTAAAAAAAATGTAAAAAGTATAAAAATAAACGTTTCGTAATTTATTTTCTATATTCTTCATGAGTGCTTTGATTTGACATTTAAAAAGTCAGACTGATTAGCGTATTTTAACCATCGAAACAAAAATCGCGAAAATCAGCTATTAACCTTAATGGAGCACACGGTGAACAGTAAAATTCAATTTATCGTTTTATTTTTATTTTGCGCTTCATCGTCGCTAGTGATTTTATTTTTTAACCTAAAGTCGTATATTACAAGACCGTGTGTAGCTGAATTTCCGATACCGATTAAGCCGAAATCGGCCAGCCGTTGATCAATATTTTGCAATTAATTTATCGATGTTTCCCCATTGTCACTGTCAATGGTAAATAATATAATCGAATCTCACGGGAGTTTGATAAATCGACAGAACTCCCCCCGTGGAGCTGAATAACAGCGCGATTGATGGCACGCCTGGCGATTGACATAATAAATAAACGCTCTCGTTAATTTCACTGGCTTCGATACAATGATCAGAATATTTAGGCTTTTGTTTTTACCTAAATAAATAATAAAGGTATAATAATAAATAATAAATATAAAAATACAGGGACAATGGAATAGAAAAAGACTGCGTAGAAGAAAAAAAAATTTAGAATTTTTAGAAAAAATTAGAATTAAAAAAAATTTTAATTAAAAATTATGATTGTAATTTTTAATTAGAGTTTAATTAATTACAGAAAGTAATTAATTATACCCGACACTGATTATAACTGCGTCACTATGACGTAATTATATCCGGCAGGCGTTAGTCCAGAGATTGAAATAATCGAATACGATTTTTGTTAAAACTTGCTCTGAAAATTCGATTATTGCGACCGAACACGTTATCCCACGTCGATCGTAAAATCCATCGCGAAATATCTACCTATATATATTTCAGGCACTATATCATATCCGTTATACCCGATAGTTCGCGCAGAGAGCACGAACCCGATCCCAATTAATATGCGACCGCACGTACTTGCCAAGAGTGCCCAATCGCTGCGAGATAATTCCAGCGCTCGCGTGTTACGTCCATCGATTTTACACGTAAAGTTTTCTCGTCAAAGTGAATTTCCATCGTACGTGTTACCTATCGCCGATATACCGAGATCCTCTTGCAACGTGAAAAAACGTGAAATATAACACGGAAGACAGCAAACTTTCATCGAAAATGCCTTTATGTTTTTTTTTTTTTTTGCTGTTCCAAGCCATCACGAGCATATGACACACGTATCATGATACAAACAGTATATCATCTTCATATTGAACATTTTCATTATTTTTTTAATGTGCAATTTTGAGAATATTTTTATTTCTCCAAAGAGTTCTTCGTCTGTGAAGCTCCAATATGGCCGTCGTAATCGACTGCTCGTTTTGTTGTTCGTTTGTTTTTTTTTTTAAATTCTTTTCTTTCATTATTTTGTTTGTTCGTCATATGAGATTGGTGAAACTCTCTTGCTTAGTAGCTCCATCCAGTGCTTTAAACGATCTCGCAAGATTCTTTCGAGACATTCGAGTGGCCACACGTTCGGGCCATAATTCTGTCGTAAGAAAACCGAGAGAGTCGCGGGTATAGAGCGTTCCTCATCGTGGCCTCGCTCTCGATGAATAAAAATTCCAGTTGCTCTACTAACTTCCTTCTAATTCACGTTACACCGATGTGTGCTTGTCGTTCTCTTTCTCTCTCTCTCTCTCTCTCTCTCGCTCTCTCTCTTCTTTCTTCGATTACGATTTTTTTCAACCTCGACGCAACATAATCGAGTGGGAATCGAAACTGCCGTCGATAACATCGAGAAATAAAGTGATGGTATAACAATTATACAAGCTGGCTCGTAAAGGTATTAAATTGCCCTGTACCGGTCCCGATAAATTTCTTTCACCGTGTACGAGAACTCTTACGAATTCATGCGTGGAAAAATTTCTTATCCGCGAGGTATGGTTCACAAATTTGGATAGGTGCGGACCAGATTCTTCGATGAATTGTCGGCCTCAAGCATTTCGCATGATCCCTGGATTGTATAATAGTCCAATTGAGGCAATCATGCATGCAGACACGTGCCATATAGTCCTTGAAAATGGAATCGTTGCTGGCAAAAACTAATTAGGCATTGATCAATGGTATTTGGCATCGATCTTCATAAGCATAGAACAATTACGGGCATTGTAGTCCATGAAAAATGACAATCGATTAATATGTATTGTAACCTGTCGTCCTACAAACCAAACTATAATTGCAAACCTTATGGTATAGTAGTCCTTGCACTTTGCCGCCGCCCCCATTGACGAATTTTGTGAATTGGAAAGATTTTCATTCTGAAAAATCTGCAAAATTTCAGGTCACGTTGCTGGCCTTTTTTGCAAGTAATTTCGATCTTAAAATCACCGGTTTAGCATAGGGTATGCGAAAAAAAAATCAGCTCGCTACAAGTTAAATTGAAAAATGAATTTACTTCAGTCCTGTGGAAGTTATTCATTTGATAATCAATTTGTTCACGAAATTATGAGCTTTCGATAGATTACATTTAACCCTTCGTGGTCACAACTCTGTAGAATAACTTAGTGGTCACACATGGGTAAAATTTACCCAGCCAAGTTTCAAATGGTTGCTGTGTGAAAACTATCAGTCCGATTGTGATAAAAAAAATACTAAAAAATACCTTAAACGTTCTAAAACACGTGTCAAAAGTTGGTATGTCAAAATTTAAATCTCAAAATGTTGAAAAAAAAATCATAAATAGGTCGATTTGTCAATGAATACACCAATCCTGCCAAAAGGGCTGGGTGAAATTTACCCCGTGTGACCACGAAGGGTTAAAAAAAGCAGGGTCCCGGGATTTATGATGTAACCGATCAGCTGACAGAACTTTATCATACGAACGTACAGTAATTCGTGCCAATTTTAAGTATTTATCAATGTCAAACTGTCCACCCCTGTCATTTTGCCGCGTGATGAAATTATACGAACTATTAAAAACATTTAAAAGTATATAGTCATGCGATATATATATTACGAAACATCCAACAGTTTTGAGGTTAGCCGAGATGAAAAGAGTCAACAGACTAGTCGAATTAATGATGAAAAATCACAATTACTTAAAAAATAAAAAGTGCCAAAATAAGACATCTCCGCGGTTGTTATAAATTTTTGACAAATACCCTTACGTGTTATCAGATTTTCTAGCTTTCTCCAATATTTTTATTGCTAAAACAATCAATCGCATGAATACCTTGAGAATCAATAACTCACCATGTGAGCTCTGTGGGCATAGGAAATTGTTCAATGACAAGTTCATTGATATCAGCCATCGACGAACCTTTCCCTCGTGGAGAAAATTTGATCAGCATATACCTAGAACCCATGAATGAAATGAAAATACCGCTAATGAGAATGGAATTATGCAAAAGACACTTTGCAAATGTACTTGGGAATAGCTCTTATTCGAATCCTCTGCATAAAAGATTGAAGCTGCAAGGGAAAACTCACAAATTGCTTCCTTTAAATTTCGCACAATGCTCAACGCTCCCTCTATGATGTACTTTACATTTGTTAATTTTGGCTGTCTCATAGAAGAAGCATTGAGCATTAGTGCGAAATTTGGAGGAAGCAATTTGCAAGTTTCAAACTTTTAGCTTTTTCCTTTCTTTCTCGCATCCATAGTTTCATTTTCCGAGTTTCATGTTATAGTTAAACTTTTGTTCATTCGATATTTCATAAGATAAACGTATTTTTACGTATTAGCTAGGTATCTCAAAATTTGAGTTGTGAGAAATTTTTTTTAAATCGAAATTTCATAAAATATGAACCCTGCAATCGATTTTCGCCAAATTCAGTATACCGATCGTTCTTTAACGATACTCTATATGCGTAAAAATGAATTATCCCGATACCTAAAAATTTGCAAAAGTTAGAGCGATCACGAACATTTTTCGAAAATTTTGAAATCTCTCGAGCAATTTAAAAAAAAATTGCAACAAACGAGGAAGGTTTGATCCTCGAAGTGTGCGTGAAGTTTCAATGAGATATCGGTCAAGTCGTTCTCGAGATATAACGAGATTTGACTTTTTCAGATCCACACACACACACACACACACACACACACACACACACACACATGCACATTTGGCACATTTTGAACAAATTGGTATTGACGATTGGAAAAAAAATGGTCACCGTCACAAAGCAATGAGCAAGCAATAAATTGTATTATACAACGACAATCTCGATCCTTTATCCATCATGACGCGAAGAAACCAGAGTTACCTTTATATATGCATCGTATATAATGCGGACACTGGTGTAAATTCATGAGTGCGCTAAATCAATATCCCTGCATAAAATTATATTTATACCTCGGGTGATCTGCGACTGCGTCACAGCCAACGAGCTTACGAGAACGGAATTGTTTAAAAAATAAATAAAAAATAAAAAAAAATCAGCAGATGAAACAGTTGACTCGTCCAATGTTCACGTGGAAGAAACCAAAAGCTCGTCGAGCCTCACGCTCCGCAAATTACTTCGAGCCCGAATCCAAGAAATTACAAATTATCGTAAATTCCAGTCAGATCTTCGGACCTATCATATAATTAGACGATAAATTAATTGTAACTCGCTCGAAAATTCAATTGACATTTCTGACGTGTGTATGTGTGTGTGTGTGTGTTTTTTTTTTTCTTTTTTAATTATTCCAGACATCTAAAAGCTCGAATTCGGGCAGCAGTTATTACATGGGTGGCAGCAGTACTCTGCCACGGGGTAGCTCGCTAATGAGGGCGTACAGTCCAGCGACCTCGTCCGTCGTAGCTGGGCCAAACTCCACTGCGGCACAGCCAAAGACCCTCGGTACACCAGGTAACAATTTTTTTTTCTCGTTGCTTATAAATCAATCGGGCCCGTATTATAAGTATCTACGATATGCGGAATGATTGACAGATTCGGGGTAAACAGATCAGAGCCTTCAACCTTTTGTTGCACACGTATCATATATGACTCTCTGGAAATTCAATTATTTTTTTTTTCCCCATTATCCTATGCGTATGATACTCGTGAATGTTCGGGCGGTATTGATTTTCAAAATAAAACTGTCCAAAACGAATTATCAAGCCTTCATCGTAAAAAAAAAGTTTTTTTCCCTTGACAAACGTTTGATCTGATCGTGATTTTCGTATTTTGCTTTGTGACAAAAATCTAAATAAAAAAAAAAAAATCAACGATATTGAAAGATGCTTAAACCATTGATTTTCAATAATAATTATGCCGAATGTTATGAAAAAAATTTGTAAAAAAAAACAATTGCTGAACAAATCATCAGTGAAAATTTATTTTATTTTCATTTGAGGCCAGTCGTCTGGTGCTGTATAGAGGCCTAAAAAAAGGTGATTTTTGGTGATTTTTTTTTACAAGGAAAGAAACAACGGACCTTCTTGAAAATTTTACTGTACTTTAACACACATTTGAAGAGTATTAAAAAAAATGTTTTATGAACTAATTGTCGCAAAATGGCGGAGTATTAAATTTACCATAGAAGCGCCTCACCGTTGGAGTCTCGAACTCGCGGGAAAGATGGTGCGCTTAATTCTTGTCTGAAACGCAAAAACCACAATTATTTTTAATTGACATATATTTTTATTGTCGATGAACTAAAAAAAACCCAGAAAAAACCGTGAAACCATATTAATTTTCGAACTTGAACAAAAAATTGACGATTTTTATATATATTTTTTTTTTCTTTCTTCGTGCAATAAAAATAGTATAAAATGACTTTTTTATGAATGTTTTCAGTTCATTCAGGATGTTGTTTAATAATCTATAGAATGAACTTTGGTTTGGGTCGATAGGTCAAATAGTTTTTTTGCTATCACGTCCGCCAGTTCGAGAATTAAATACTCCGCCATTTTGCGACAATTAGGTAGTAAAAATTTTTTTTTATTCTCTTCGAATGTGTGTTAAAGTACAATAAAATTTTCAAGGAGATCCTTTGTTTCTTTCCTTCTAAAAAACAATCACCTTCTTTTAGGCCTCTACACCAGATTTTTTTTTTTTAGAATTTTCTTACTTTTTTTTTGAAATTTTGAGAAGTCAATGAAAATTTTTCAATTTTCAAGATGCTTTATATTGCACTGAAAAAGACTTTGGGGCTATCGAATAACTAGTTTCGATATTTTTTCGAAAAAAAAAAAGGAATTTAAAAAAAAAGTAGGAAAAATTCTAAAAAATTTTACTTGTATTCAAAAAAGTATTAAAAAAGTGTCCGATTATTTTTCCAACAGTTTTGTTTTTAACGAATTTTTTAATAACTTTTCGGCATTATTATTATTCAAAATCAAAACTTTTAAGATCTCCCCAATGGTTAATTTTTTTTCAGCCTTTTATCTCATTGCGAAATGCCTAAAATTCCCAAACAGTCTCACCTTTGGCCGGGAAAGGTTTCGATTTACAAAATTGATTATTATTAGGCCCGTTTCTCAATTACTAATTTTTTTTTTTTCAAACATTTCTACGATCGATAAATCCACTCTGACCGAGATTAATGCCCGTTTCGTCGTAAGACTCGAGCACAACTTTGACCCTGAGCCGCCATTTTGTGCGTTTCCGTCTCAGCCGCCATTTTGTTGATCTCCAAATCTGTTTTCCCTCGAACAAACAACGTATGCTATCCCAACGAGATCCAACGATCCGTGAGGTTGAAAAATTAATATCCTCAGAATTTTCCTGAATCTTCTCGTAATTACACAAACGCACTAAATTGATTTGCCTGTCCGGATCCTCTTGGCAAAGGCAGCACAGCCTGTAAAATCAGGCTTCTGAAGTTATATGCATTTGGGAAAATTGAGTTTGCTGCATGTATTTGCAAAATAGTTCTTTCGTTTTATTAACAAGTGTTTTGTTTTTTTTTTCCTGCAATCATTAACAAGTCGAGCATGAGCTTTTTCACAATAGAATAGAGGTAGATATTTTTTCGTACGATGCGAGAAAATTTGCAAATTTCCGATTTAAAAAAAAAAAAAATCTCAGCCAACTGAAAAAATGAGAGAATTTTTTTTGCTTTATAAATCGAAATTTATCGGAGATTGTCAAATTTTCGTCGTTCAGTATACAGTTTTTCCTGCATCAGTCGCTCGTGAAGAGTAAAAAAAAAATGACATTTTTTTGAATCGCCCAAAGCATGACACATTTTCATTATCATACATCATTGCGCTTCATACAATGCAGTCAAAAAAAGAAAAAAGTCCTGCTGCCCAATCGCAATTTACGAGAATAATAAACAATTTCCACAAATTGCGTAAAACTAATAACAATAATTGAGCCATTTGAGGAGCATATATTAATGCTTTTTGCGCTATATAATAATACATCAACGCTATCGTTGAGAGTCCAAATGTGTAAAATCAAAAATTATTCGTGTGATGAGTTTTGAGTCGACGAAGCTTTGAAAAGATGCATCGCTTTTCCAATTTTTATGGGACTGAAAACAAAAAAAAAAGAAAAAGAAGGGGAAAAAAATGGGAAAGTAAAAGCTCTCGGTGGTTCTGGGTACATGGTACATTGCTTTTTGGTTTCAATGGTTGGATAGGTGGTGGCGGTGTGGCACCAGCCAAGCCGCTTCGCAGCTACCAATTCGGTAAGAGTCCCCTCGACAGCCTTGGGGGCTCGGCACGCTTCTCTAGAGACAGCTCCGTGTCCCTGTATAGTATACCAGGTCAGTAGAATCCTTAAGCTAGGCCAAACATCGTGAGATATTTCCGCATGATATACATGCAGGATCGAACGACTGTTATCCTATGAATATATCGATACAGTCAAACCGTATAGGCACTGATCTCAGCTGAGCTTCAGGCACTGATAAGATGGCAGCTCTCCCACAGCTTTGGCCAAAGAGCCTCATTTTGTCTTTTCTTTTTCAATAAATGCACTTATTGCTATAAAATCTTGTATCCTCGAGTAATTTGCATACTTAGTATATCTATAAAGTGTAATAACTGTGAATGCATGCACAACGAATATAAAAAATTACTTGTTCAGTAGACAAAAATATATATTTGAAAAATCGAGGGCACCGGTTTCCCATGTATACGCCCCTGGCACTCGAATCTTATTGGACGAAGGGGCATATAGCCCTCGCGGAGTATCAGTGCCCGAAGTACCAAGTCCCGAGCTGTATCAGTCACCGGGGTTAGACTGTACGTATAGATGTATATTTTCAACCAAATGGCTTGTGCCAGGAAAAAAAAAATGATGGAAAAAGGAAAAAAATCGTGCACATAAATTTTTTTACGTATCATCTTTGTACATCGATAATCATATTCATTTTAATCATCACTCGAAGTATGTAAATATGTGATATTCGATCGACGTAGTCATTTGTAATTTTTTTTTTTTTTTTAATAAAATATGAAATATTCGTAGAACCAACGAAATTTTGCATGGTCAAGAAGGATAATTGTGTAATATCTTTGTGATTTGATATGAATCTTTTTCATGGACGAAATTGTAAAAAAAAAAACTGTGTTATTTTAAAAAAATGTATTTCATGGGAAAAAATGCTTTTCGTCAAAAAAAAAAAAATAATTTGCACGTTCTATGCTATCGAATATCACGATTATCCTCGTTGAACAGACTCGCATTATTTTACTATCGTACGATATACACCACGATATGGTGTCTCGTTCCCAAAATCGATCGTTACTCGCAAGATGGATATGTACTTTTGTGCATGTGTCGAAAAAAAAGTACAATAAATGTTTGTTTTTTTTTTTTCCATTGTAAATTACACATGATGATACATTTTTTTTCGTAGTCCAGTAGAATTGAATTGGCATTCGAAAATGGTGAATTTGAAATTACAAAATTCCAAGTTTTTTCATTATTGTCTCACGTGGTACACTTTTTTCCGTATATATAATAATATATATATTATATAGTGGATATGTGTTGAAAATACGTTTTTCCATGTTTTTACATTTTCCAGCCTGTACAAATTACAGCATAACCGAGTATGATTAATAGTCCAGTAATTCTAGCCATTTTATCTGCAATCTTCTACAGAATTGATTTTGCTTTCAAGAAAGCTAGTAAAGTGAGTGTAAATTCAAGTTGGCGGAACGCAGGGGTGGACGAGCTTCAGCCGCCATCTTGTAAAACACGTTTTATCAAATATCTCGTGAACCATACATCCTACGAAAAAAATAGTGAAGACCTTTTTGGTAGATAATAAAATTCTCTACAACTTTGATTTCAAATTTTTTCCTGTATAATGCGTGGTTTTAGATTTATAGTATGGCAAACTTTTCCAAACATGGTTATTTCTTAATGTATAATTAACGGTTGATGTAACAGTAAAAATGGAGATGTCTGATAAAGTTTGTCACGCTGTAAATCATAAACTATCCACTTTACAGAAAAAGGATTGTAATAAATGTTGTAGACAATTTTATTATCTACAATAATGGTTTCTACTCATTTTGTCGTAGAATGCACGGTTCACGAGATATTTGATGAAAAGTATTTTCCAAGATGGCGGCTGAATATTGACTCCCCGCGTCCCGCCAACTTGAATTTACACTCAGGGGACACCCCTGAACCTTTTCCAAAAGCAAAATCAATCCTGTTGAAGATTGCATTATGAATCTACTTTTTTGACTAGAATGACTGGACTATAAATATAATTTTGTGTAATTGCATCGACCGATTAAATATAATTATATAAATAATTAGACGTCAATCGATATATATATATATTTCATAAATTTTATATGCAGTATATATATAATTCTGGCGCAACTCGGAGCTCAATGATTCAGTTTTATCGAAAGATTTGCCATACGTAAATTATGTAAATGAATAATGTGTCAGATCGGCTACACGGTGAAAGTGGCTACATGAGCAGTCCTGAAAGAGGCGGTGGCGTTGGCACGGGATCCGGAAGATATCCCGGTGGTCCATACAGCACCGGCAGCAGTTACGAGGAGCCTTATTATTCACAATATTCCGGCACCGTTACACCCGTCATCGATGAGGAAGCCAGGTAAGAACAGTTCGAAAGATTTTGACAAAAAAAAACATCGCAGACATTTTTTTTCAACGTTTTTGTATAAACCGTAAATACATTTCTTTAATTCTTCCCCAATTTAGTTTTGTAATATTTCCTCTCGCAAATATCGGCAGCCCAATATATCTATTTTTTTTTTTTCTGACTGTAGATCGAATTTAAATTTTTCATTTCATCGATCTTGCTTTTTTTTTCGATTTTATTGAAATTCCATCGAATGGAGCTACGATTTTTCATTTGCAAAATCGGTAAAATCGATCAAATTTCATCCTCTCAGTCTCACACGGAATAATATTGTTTTTTTTTTTTATGCGAAACAATTTAATTTTCCTTCTACGTAAGATCTTCCTTGAATTGTAATTTTTTTTTTTCTCAATTACATACGCGTTAGGGATACATGATTTTTTTTTTGTTTTCATCAAATGTTCGAAACGTAAATCGGATTACTAATTTTGAGTTTGCAAAAACGAATCAACCAATTAACATTTTCTTAGATACGACTTCCAAAAATGTGGAGAACCACAGTGAAAATTTCGGAAAAACCGAGCAAATTCGAAGAAATAGAAAAATTTCGTGTTTTCAGTACGAAGTGCATTCGTGTTTTCAGTACGAGTCGTACACGAGCGCGCTCGTCTACGATTCGTACTGAAAACATTGTGCTCGGCCTCAAAAGTGCCACTTTACCTCCTTGGTACACAATGTCCTATTATACAACACTACCATGTTTTCCTCGCTTCTAGGGCCGGTAAACGAGGAATAAAGTAATACTTTTAAATCCTAGGACTTAAAAGTTCTAGGACTCGAAAGTACTACTTTTTACTCCTCGTCTACGACTCTTAAAGGCTCGGAAAACATTGTAGTATTGTATAAAATATCGTGTGCACCACGAAGGTAGGACTTCTAAGGCCTCGCACGATGTTTTCAGCACTCGTCATCGTCTCGCGCGCTCGTCTACGACTCGGACTGAAAACATCGTGCTCGGCCTTAAAAGTGCCACTTTATCTCCTTGGTACACAATGTCCTATTATACAACACTACCATGTTTTCCTCGCTTCTAGGGCCTATAAACGAGGAGTAAAGTACTTTTAAAACCTAGGACTTGAAAGTACTACTTTTTACTCCTCGTCTACAACGCTTAAAAGCTCGGATAACATTTTAGTATTGTATAAAACATCGTGTGCACCACGAAGGTAGGACTTCTAAGGCCTCGCACGATGTTTTCAGTACGAGTCGTTGACGAGCGCACTCGTCTACGGCTCGTACTGAAAACATCGCGCTCTGCCTCAAAAGTGCCACTTTACCTCTTTGGTATACACAAATGTACTATTATACAACACTACCATGTTATTCTCGCCTGTAGGGCTGGTAAACGAGGAGTAAAGTAATACTTTTAAATCCTAGGTCTTAAAAGTTCTAGGACTTGAAAGTACTACTTTTTACTCCTCGTCTACAACGCTTAAAAGCTCGGAAAACATTGTAGTATCGTATAAAATATCGTGTGCACCACGAAGGTAGGACTTCTAAGGCCTCGCGCGATGTTTTCAGTACGAGTCGTTGACGAGCGCACTCGTCTACGGCTCGTACTGAAAACATCGCGCTCTGCCTCAAAAGTGCCACTTTACCTCTTTGGTATACACAATTTACTATTATACAACACTACCATGTTTTTCTCGCCTGTAGGGCCGGTAAACGAGGAGTAAAGTAATACTTTTAAATCCTAGGTCTTAAAAGTTCTAGGACTTGAAAGTACTACTTTTTACTCCTCGTCTACAACGCTTAAAAGCTCGGAAAACATTGTAGTATTGTATAAAATATCGTGTGCACCACGAAGGTAGGACTTCTAAGGCCTCGCACGATGTTTTCAGTACTCGTCATCGTCTCGCGCGCTCGTCTACGACTCGGACTGAAAACATCGTGCTCGGCCTTAAAAGTGCCACTTTATCTCCTTGGTACACAATGTCCTATTATACAACACTACCATGTTTTCCTCGCTTCTAGGGCCTATAAACGAGGAGTAAAGTACTTTTAAAACCTAGGACTTAAAAGTTCTAGGACTTGAAAGTACTACTTTTTACTCCTCGTCTACAACGCTTAAAAGCTCGGAAAACATTGTAGTATTGTATAAAACATCGTGTGCACCACGAAGGTAGGACTTCTAAGGCCACGCACGATGTTTTCAGTACGAGTCGTTGACGAGCGCACTCGTCTACAGCTCGTACTGAAAACATCGCGCTCTGCCTCAAAAGTGCCACTTCATCTCCTTGGTGCACAATGTACCGTTATCGAGCGTTTCTATGCACAATTATCATTCGAAATTTCTCGAATCTCCGCCGCCAAGTCGAACATTCGATAGCTGATAGTGTGGGTGTGTGTGTGTTTATTGTGGGTGGTGCAGCGATACGGAACTGTTGGAGGAATCATACAGCCTGTACGGCGTTAAACCACCGGGCCGTCCACCCTCGGGTCCCCCGAGATCCCCATTTCCTCCAGGAGCCCCCGCTCTGCCTCCTGGCCAGCCGTACGACGTCACTCGGTATAACGCAATTTGAATGAAAAAAAAAAAAAAAAACGAAAAAAATAATAATAAAGTCTCATATATAAATGCATATATTTATATTTATACATGCGAGGCATTCGCTGCTATCGGTCAAGGATCGCGAGATTCGCTTTGCCGGGATTTTTTAAATAAATTTTCATGAATTTTTCGTGCCGAAACGGTGAGAACCCATTGAAAAGTCCTTTTGCGTATACATGTTTATTGATATTTTTCATGCTTTTACAAAATTTTTACGAGACATCTCGTCGAGTCGTACTCGCTTGACGCGCCCTGAACCGCGCAAGAGGCGACACTTGATCGGTATCCACGATTTCGGCCCGTTTGCCCGATCTGAAACAAAAATCCCCGTTATATTTTGGTCCGTCGAATGATCCTTTACAGCCGGCAGCTCGATCGCGTTGAAAAAAAAATCACAAAATCACCAAAACGACGCCGCGATAGCGAATTTTAAAAGCTGCGAAATTGAAAAAAAAAAAAATTCGCTATCATGGCGCCATTTTGTGATATTGTGATTTTTCTCAATGCGATCGAGCTACGGGCTATAAAGGGTCATCCGACGAACCAAAATATACCTTGATCTTTTGTTTCAGATCGGTCAAACGGGCCGCAATCACCGATGAAATGCTGAACCACTTGCGGTCCAGGAGCGCGCCAAACGAGTACGACTCAACGAAATGTCTTATAAAATTTTTTATAAGTATAACAAAATATCAATAAATATGTGCGCAAAAAGACTTTTCAGTGAGTCTCACGGTTTCGGCACGAAAAATTCATGAAAATTAATTTTTCAAAAATCCCGGTAAAACGGATCTCCCCCTCTTGAGGATCCTCACAGATCATGCTCACAATTTTCGATATTTTCGTTGAGATTAGTCTCTTTAAATTTTTTTTTTTTTTTATTTTCAAATCGATCCTTTTAGGGGATGAAGTTTTTTTTTATTTTTTTGTTTTTTGTAATTCATGCAACTTGGATCGGATAAGTCTGGCAAAAAACTTGTTGATACAAAAAAAAAAAAAACAATGCTGTTTTCTCACTGAACTTCGCGATGCAACAGTTCTTGTATTTTTGTTCTTGTAGCAAAGGCTCTGTTGGAAAAAAAAATTGAAACGAATTTTCCTCGCCCAATCGGACACCTTCGTTTTTCACTCTCAATTTAATATAACTTACAGGAATATAAAACAAAATCTACAAAAAAAAATTGGCTCGGAAATCTTTGAAATTTTTGTGCCATATTCCTCCTAGCTAGAACTCCCTGAATTATTTCAGAATTTTCATCTGCACTGTAACCGAAGAATAAGTATTCAAAATTTTCGTTTTAACATATTCCTCGCATGGCACTTCCGTGTTCCCACCGTAAAATGATTGAAGGAAAATTTTGGAGTAAAAAAAAAAATTCCAGATTCGTTACGTATCATTGTAGCTCATATAAAATTTGACATAAAATCAAAGGTGTCCGATTGAGCTGGGAAAAAAATTCATTAAAATTTTTTTTAAGCTCAGCTTTTGCAATGAGAATAAAAAAATATGAGATTCATTGCAATAGAAAGTTCAGTGGGGAAACGACATTTTTTTTTATAAGACCAACTTTTTTTTTGCTCGATCCAAGTTATATAAATTTAAAAAGAACTTCATACCCTAAGAAGATGAATAAAACAAAATCTAAAAAAAAAAAAACACACGTAAAGACTTCTTTCAAGTTGTACCAAAATATCGGGCAATTACGAGACAATTGTGACTGTGAGAGGGTACGAAAAAAAAGGTAGCTGAACGAATGAGGAATGCCTCATTGTATACATGCGATTGCCTGCAACCTGTGAACGTCATCCTTTTTTGCTTCGTAACGCCTCGCAATCATTGCAATTGTGCTTCTGGCTGAGCCCTTAATATTTCTTTCGTTACTCATATACAGCGATAAATTTTAGCATTTTTTTTTTTCAATTAATTTTTTTTTTTCCTTGTTTTTCAATGCTTCAAAATTAATCTCATACTTTTATCGATGATTTTTTTCTTTTGTGAAATACGAAAAAAAAAAAAAAAATTACAATTTATTCGACAATTATGGGATAACAATTATTTTCATTATTATTTTTTTTTTTTAAATTTATTTTTTTCTTTTTTATGCGATCGAACCCAATTTCAATGATACCTGCCACGTTTTAGGCCCTCCGGAACACGGCTTTGCACGTTTCATCGTGCATGACGAGCTCGCAAATGCAGGATAATTAGTGCGAGACTGATTCGCGAATTGTATATTGCATTTTCTTTTCAGCCGGAAGTTTCAACATTTTTTTTTTTCTTCTCGTTTTATTGTCGATTTGAGAAAAAAAAAATTGTCTGATTGCTTTTGGCACTGCGACGAGATAATTGGGAGTATGAATGAATTTTTTTTTTTTATTTCAAAATCTGGTATAGTTTAGGAAAAAACATTTGGTACGTATTTTTTATTTTTTTATTTGAATCAAAATTGCCGTTAATATGACAAATTGAAAAATATAATATTATGAGGTCACACATGTTACGCTATAACTATATATATCAAAATCCGTGAAATTAAATTGCCTTTAACAATTTTTTTGACACAATTACACAATTACACAATTTTTTAAAATCTGTGATTTTTAACGAAAAATAAACAAATACGTCCTCATTATTTTTACTTACTCTACATTATGCGCCCCAATGATTGAAAAAAAAAAAAATTTAATTTTTTCTTCTCGTTTTATTGTCGATTTGAGAAAAAAAAAATTGTCTGATTGCTTTTGGCACTGCGACGAGATAATTGGGAGTATGAATGAATTTTTTTTTATTTCAAAATCTGATGGTAGTTTAGGAAAAAAACATTTGGTACGTATTTTTTATTTTTTTATTTGAATCAAAATTGCCGTTAATATGACAAATTGAAAAATATAATATTATGACGTCACACATGGTTACGCTATAACTATATATATCAAAATCCGCGAAATTAAATTGCCTATAACAATTTTTTTGACACAATTACACAATTACACAATTACACAATTTTTTAAAATCTGTGATTTTTAACGAAAAATAAACAAATACGTCCTCATTATTTTTACTTACTCTACATTATGCGTCCCAATGATTGAAAAAAAAAAATTTCATTCATACTCCTAATTGTGAGATCGAATAAATTGTTATTCGTGGTACGATAGACGGAATGCCAGCATGTTATTAATTATTGCAACGTTATAAGTATAAGTATATACGAAGCGAGAGCACACTGTCCAAATAATTTCTCGTATTAGAGACTCTGTGTATAAGGCTGATGTTACGTGGAAGATAAGACAGTGAGAGATTCGACAGTAAATATTTTGCACTGCAAGATTATGCCATTGCTTTATATATATCGTGATTTATAATGCATTTATGTCGTGCTCCATGTCAACTCAGCCACCCCGTTTTTTTTTTTTTTTTTTTTTCAAAAAAATTATTCAGTATGGGCATTTCGAAGGACAATATCGCGTGTCCAATGACAAAAGGTCGTAGAATTTTTTTTTTTTTTTCGTATTTGGAATAAAAACGTGGAATTATGTCCGGAAACGTTGAAATTAAAAATCCGGTCAACCCCAAAAATATTTTTTTTTGGGCTTGGAAACGTTAAAATTAAAACCGGAAACGTTAAAATTAAAAATCCGTTCAAACCGAAAAATATTATTTTTCGGGGATACGATCAAGTTTTGTCAAATATCGAGACTTTAGTTGCGAATTACGTAAAGTTTCGCGATTTTATCGCATCGACGTTGAAAATTTTCTAATCGAAAAATAAATTCCACTCATCCGCGGCGCATACGACTTTTCGGTTGGACATCCGGAAGTTCAAAATTTTCAACAGATCTTCGCGTTTCAGGTGTTTTCGGGGCGATTCGAGAAAAAAAAAAAATTGTACGACTTTTTGTTATTTTGCTCGGCAAGGAAAAACGTCGTAACTTTTTTTTTCATTGATTTTTGCTGGATACGACCTTATGAGCTTACGTTTTTTTTTTTGCTAATTTTATTCCAGGCGGTTGCTATGTTTTTAAAGCGAATGCAATAAAAAAAAAATTTTATACGACCTTTTGCCACCAAAATCGTATTTATGGCGCTTACGACCTTCTGTCATTAGACACGCGATATGTATTGGGGTGTTTCAAAATTAAATTTTTTTTGATTTTTTTGCGGGCACATGGCTAAATGGTTACTTTTTGTACCTAAAATATAAGATTTCCAAAAGCTGCGTGCTCTGTAGCTCAAGTGCTAGGATATGCTAAAACGTTTTTTTGTAAAATAAAAAAAAAACCGTGAAAATTCGCATTCTCAATGGGTTTTAAATCGAGGTTATTGACTTTTTTCTCAGAAAAGTCTTTGCCAGTACAGCTTAATTAGAAAAATGTCAATCGGTCCAAAATTCATTCTCCCTTCAACCAAAGTTAATTTTACATCGAAAAAAAAAAAACACTGTTCTCCAAAACCTGTGTCGTAAGGTTTTAGGCGCACACCGTTGGTCCGATTCGAGCTTTCAACGTCTCATTCTCCTCAGACATAATTTCTACATCTTTTGAACGCGGAGATCTGAAAAAAAAATAACTATGTCAAAAGTTACAGCCAATTATCTAAAATTACCAAAATTTGAGTTACCAATTTGCAAGTAACTTTGCCAAAAAAAAAATCCCCTCGTTTACACGATGAGGATTTTTTTTTCTGAAAAAAATGAGCCCTTAACGACTCTTGCAAATTGGTAACTCAAATTTTGGTAATTTTAGATCATCGGCTGTACCTTTTGACATAGTTATTTTTTTTTTTTTTTTTTTTTCAAATCCCCGCGTTCAAAAGATGTAGAAATAATGATGTCTGAGGAGAATGAAACGTTGAAAGCTCGAATCGAACCAATAACGGTGTGCCTAAAACCTTACGATACAGGTTTTGGAGAACAGTTTTTTTTTTTTTCTATGTGAAATGAACTTTGGTTGAAGGGAGGATGAATTTTGGACCGATAGACATTTTTCTAATTAAGCTGTACTGGTAAAGTCTTTTCTGAGAAAAAAAGTCGATAACCTAGATTTAAAATTTTAAACATATTTAATGCGATTTTTCACTGTTTTTTTTTTTTTTAATAAAAAAACGTTTTAGCATACCCTGGCACTTGAGCTACAGCACTCAGCTTTTGGGAATCTTATTTTTTAGGTACAAAAAGTAACCATTTAGCCATGTGCCCGCAGAAAAATCCAAAAAAATTTAATTTTGAAACACCCTTAATATGTACAAAAAATTTGATTAAAAAACAAAACAGAACGAAAAAAAATTCATTCGTTAAAATTATTGCTCCGTAATATCGTCATTATCATTGTCACTAAATTCATCGATGCCAATTAAACTTCGAGCAGCTTGAGTAGTGTTAAAATAAAAATGCACGTGCTGCACACCGTTCAATGTTGATTCGCTGCGCTTCGTGTAAAGTTTTGGTAATTAAATATTTTTTAAAATTAAAAAAAAAAACAAAAACAAAAAAATCTTAATACAACGCGGAAAAATTACTTTTTTTTCTCTCTCTCTCTCTCTCTCCCTCTCCCAATAGGATAAGGGTGGAACAGATGGAACGTCAGCTTGCTAATTTAACTGGGCTCGTGCAAAAGGCTCTAACTCACGCTCCGCACACGAGTCCCTCGCCAAGGGACTATTTGCAAGTCCCGGGAGGACGTGATCCGTACACAAGAACTACAGGTACATCCCTGAACCCCATTAAGTTTCACTTTTGGCTCTATAATTACATCGTCGTCGTAAAATCGGAAGGAATGAAAAAAAAAAATTGAAAAATCGTCGATTAATCCGTAATGAATGATTCTTTATTTTTCTTATCGACCCGAAATATATGACAAAGAGACTGATAACGAAACAAAGATCAACGAATGTGAGATAGTCCGTTTGAAATTTGAAAAAAAAAATTCTCCTATTTTTTAATAAATTATTTTATTACAAAGTCATTTAACCCCAAAATTCTTCATTGAAACATTGCGACGATTTACACTTGGCATACGTTTTTTCTTTTTTCCCCCGGGAATCGTACGAATCATCGTCATCATCGTCACAGAGTACACGAACTATCTATTCGTGAATACATCAATGCTCGTTTTTTTTTTTTTTTTCCTTTCGACCGTTACGAAGACGAAATTCTATCGGACATTCCTTGGCTGTAAAAAAAAAAAAAAAAAAAATAGCGTGGCTTCATAATTATACAACTTAGAGGGCGTATAAATGCACGCAAATAGCGAATTTTCTAGATATCACGGATCAAAGAACGATACATTTGAGGCGTGAAACAAAAAAAAAAGTCAATTTTTTCATGCAAAAAACACGATGAGCTTCTAAGAACTCAAAAAAAGTCAGAGAATTGGGGGAGATGTATTTTTTTGTCACATATGTTAAAAAAAAAAAAATTCTATTCACGAAATATCTTTAATTAACATTTATTTTATATTGAATATATTTCGTAGGGCCCCGTATCGGTGTCCTGTACAATAAAAGCTTCTCTGATTTTTTTTTTTTTCATTTTTCTTTCTCGATCAAAGAAAACATTTCGCGAAAGGGGATCCCTAATTGATCTAATAGGTGCCTCATGAATTCGATATCAACGTCGAGTGATGAAGCCATGTGTCTCTTATGATTTTATTCCCAGCGTTCCCTTTTCGTGGGATATTTTTTTTTTTTTTTCAACTCGAAATCCAAACTTGGACAGAGTGGAAATTCAGAAGAAAAAAAATACAAGTAAAAACGTAACATCCCTAATATGCGCATTAATGATGCTTTAAATTATAAAAAAAAAAAAAAAAAATGATACCAGTACTCAGCTCCTGGTCTTAATTTTCCTTAACCCTGCTGTAAAACATGCTTTGTTGTTTCGTCTAACCGCACACCAGGCGCCGGGGACGAGTTCGACAAACACTCTAGCTCCAGCTCCGCCTCACTGCCAGGTGTGTCACTTAATCTATCTATCTCTAAACAAACAAACAAACAAATAAACAAACAAACACACAAACAAACAAACAAACGCACAAACAAAAAACAAACACACAAACAAACAAGCACACAGACAAATAAACAAACGTACAAACAAACAAACGTACAAATAAAAAACAAACAAACGAACGTACAAATAAAAAAACAAACAAACACATAAACGTACAAACAAACAAACAAACAAACACACAAACGTACAAACAAACAAACAAACAAACAAACAAACAAACAAACAAACAAACAAACAAACAAACAAACAAACAAACAAACAAACAAACAAACAAACACACAAACAAACACACAAACAAACAAACAAACACACAAACAAACAAACAAACACAAACAAATAAACAAACAAACACACAGACAAACGAACAAACGTACAAACAAACAAACAAACACAAACAAACAAACAAAACACACAGACAAACGAACAAACGTACAAACAAACAAACAAACAAACACAAACAAACAAACGTACAAACAAACAAACGTACAAATAAAAAAACAAACAAACGAACGTACAAATAAAAAACCAAACAAACAAACACATAAACGTACAAACAAACAAACAAACAAACACACAAATGTACAAACAAACAAACAAACAAACAAACACACAAACAAACAAACAAACACACAAACAAACACACAAATGTACAAACAAACAAACAAACAAACAAACAAACAAACAAACAAACAAACAAACACACAAACAAACACAAACAAACAAACAAAACACACAAACAAACAAACAAACACACAGACAAACGAACAAACGTACAAACAAACAAACAAACAAACACAAACAAACAAACAAACAAACAAACAAAACACACAAACAAACAAACAAACAAACACACAGACAAACGAACAAACGTGCAAACAAACAAACAAACACACAAACAAACAAACAAACAAACGTACAAACAAACAAACACACAGACAAACAAACAAACGTACAAACAAACAAACAAACAAACGAACACATAAACAAACAAACGTACAAACGTAAAAACAAACAAACAAACGTACAAACAAACAAACAAACGTACAAACAAACAAACAAACGAACACATAAACAAACACACAAACGAACAAACAAACAACCACAAACAATTAAACAAACAAACACACAAACAAACAAACATGCATGCATACCAACAAACAAACAAACACACAATCAAACAAACATGCATGCATACAAACAAACAAACAAACACACAAACAAATAAAAAAACAAAGACAAAGACAAAAACAAAAACAAAAACAAAGGTGCACGCACAAAGCCACACACACACATAAATATTTATATAATCTGTAACGTCAATAACAAGATCATTATCCCTGAATCATTACTGAATTTCTCTTATATATATATATATATTGTATATGCATATATATACATAATATTAATTGTAATATATCACATATGACGTATTACAGATGACTCATACTTAAGGACTGACGTTAAGCCACCGAAATTAGGCAAAGGTGCGCTTAAAATTATTTCACCGATAGCACGATCAATTTTTCTTTTTTAAAAAGCAAAAAAAAACGATTTTCTTTTTCGCACTGCACTTTCTTTTATTCACCTCACGTGTTCGTATTTTTTTTTTTTGTTTATTTTTTTTCTACTTTTTCTCAATCGCAATCGCAAAAAAGCATGATATTTTTCGGCTTAAGCACAACCAATATATATATCGAGCACGTAAACGTCACGACAAAATACGGATTTTTTTTTCTTTCAATAGCGTGGAAAAAAAAATCGTGAAACAAAATATAAAAGAGGAAGGAGAAAATTATGAATTTAATTTTATTCGCTCATTGTTGGTAAAACACTTTTTGGCTTTGCCTCCCGTTTCGCACAATCGTGACTCTGATGAAAATCAAACAACGACGCACCCTCCAAATATTACTTTGATGTTGTGTATTTTTTTTTCCTTTTTTTTTTCTTTATTTTGGAGAAGAAGAATGCTACGATTTGTTTTCGACGAAAGAAAAAATTATTTATGCGTATTTCAGACAAATCGGTGTCGTTCGAAAAGTCAGTTTCCTTCAGCGATGAACCACCAGACATGAACTCCCCCAAGCAACACTCCCCGCAACATGCAGGTAAACGCCAATACAAATATATAAATAAATAAATAACGTATATATGTGCGATTAAATCGGGCAGCTGTTTGGAAAATTTCCGAACGAATCAAAACGGTCGTGATCCTCGCTGTATCGTGTTCGTTTTTTTTTTTTTTTTCAAAATTTCAGGAAAGCAAAAAAAAACACAAATCAACAAATTTTGGATTTTTTTCAAAAGTCCTTTCGATCGTTATTTAAAAAATTGCAAAATTAATTCGTCTGTGAGAATGCAAAATTGAGAACAATATGGAATTTCGTCGATTCGAGTCGGAATGCCCCATACATTACAATAATTGTCGTAAGATTGTTGTTTATCAATCCGAAAGCTCAAACAATCAGCTAAATGATCATAGAAATTCCGAATTGAGCAAATACACGTTTGTAAATCGAAATATACCGAGACTCTGCAATATTCGCCATCGTTCCATGCATCTGCCATTTTCAACGCTTATAACCCAGTCAAAGCATTAATTTTACTAACGCTGCAAGCACCGATTTTCATGCAATTAACGATTTTTGGATTAATCAATTCGAGAAAGCTTCCACGCGGGGTACTCACTTGGATTAATCGAGTACTTATAAACGTTCGAAAATTTGTTTTTACGTTCAATAAGAAAAAAAAATGGCGCTAATGAGCCTCGGATTTAATTAAAAAATATTCATGTATTAATAAAACGATGAATTTACAAAATTAATTAAATTGCACCCCTGATTGATCAATTGGCTTTTTTTCTTTATTTTTGAAAAAAAAAAAAAAAAAATAGATTGCCGAACATTTTTGAAAATCGAAATATCACTGTTATTTTTTTATTTTAAATATTGAGTAGACATCCTTCAAGTCCAATTTCATTAGCCACATTTTTTTTTTTTTTGTTTCAAAACATTTTGTAAACAATTTTTCGAATATAAGTACACAGCACGTTGACTCTATTGCTGGAACTTCCTTATGAAAAAAAAAAAAAATTAATTAATTAAAAAAAGTTCCATTACTAACATAATTTATCCTACGATTGTGCAATGCAACTAGCGGACACAAAACCCACGAAACCAGCTATAAAATCCTCGACATTGCCACGGATGTCCTCGCAAGGTAAATCTTTTTCCGCTTTCCTTTTTTCTCATTCTATCGCGCATTTTTTCTTTTACTTTCCTCAACGTATACTCGGATGTAATTGCAAAAATAAAAAATAAAAAAAAAGGTTATCATAGGACGATGAGTAAACATGATTTTATTTTTTTTTCCTCATTTTATTCTTTTTGCTGAAAAGAAAAAAATTAAATATAAATTAATTTTCATAATTTTTTGTTACTAAAAAAAAAACAGTAATAAATATTGTCGATTTGATTATTGAAATTTGATATTTAAATTTTGTTGAAATATTCTCGATCTCCTATTAAATTTTTTTGTTTTGCACGAGGAATAAAAATTACGAAATATTGGCAAATTGCAAGATCAACGACTGGAAGAAAGTTTAATCGTACAAAAAAAAATTGTATGTTATCTAAAAAAAAAAAAATCCACGCAGAAGGACCAACGACTCGAATAGTAACATTTTTCATTGTATGAGAAAATTTTCGTTGTACAGGAAAAATCATTTTGTCATACGTAACACGAGATTATATTCAATAATGTAATTTATTTATTAATTTTTTTTTTTTTTTTTGTAATTACGGAAAATTACAGAAAGAGACAGACACAAACCTACACCACCGCCAAAACCCGTTGCTCTAACGGCTGGCCAATACGTTTATCGAGATTTGGCACTCACACCGGAGATGTACAATCAATTGAGGGGCTTGCAGAAAAAAGCGAAAGATCTCCGTCAGGAGGTTCGAAATTTGCGACGTATGTCACAGGCGCAGGCTCACACGGTTCGGGAAACGATCAGAGATACTTTCATCACAATACGGTAAATGGAATAAAAAATATTTATGCCATAATTTTATTAATTCATATTTATCGATTAATTTTCATTAAATTTATTCCCCGGGAAATTTTGTCAGTGTCAACAAATCAGTTTCAAAATTGCCTGCTTTTTTTTTAATACACATTTCGACAGCTGCGCATCTTCTCTAAATTTTACTTTCCGGATGATTTTTTATTTTCTTGAAAATAAAACTATAACGGGTGAGAAAAAATAAATCAAAGACTACACAGTTGAATCCTAGGCATGCACCGTTAGTCCCCACTCCCCGTATCTCGAGCCAATGAGAGCGAAGCGTCCAGGCCCGTAGATATTGTAAACACAAAGGGTCCTTGTATCAAAAAGCCTGATCATTAAATCGGGAATTTCACTCTGACATAATATTTTTTGGACGCGAAAAGTTTATGGTTATACTCGTCAATGTTGATAGAGTAAGTTTTTTTTTCTGTGATTTTCTCTTATGCCTGGACATATATTTGAACTCTGTAGACAAAAACAATGATAATTTTAATTTGGAATGTTTTTATAACCTTAAAATTCGAATCTCTGCATAATAGCCTATATAGGAAGCATATTAGTGGAAAAAAATTATTCCTAAGTTTTCCTAAGATGGCGAGAAGATAAATTAATCACATGTATGTAGCGTAAATATTTGCGTATAACATATTGAGATATACGTGTGTCAATTAAAACTAAAAACATAGCCATACCAAAAACGTAAAAAATCGTGCAAATTAGAAACTTTTACATTTTGCTTCCTTACTGTATTATCTCGTTCGCAAAGCTCTCTCTCTCTCTATATAAGCGAGGGAATTTTTAAATTTCGAACTCCTTATAGGGGAAGCTTTGTGAACGAGATAAAATAATGAGGTAGCAATGTGTAAATTTCTAATTTGCACAATTTTTTTATTCAATTGCTACAAATTTTTTGAAAGTCGTTTTTTTTTTAACCTTTTCGCTCCGGGGATTTTTCCTTTAAAATTGACCTTGAATTTTAGCTGAATTTCATGACTTAAATGAATGAACTTCTTATGACAAGTCACCACTCGGAGTGCTGGTCCATATATGGACCACTCCCGGAGCGAAAAGGTTAATATGAAATATGAATCGCTTTACTGAATCTTTTTAAAGTTAATATCGGACATGGTTTTGCTTCAACGCATGTTTTCTGGCACTTATTTGCCATCGTACATAGAAATATTTGTTACGAATCGCAGGAGTACTGTTATGGATTTTTCAAAAAAATTTTATATAAATTTTAGGACGCTCCCGATTGATTTTTTTTCCAAAGTCAATGCCAAACGTCTTCCGATTGTACTCTCCAGAAAAATCTGGAGATTTTTCTGTATTCGTTTTTATGACGTTTTGGCACATTAGGACATATATTGGCATTGAAAACTGAAAAAAAAAAAAGAAAATTCCACGAAAATGAGGAAGAAAGACCAATCCTCGGTTGAATTTTATGAATTTCAAACGCATCTCCCAGCGCTGCGGTGTGATTTACCACACCGATGTACTCAAAACACGGGAATTTTGCATTCTCATATAGCAAACGAATGTGAATTCAATATTGTCAAGTTTTTGTATCGGTGGCCATGTACGGAGGTCTATAAGCCAGCCCTGGCTGAATTTACAGTGCCCAGAGTTCGGCTATATATATATTTATTCACTATCGCTTGAATCTCAAAGCGGGTGCAGATTTTCAGCTAGTTCAGGCCCCCCCCCCTATAAATACCTGACATTCATAACGATTTGCATCTTCCTGACACAAATTTTCAGGGCAATGCTACTATCGGGTGGGGAAGCGGCTTGGGCAGCGGGAGACACGGAAAAAATGAGACTTAGCCGCGAAGAGGACCTCTACAAGCAAGAAATGATTAGGCTGGAAAAAGATCTTACGTGAGTTTGCCAAAAATAATCTTGCGATATCAAAATTTTTCTCTCTCCTTTTTTTTTTTTCCTATTTTTCATGAAATTTTCTTTGCGCAGCGAGCTCGAAAGTACGGTGGAGGAACTAAGGGGCAATGTCATAAATCGCAAGACTCGGGTGAACATGTCCGATGTCGAAAATATGGCTCTCATCCTCAGCAAATCCAGGTTAGAGCTTACAATTATTTATTTATTTTCATTTTTCAACTGATCCCAAATCTTCTTGGAACTCTCGTCGTTTCGAAATTCACCAAGCCGATCCTTCGCAAGAAGCCCCCCCCCCCCCCTGCCCCAACTACGCGCAGCGTATATTTCATGATTTTCCTGCGTCTTCTCTCTGCGCTCCGTAGCAAAACCGTGGCAGATCTGAAGGTTCGTTTTCCAAGCCTTCAGGAGGGCATGAAGGGCCTGCTTAGCTCGGAAATGGAGAAGGTCGTGAGGGAGGAAAAATTCTTGAAGGAGGAGCCCGAACGTCTCGAGTCGGCATTGAGAAGATGCAAGAAACTTACCGGCACTCTCGTCACGCTCAAACGGTACTTCCTGATACACCGATCGAACCTCTTTCATTCGATCAACTCTACGTAATTCTTCCGAATATATTATATATATAGATACATTACACAAATAATTGCGACAAAGTAAGCGGAAGATGGAAAAAAAAAACCAAAAAAAAAACCAAAAAATTGAAAGATTTTGAAATTTGCTTTCGCTAGAGAGAAAGAGAGAGAGAGAGAGAGAGAGAGAGAGAGAGAGAGAGAGAGAGAGAGAAAGAAGAAAGAAGAAACGACGAAAAAGACGCGAATGAAATTTCATATATTTTTTTGTTCAGCTTGGCGTCGGTGCAAGAGCAGCGATCACCAAACGCAGCGAGCGTAGATGCCGAAGAGACTCCGCCTATAACACCGACATCGGCTCAACATTCTAAGGTAAAAATCCTCTTTCACGATTTGCTAAATTGTTTTTTTATTCTTTTTTTTTTTTTTTTTTTTTCTATCTCTCAAACTATTCTCACTATATATCCTCGATATTTATACATACATATATTTACATACATATAAACATATGGATATATGTATATATATATATTGTATTATCCCCTCATCCCTGTGCGCTAAACAACAACGATGCATGCCCTTTATCACCCCATATCACCTCCAATTTCTTGCTTGAAAGATATATATATATTTATATATATATATAATATAAATAAATATATATATGTATCGATGGTAGTTTTGTTGGCAACGAGGTATCTTTAAAATCCCTAAAATCGTCCATCTCTTCATATCTCTCGTAGTAAATATTTTAGACTATTCGAAAAATCCTCTCATGAAATAAAAAAACCAAAAAACAAATAAAACAAATGAAATTTTCTTTCGATACCTCCGACTCTCTCTGGTCTTTTCGCATCTCTCCGCAATCTTCCGTATATCTAGAGGGATGGGGATGAAAAATCAGAAAAACCGAAAATCAGAATGGTCAGAATTCCGAATATAAAAATATCGAAAACCCAAAACAAAGAAAGATCAAAGTGGTGAAATTTCATCCAAGCCAGAAATAATGTAACATAGAGCTGGGGCAAAGTAACTTAAAGTACTTCAAGTACAAAGTACCGTAAATACTTGAAGTACTAAATATTTGAAGTACCTGAGGTATCCAAGTACCTGAAATACGTCAAGTATCAAGTATCAAATACTCTTCAAATTTTCAGGTACACATCTCGTAAGTTCTAGTACTTATATTTTATTTCTTACGTACTCTTTAATCTCATTTGATTTTGATTCGAGTACTTTTTACATGAAAACTTATTTAAACGAAGAATTAGAAAATAATTTAAAAAATTGCATTCGCGATTGTAATTAAGATTAATTGAGCTTCAGGTTTGAAAAAGAAAAAATAAAGATTGTTAAAAACGGAGCCATATGCATTGACAATATGACACCGTAACTATACCGTAGCTTGAGCCTTTGAACGGTCATTACTTAAAATCTTAACCAAAGATGGCGCAGAACGTTCCTCGATTGGGAGTTTGCATGACATTTTTTTTTTTTTAATTCGGGCGCATAATGTAGAGTAAGTAAAAATAATGAGGACGTATTTTTTATTTTTCGCTAAAACTGACAGATGCACATGTTATAGGCAATTTAATTTCACGGATTTCAATATATATATATATATATATATATATAGATATAGCGTAACATGTGTGACGTCATATTGTTGTAGTTTTCAATTCGTTATATTAGCGGCAATTTTGATTCAAATAAAAAATAAAAAAAATACGTACTAAATGATTTTTCCTAAACTATCAGATTATGAAATAAAACAAATTTCATGCAAACTCCCAATTATATATTCAAATGCGTTATACATGCAACCATTAGAAAGAGTTGAAATACTTTTAAAGTACTTTGTACTTTTAGTACGTCGCAAGTACCGGGTACTTGAAGTACTGACCAGCTCGGAAATACAAAAGTATCGAAATTTCAAGTTATGGAATCTTGAATAGATAACCGGCAAAAATTCCGAAAGGCCATTAGCAGAATGACGAGAATGCGATCGCTAAACTCAAATAAGACAACCTTCGGATGGATGATAGCGTAAAATTTCGGTTTATTCGAATTCATAAATGCGAAAGATCAAAAATCAGAACGGTCAGAATTATGAATAGCGATCTCATATAGAAGGCTCAGAATGAAGAATTGCAATATAACAGAAGAGTCAATAGCTCGAATCATATCACCGACCAAGAAATATATAATTTCATGATATCCAGAAGTTGTGTTTATTCCTATTATGAGATAAAAATATTGCAATTGAAAACATGCGCCCGATGCACTTTTTTGAAATTCAAGAATTTCACACTCGTTATATTTTTGTGGAAATCGATAAAATAAAGAATGAAAAAAAAAAAAAATTGTTTCAAGCCTTCTATATTAAAATTTCTTTGTATACGTTCTAGATAATTACTTTGGACCCTAATGCATATTTTTCGTAAAGTATGAAAATTATGATACATGTTAAAGGGGTAATTATATCGATTTTTCACTTTTTTTTAGAAAAATCGAAAGGGGCAGGATTGAAACAATTTTTTTTTTTTTTTCATTTTTACTTTATCGATTCCCACCAAAAAAAAGTAACGATGAGATGATCTATAACGGGTGTTTCTAAAATTTGCGATTCTGATTACTGACCCTTCTGCATTCTGGATGTCTAACTTTATACGTCAATGGTCCAGGATGTAAAAATGTTTGATATCAAATTTAGTTCCGTTTTTACAAAATTTTTCTGCGGTTTCTAAATGATAATTTCAAACTTTTATTCTTACAATAGTTGGATATTCGAGAATACGAATCATTCTACAAATTTATTTTCTCGGATATCGACTGTCTGCATTATAAAAATTCTGCATCTAACAATTTTTAAAATAATGTTTCCTGAAATAATTAGATCGGATAACAGAGTCCTCTGCCGAATAAATTTCAAATAAATTGAAGCTTTTCATTGGCGTCATTCGGAACTTAAAATTTGTGAAACCTCTTCTATCCTTATACATTTGTTATTCGAGTTTATTGAATTCAAAATTTTGGCCATTCTGATTTTCGGTTTTTCTGATTTTTTGTTTGCCCCCCCCCACCTTATCTCGCGTACGTCTATCGTAATGACAAAAAGTAACTCTTTCCATTCCGATTAGCATAATTCCGATTGTTAATTTTCTTCGAATAAAGAAAATTAAAAAAAAAAGAATAAAAAAACAAATTGAAGAGAGAAAAAAAAAGTGAGAAACGATATATCTTTGATACAAGCAAATAGGAGGTTCCCGCAATCATTTTACTTCACAAATACGTGAGTAGTAAACAGCAGAAATATAATACTATGTATAAATATATATATATATATATATATATATTTGTTAAATCCTACCGAGCAATAATATCTCGCTCTGGCTCTTTCTCTCTCGCTCTCTCTCTCTCTCTCTCTCTATCTCTCTCGTCACTGAGTAGTTAGGCGACGAATTTTCTATGCTTCATAGAGAAATATCTTCTATTACTAAAACAACTATGTAACTAATGGGCCATAGTTGTGTTTTGAAGATGAGTAAAAAGAAAAAAAAAAAAAAAAGAAATATCACTTTTGTGAAGTAATCTGAATATACCGCTTGTCCTATATTTATATATCCAACAGTGCTGAGCGCATGCGAAGAGTGCCTAGTAATACTTAATACAATAAATGTATGGATATCTATGATAATATAACGCAGATATCCACGCATCTCTAAAACACGAACTTAATAATATTATTGACTAAAAAAAAAAAAAAAAACACTCTTTGACATTAAGAAATTTATATAAGTATGCTCCCGTATTAAAATGACTATACTGAAAAATTATGGCATGTGAAATCATCCTCTTTCTTTCTCTCTCTCTCTGTCAAAAAAAAAAAACAACATCCAGTTACTGACATTCGTTTCCCGTCGAGTCGCCAGTTCATCAAAATTTCATTATTTAACATACGATCGATTAATTTACGATTGATCTATATTGATTTACGATTTTCAATCTTTCAACGCTGATCCAAGAAAAAAAATGTAAATTGTACATCCGTATTTTTTTTTTTTTTTTTGCTTCCGGTATATGACTCGACTGGATCCGAAAATCATTTTTTTTTTTCCCCCAACACAGCCCGATTTTTCCATCCGGATGCTACGAGAAGTTGCTATACTTTCTCGCGTCTTTTCCGTCGAGCACGAAAAAAAAAAAAAAAAAATTTACAAATAATCTGTCTTGCGGCATATCCCAATGCATTGGCCGCACAGTTCGAGCGAATTAAATCATTCGCGAGCACATTGAGAAATTAAAAAAATAATATAAAATCGTACGTTACAATGAAAGTTTAACGAATTTCAATGAATATATAACATTATATAATATCTTCGTTCGACCAAATTTCGATTGAAAAAATATTACATCGCGCATATTTTGGGCACACCAAAGTGTTTCGACACTCGACGTTGATATTCTTGCTCGCGATTTCTCTTCGATTGTCCTTTTCTTTCGTGCAACGCCATCTCCAATTCGTTTATAACTGCACACTCGTCGCGATTATTTGAAAAAAAAAAAAAAAAGATAAACATTGGTTCGAGCTCGTTTTTTTTTTTTTTGCTAAATAAATAGCAAATATCCGAATTAAAATTATTTTTTAAAATATATTTTATAATATTTCATCAATCGGCTATAGATGCAATGAAAATAGCAATTTTTATTATTATATTGATACGAAAAATGAAATTTTTACTCGAAAAAAAAAAAAAAAAAAACCTCAAAAAATACGATGGGCTGTCGAGGAGTTGAAAAAAAAAAATTCTTGATTCAACAAAAGTATAAGCGTCAGATATGTAAACGGATGAATATGCAGCAAGACAGAAATATATATACGCGATAAATTTGCCTGATTAAACGATCGGCACAGTTCTGGTGCACCGGAATTCGATTCGATAAATTTGAACGTTATTTGCGCTAAAATCCGATTGAACCTGCACGAAAACAACAGCAACAACAATAACAATAACAACAGCAACAAAAGATAACGAAGAATCATTTGATTTTAAATTTAAGAGAATCGGAGCCAAGTATATCACGGTAACAGATCAATAATTTTCTAATGCCCAAAGATTATCTTTCATTGATTAATTAGCACTGTTTTAATCTTAAAAAAAAAACAAACAAACAAAACAAAACAAAAAAACTATTCTTATAAATACGAAATCTAATGTAAACCTTCTTAGATTACCATGTGACCATTATATTTATTTTTATTATTTTTTCCTTTTTTTTTTCATTAATTCTTCCTGTCCATGCAGATTTACGATCTGAACGTTGGGCATTTCGTGCAAACTGGCGCGCGGGTATTAGGATCTTAGCTGTTAGTCTCCGCATACTAAATTTTCATGTAGACCATTCTTTAGCTGATGCTTTGCTCGCAATTTTTTTTATTTTTTTTTATCGATCTCTCCCGTTAACGTGCCTATACCGGAAACGAAAATCCAGATTATAACTTAATGGTAATGATAAAAATAATAATAATAATATGAAGAAAAAATTAAATTGAAGTGAGACCCACCACTTCAGCCAGTCCTGAATATATAATTGCAGCTTGAAAAATTTGGAAAAAAATAAGTTTTTTTTTTGCAAAAAACAGCCGAGTTTCAAAAATCCATCCTGATGCAAATTACGGATGACTCGCATTTTCCTTTTTTTACTCCAAAACGTCTCGCGAACGATTCGTCGTAATTGTAAGAGAAAAAAAAAACAACGAAAATCTGCAGTTGTTCGTGTCTTGATAGGAAAAAAAAAATATACCGATTTGTTTGAAATTTTTTTTATCAGAATTGAAAAAAAAAAGCAATGCTTTCATTCAGAGGACAAGTGCTATCTGTCGTACATGTATTATCTTTTTTTTTAATTATTTTTAACCAGCCAATTCGGAGCAAATATGGGAATAAAAAAAAACTTCCAACCAGTTGAAGCTTACAGAGATTTTTGGATTGTAAAAATAAATTAATTCTCGCGTCTATTTAATTTACTTCTGGAACTTTGGGGGGATAAAAAAAAATAAATTTCGATAACCGATAGAGCTTGGCTTTATTGAAAAATCAATACTTTGTTGTTTTTTTTTGGAAATTTAATTCATTAATTGCTTTTTATCGGAAACATTCGAATTTTCGATTTTTTTTTTTTCGGAGCCAATTAATTTTTCGACTCGCTGAAGTGTCATGGGATACCTCGTTAATTGGAAAATTTTTATCATTGGCTACAATTCGATTTAAAAAACAAAAATCGTTTACACGATTGAATATTGCAAATTTAATTTTTTTCAACCAATCTATGCGTAGATATAACTATATCTACGATGAAAAGTATGTGGGGATTGAAATTTTTTTCTTTTCTTTTATTTTTCTCACAATCTCCCCCCCAAAAAAAAAAAAAAAAAAAAAAAACAGATTCGATGTCAAGACAAACAGTATCCTGCAACTTGTGTCTGAACCAACCTACTTACCTTATACTCTACCTCAATACCAATTCGGTGTTTGCTGTGTCCCGATAGAATAGATTTATCTCATTAACATTTAGTCGACGATGTGACAAAACATTTTCTCGTTCTTTCATCGACGCGTTGTTTCATATTATATTTCGCCAATTAATTTTCCAGCCCACCGTTAAATTATTTACTCGAAGCAGAATAAAAAATAATAAAAAAGAAATAAAAAAACAAATAACAGAATAACGAGAAATATTTCGAGAACAAACAAACAAAAAAAACAGATGCATCAATGTTTTGTCAAATCACTTGTGTGTTAGTTGTAACCCAATGAAAAAAAAAAAAGAAAAAAAAATAATGAAATGAAAGAAAGATCTGTGTCATGCCTCTTAATGCGTTTGCTGTGTTAGCAACAATGCTCGATGGCATTGCGAAAAAAAAAAAAACAAAAAAAATCGTTGTTGCCACAAGCAGCAGTTTTCATCCCCCATCCCCAATACCCCTCATCCCCTATATACCCCAATAGAATGAAACTGATTAAGAGAAACGTCCAATTAAATTAACAACATATAACAAACAAAAATACAAAAAAATTGTAATATATATATACATATATCTCGAAAACTATATATATATATATATATATTTTAAAAAAAAAGTCCCAAACACAACAACGACAACGAACACGTGCACCTTATATCGCAACAAAATTTATTTGAAAAAAAATAAAAAAATAAAATAAAAATAAATTAAGGACGACAATGTACAATAGTGAACGTATGAATATTAATTTTTATAGTATGGCTGGAAGTGGAGTACTAACTTCAAGGAGGCCATACAGACCAGTCACGAGTAATTTTTTTCATCATATTAATTCATTATAATTATTATTCTATATGCTGTTTTATATATACATATATAAATATATATATACAAATATTATTATGCATATATATATTCTTATCGTTCAATATGTCTATATCCATGAATCACGAACGAGATCATCTTCATCCATAGAGCTTAAACTATTCTGCAAAATGCATTGAAAATTGAAATGAACCCTCTGATTATATCGGAATTCCGTTGTCTCGAAATGTTTTTTTTTTTCCTCCTTTCGTTTTTTTTTAAATTTCTGCTTTTCGTTCTTCAAAGAAGAAAAAAAAAAAGAAAAACTACCCAAGGTTGCTTCGAATTTGATGAATTATTGAGATTGCGAGATTAAATTTTATATAATTCGTTTACCCTGTTCCGGTAACGATAATTCATATAATAATAATTATGATAATCAGCTGGACAGTTATCTTTTTTTTTTTACAATAAACAAAAAACTTAAAAAAAATGAATTTAGCCTGCTATTCGATTAAAAGATTTTCGAAAAAAAATTAATTCAAAATCAATGTTATTTTATTTTCGTGGAAAAAAAAAAAAAAAAAAAAGAAAAACATTGTCACGTCAAATATTTCAATTTTTAAATTCACTTCATGTTCCATTGACATTTGGCAGAATATTTTCAGACTTCACCGATGAATATTTTTCCATTACACGTGTTTTACAGTCGTCTCAAGCATATATATATATATCTTCATTCTTAATGCGTGCTTGTTCTGAAATTCGTTTCATTCGATATTATATTTCTGACGTAACTGTTTTTTTTCCCCCTTTACTCTTTCTTTTTTTTCTTTTGTTCCTAGATTTTTGCCAATCTTTTTTATATAACGCACTGCTATTAAAAAAAAAAAAAAAAAAAAAAAAAAAAAAAAAAAAAAAAAAAACTGATGTCCCTCGTGTACATAAATCGTTGCACAGCGATGGGTGTTGTCATTTAATGATAAACATACGTGAGAAATAGAAGTATGTGTAACTGATCCGTTGGAAAAAAAAAAATGTGGATCGTGTTAAAAGGCAACATTTACGCTGATTTTTTTTTTTTTTTTTTTTTTTAACAATTTTATTCCGATGTGCATTTGAATAAGACATTGTTGATAATGATCACGCACTCGTCATGTGATATTATAATCACTGTGAATTAATTAAATTTTTAATATCCAATATATTGTTCTCTATAACAAGAACAAAAAATAAAAATAAAAAAAAATCTATTGCTGCTGCTTCTCATTTACTTCCTCCAAGCTGTCCGTCTTCTTGGGCCTATCGCAAAATTTTCCATCTTGTTCTTTATCTCAATTTCTATTGCGCTCTATAAATTTTGCAAAGATTCACTTTTCATGATTTATTCATTAAAAATTTTTTTTTCCAAATATATATATATACATATATATATATATATATATATATATATATATATGTATATATATATTGATAAGCAGAGGACCCTCGCATCATAATCAGGTTATATTAATTTTCTTTTCTTTTAATTTATTTTTTATTTTTCATTTTTCTACAAAATATTGTCAAATCATTGCTAAACACGATGAGCAGCAACCTGAATTTATCCGTTACTTAATCACAAGACACACTCTCTCCAATCCACTTCTTATAGTAAGGTCTATTTACATCCCGATGTTTCAAGGTTTACATTGGATTTCCCCGTGATTGAAAAAAAAAAAAAAAATTGTTCGTGATGATTATTACGATTATTATGATTATCGATTCGTTCGGATCTGTTGAACCAAAACTGTGTAATTGTCCTTATCGTCCATTATTCGCATCTCCGTGATCTCGATAAATTTAAAAAAAAAAAAAAAAAACCCAAATTGACATTGTTCAATGCTTATGTTAATAAATATATAACTGTAAATGGGTGACTCAGAGAAGTCTCGTCGTTGAAACTATCGAATTACATTTTAACGATCGATAATCATTGACGAAAGACATGAGAAGACAAAAAAAAACGCTGACACTTCTTTTTGCCTACACCCTTTTTATGAAAAAAAAAAAATTAATAATAATAATAATAATAATAATAAAAAGCCACTATTTATTTGTATATATACAATAATGCCGTAGAGTATTAGCGTAAATTACTATGATTTTAATGATTAAATGATATAATCGAATTTTAAAAGAATTTTTTTTTTTTTTTTTTTTTTTTTTCGTTTCTCTACCAATAATATCGATTGATTTGTATACTTTAGCTTTTTATGTCTGGGTTTTGAAATAATGTGTCCGACTTAATTAGTACGTAAATCCGTGACATATCTCATCGTAATTATTGTGTACTCCATTATTTCGTAATAATTTTTATTTTATTTCTGATTTAATTATTTTTTCGTTATCCTTTTTCACGTTTTTTTTTAAATATTTTTTTTCTTTACCTTTCCACGTACATTACCAAAAGTACACTGTTTTTCTTTTTTTTTTTTTAAATTTATTTTTTTTTATTTCCATCGATAATATACTCCTTATTCTCTCTAATTCCATTACTACTGCCTTACTATAAGGATTGGACTGAAGGTTTTGTCTATGTATTTTTCATTGGCAGATTTTTTTTTTCTTTTGATATAATTTTTATTTTTTTATTTTTCGCTCTATCTTCATCTCTCTGTATCTCTGTACTCTCTTCATTAGACAACTATTCACGAATGGTGATTGCACGTGATCGAGGCATGTCTATATTATACATTTTTTTCTCTCTCTCTCTCTCTTTGACGTGAAGAATTTTTTTATTTGTTTTTTTTTTGCACACGAAGGAACTTTCGATTTATCGCTGTGAGACCTTTCACAATGTTGATGGATTGTTATGTTTTATTAAATTCGCGATGCCGGATGTGCCAATGAGAAATTCGATCGAGAGTAAAAAATTTGTCGTTTCATTTAAACTCGATTAAAAAAAAAAAATGAAATTTATTTTTTTTAAATTGTTCACAAAATGGGAAATTTTATCGCCAATCCATCGTCAATCACGATTAACTGGCACCGTTTTGATTCGTAAAAACAAAAAAGAAAAATTTTTTTTTCTAATTATTTTCTCCAACCGGTATGCGAGCCATTCATTGAAAGATAAAAATCGATCGTTCAATCGTCAAAATCAATTTGGCTGCAATGTGACGCGGTTGTGTGTACATAAATTATATATATTATTTTTTTTCAATTTTTTTTTTTGTTTTTTTTTCGTTTATTTTGAATTTTTGATTTTTTGCTTTTTTTTAAGTTGACTAATACCGGACAGGAAACGGTGCGAAACGCTAAAGAGCCCCAAATGAGTACAGACTTGTAACACGCACAACACACATATACGTATAACCGACTGCAGGTAACTATCCAACCGAATTGATATATATTTTATTTTGTCAATTCGTTGTCATTTTTTTTTTAATTTACGTTTTTATTTAAAAAAATTTTTTTTTTTTGTTTTTTTTATTTTTCAAAATCAACAAATTTGATCGGGCGGCTCGTGTGCGTTACCGTTCCCTCCATATTATTATTATCATTATTATTGTTATTATTATTGTTATTAGTATTATTGTTATTATTGGCATGCTGCGTTTTGCACAATTCACGTCGGCATGATAGCTAAAATGATAACGAAGCGTACATGAATGATAAATCGATTCGTATCAATATTTGTTCAAAAAAAGCAAAAAAGTTTTTCCAACAAATTTTGGATTCGCGAAAAAAGCTAATGACATTTTTAATCAAAAACAAAAGATTAAATCGATTTTCAGCATCGTCTTGTAAATAAAAATTCAATAAATAACTCCCACGATGATAACAAAACAAATATATATATATATATATATATCGATGTAACATTCATGCACGAGTCACAAAAAAAAAACCAAAAAACAACCACAATTGTTCCATATATCGTACGCGGGCAAAATATCTTTCAAGCCTTCTTCTTCTTCATCTTCTTCGCTTCTTCCTCCTCTTTTCTCGCACCCCAGACCCCGTACTATTGACAATTTGGCGTAACAACGTTTTTATATACACGCAACACATTGAACATTCTTTGGCTTTAAAGTAGTTTTTTTTTTTTTTTTTTTGTCGAGTATGTAACGGTACGAGAGGTAGTTTGAATACAATTATATTTGACCCAATTAAAACATCCGTCGCGGGGATTGTATCTTTTCATTTCGAAAATATATAGATAAAAAAAATTTGAAAAAAAAAATCGAATTTTTTCCATGACAAAGTAAGCGTTGTAAAAAAGATTTCCGTAATACACAGAGAAGGCTCGTAGATATTCTGACTCCCTCCTCCCTCATTGAATGATATAACCATAACGCGTCACTCTGTACCCAAAAAAAAAACGAAAAAAAAAAAAACAAAAAAACAAAAACAATAATTTACCTATAATCGGACCTCGGGCACACTGACTGAACTCGAGCGCAAGAGTCTCGGGCACTGGCGACCGAAAGAGACCTAACCTTCTTACCGACCAATGAGAATAAAGCACCAGGCCCGTATCATACGTATACCGGTACCCTCCGCTCGTTGAACATTTTTCGTTCATTTGGGCGGGAGGTTCTACATTGTATAGCGTCACTGTTTCGGGAATGAGGATTCCGCAGTGACCGATTAACAGCTGACGTCAGTGCCCGGGCTTAGTCAGTGCCCGGGCTTGGTCAGTTCCCGAGGTCCGACAGTTGCCTGTTCCACCGAAATGCATATTAATTCCTGTATTTTGTGTCCAAAAAAAAAAAAAAAACGAAAAACGAAAAAAAAAAACAAAAACAGACAACTGCCCCTGTGCCAGCGGAACGCACTGTCGTGGGGTCATCAGCGAGCGTCATCGGGGGAGGGAACCACGCTATCGACGCGTCCGCCATCAATCAGCAGCGTCCGGAGAACGCACTCGACGCTCTGCTAGATGAGCTGCAGACATTCTCAAGACCGGCATCGCAGATGAGTCAGTCGTCGTTGATGAATCACGTGCAAACGACGATGGCGACGACAACGGCGACAGCGACAACGACGACGACGACGACGACGATGACGAATAATCACAGTACAATGATGGAAATCGGCAGATCAACGAGTCATTTGGGGCATAGCAACGTCAGACCACCCAATATATCGGACATTGGACGCAAGGGTAGCATAGATTCATCGGCATCATTGACAATCGTAACGCCGTCGCATCATACGAGCACACTGAGACGCCTGCACTCGTATCCATCGAGCTCGGATACCGACACATCGCCGCCCATTGCGCGCTTACAATTTTCCGATTCCGGTGCAATTTTATCGTCGCAAAAGCCACCGGTACCCGAGAGAAATGCCGAGCTCCTCCAGCTCGCAACGTCGCGACGCGTACCGCCACCACCGCCGCCTCGCACGTCCTCGAGATCGCCATTGTCGAGTCCAACGAGTCCGCAATTACCACCGCGCAATCCATCGTTGGCCGGTACTCTCGCGCGTCGAGGACGCGGCATCATCAAGGACAATAACATCGGCAAACCGCCAATGGCACTGCCATCGAACGCTGGTATCAGCGACGATGCACCATTGACGACGAATAATATAATTCTGTCGACGAGCAATTCGAGCTCATGCGAGAGCATAAATTCCCAGGAGGGACTGCAAAATAAGAAAGAACGTCAGGAACAATTGGAGCAGAGACATCAGGAATTATTGCGCAAGCAGAAAGCCCTTCAGGAGCAGTATGCTCGTTTGCAACAATTGCAGAGAAACGCTACCGGACTCACGACCGTTCCACCTGCGCCGCCTGATTTGCTGAAAAAAACCGGCTCCGAGTCGAATTTATTGGCGAAAATGGGTCTTGGTATGAGCGCAACGAGCTCGGGCTCACTTACGAGTCTAACGACGAAGAACAACGGCGCCGATGGTCATATTAGCGGACAATCGTTGCAGATCCAACACTCGACGAGCACGCAACAACAGCAGCAGCAGCAGCAGCAGCAGCAGCAGCAGCAGCAAACGGATATGCCCGTGGTACAGACAACAACGAGCAAGATCTACGAGACTGATATTCTGTGACCGAGAAGTTGGCTATTATCGTTCAGCCATGTGAGCTTATTTGCTCATCGTCGTTTTACGATAGTCGCTTCGTGCTAATCGACATAAATCGACGATAACGACAACCGCATGAGTCGAGTGGCTCGTCTTTGTGTATGCATGACCGTGGAATTATCATTAGGACTGACGCGTGTACGCTTGGATTGAAGAATATTGTTTGCTTTGCCATTTCTTTTCAATGAATTTTCCAATTTTATCTGCATTCGCGCCATCCTTGGATCTTTGTCTTCGGAGATTTGACGTAGAAAAAAATGGCTCTGCTCTCTTCAATCGTGTGGGGAAGAAGACAAGTCTTAAAAGATCAGAAAACATTGTAGTGTTTTATGAAATATCGTGTGCATCACGGAGGTAGGCCTTTTAAGACCTCGCACGATGTTTTCAGTACTCAAAGATGGTAAAGTGCCACTTTACCTCTTTGGTACACAATGTACTATTATATAACATTACCATATTTTCCTCGCTTTTAGGGTCTGTAAGCGAGGAGTAAAGTAATACTTTTAAATCCTACGACTTAAAAGTCCTAGGACTTAAAAGTACTACTTTTTACTCTTCAACTACAAGCCCTAAAGGATCAGAAAACATTGTAGTGTTTTATAAAATATCGTGTGCATCACGGAAGTAGACCTTTTAAGGCCTCGCACGATATTTTCAGTTCTCCATGATGGTAAAGTGCCACTTTACCTCATTGGTACACAATGTACTATTATACAACATTACCATATTTTCCTCGCTTCTAGGGCCTGTAAGCGAAGAGTAAAGTAGCACTTTTAAGACCTAGGACTTAAAAGTCCTCGCCTTAAAAGTGCTACTCTTTACTTCTCGTCTACAAGTCCTGAAAGCTCATAAAACATTGTAGTGTTTTATGAAATATCGTGTGCATCACAGAGGTAGGCCTTTTAAGGCCTCGCACGATATTTTCAGTACTCCAAGATCGTAAAGTGCCACTTTACCTCTTTGGTACACAATGTACTGTTATACAACATTACCATATTTTTCTCGCTTCTAGGGCCTGTAAGCGAAGAGTAAAGTAGTACTTTCAAATCGTAGGACTTTAAAGTCCTAGGTCTTAAAAGTGCTACTTTTTACTCCTCATCTACAAGCCCTAAAAGATCTGAAAACATTGTAGTGTTTTATGAAATATGGTGTGCATCACAGAGGTAGGCCTTTTAAGACCTCGCACGATGTTTTCAACTCCAAGATGGTAAAGTGCCACTTTACCTCTTTGTTACACAATGTATTTATGTACTATTATAAAACATTACCATATTTTTCTCGCTATTAGGGCCTGTAAACGAGGAGTATAGTAATACTTTTTACTCCACGTCTACAAGCCCTAAAAGATCTGAAAACATTGTAGTGTTTTATAAAATATCGTGTGTATCACCGAAGTAGGCTTTTTAAGGCCTCGCGCGATATTTTCAATACTCCAAGATGGTAAAGTGCCACTTTACCTCTTTGTTACACAATGTACAATTATACAACATTACTATATTTTCCTGGCTTTTAGGGCCTGTAAACGAGGAGTAAAGTAGTACTTTTTACTCTTCGTCTGCAAGCCCTAAAATCTTGGAAAACATTGTGGTGTTGTATAAAATATAGTGTGCACTACGGAGGTAGGCCTTTTACGGTCTCGCACGATGTTTTCAGTACTCGTCTTCGTCTCGCGCGCTCGTCTACGACTCGTACTGAAAATGTCGTGCTCAGCCTTAAAAGTTCCACCTTATCTCCTTGATACACAATGTACTATTATTTGTTTTTTTTTTTTCCTCGTTTATTTTACGCCATCATTTGTGTACTTGATCGACGTTTCCGGTTCTCAACTTGATCGTATTTATTTTTTCTCATATATACGTAGATTTATTGTAATCAACGTACACGCGACTAACCAGTTCCCACAATTCAAGTCCTATATCGATTTCGCGGCGACAGGCATATATATATATATATAAACGGCGTTCGGAATGAAAATTCGACTGGTTATGAGATACGCGAGGACTCTGAAATGTATATTATAATATTCGAAAGAAAAAAAAAAAAAACAAAATAGCAATTGAGCCGAACGAGATAAAATTTTAACGTCGTTATTAATATCTTTGATTTGAAGAGAAAAAAAAATTTTAGCTAAATTTGTTTGTTTGCCAAACGTTTGAATATAATATCAACGGAGGGGAGATATTGGGATCGAGAAAGTTTTAGGCATTTTTTAAAGTTGCTAGTAAGAATATTATATATATATTGATTGATGATGACGTACGAGGAGAAAAAAAAAAGAACATGGCGAATTTACGAAAAACGAATTAATTAATATCCAAAACACTCGCTGAACGAAGAAATGCGATTTGAAATTTACAAAAATATGTATCCGCACACAAATTAATAATCCCATCGTGCGGAATAGATGAGAAAGATAAACGCAAGTTACTCTTACGAAACTTTCTACTATCGTGAGCGATACACGCATATATACGTATATGACTTCGTAAATAAATAAATATACATATATATATATATATATATATATATATAATTTGAAAAAAAAAAAAATGACAAACAAATATGCATTACGTAGATTAGACGGGTCGTGGATATTAGTTGAATGAGACGAACAAGAAAATACATAGAAGATATCCTAATTGTAATGATGAAGGAGGGAAAAAAAAAATGAAAAATTCAATGACGAATTTTAATAAGCTATTTAAGATTGCTCGGTCTTGGCTGTTATAATTGATAGATTGGGTGTAAGTGTCATCACGGAGCAACGCTACTGGGATTTTGTAACGTACAATTTTTTCAGTGTTAAATCCACCGGAACCCCCCCTTTGAAATGATAAAAGAAGAAAAAATATCCAGAAGAATTGATAAAGCTGTCCGAATATATAATGCATAATTCGAATTTACGAGAAGCAACAAAGTGTGTTATTGGAGTCGAACTGACGATACCGCCACTCCGATACGGATTGCATAAAATTAGGCTGACACTATCGAAATAATAATAGTAATAGTCAAAAATAATAATAATAATTAAAAAAAAATAATCACAATAAACGAAATGATTGTCCTGGCGAGAAGAAGCAATTTGGATTAGTTTTCTTTGATACGTCAGTGAGGAAAGCAGAACTCGGGCTCCTCATTATTACAATAGGACACAAAGATGTACGTTATATATATATATATATATATATATATATATATATATATATATATATATATATATATATATATATATATACACGCACACAATGACGAACCTCGGGGACTGATGTCAGCTGTGCCTCGGGCACTGCCAAATCGCTATTTTATCGCCAGTGCCGACTAACGATCCAGAACTCCGCGATTTCAAGAAAGTACAGGTGCAGGGTACCTCGCGGTCGTAACCACGGCCCTGAGACTTTCATCTCATTGGCCGATAAGAAGGTTAGGTCTTTTCGTAAGTGCCCGAAAGAATCTCGAGCTCCGTCAGTGCCCGAGGTCCGACTGTATACATGCATCTTTCAATGAAATTTCAGTTTCGCCATATCTCGTCCCCCGACGAATGATAATCATCTACGATTTTGTCGATACTGACTGAAATATTATCTATATATATATATATATATATATATATAGTAGGGTTTGTCGAAAATGGACTTTTTTTTTTCTTCGCTCCTACCACTCAAAACTTTAAGTTTTGACATTAAAGAGGTCCTCATCGTTCAAGGAGGGCGCTGTAGCTTGAAGTTTATAGGTCGCTCAACGAGAATTTAGGTTTCCCATCTAATTAACACGTAAAAAATATTGTTTTTCATTCAAAATTATGTCAGGCAACCAAAAAATTGGCGATATCTGTGTTTCTTGGCTTATTTGAAAGCATGACTCATCCCCTAAACGATGATGGGTCGTTTTTCGACTTACCTTGTTTCAATTTTTTTTTTTACGCCACTTTTCGACCACAATAGTCACTTTTTCAAGTTTACAAAGTCGCCGAGGTAGTCCGATCAGTCCAAAATGAATTGCTGCGAGCATTGATTGTTGATTGGGATTGGTTATTTATATTCGAATCAACAATCCAATACTTGTAGCAATTCATTTTGGACTCATTGGAACCTTGGAGACTTTGTAAACTTGAAAAAGTGACTATTGTGGTCGAAAAGTGGCGTAAAAAAAAATTGGAACAAGGTAAGTCGAACAACAACCTGTCATCGTTCAAGGGATGAGTCATACATTCAAATAAGCCAAGAAACACAGAGATCGACAATTTTTTGGTTGCCGGACATCATTTTGAACGAAAAACAATATATTCTACGTTTTAATTACATAGATGGGAAACCTAAATCCTCGCTGAGAGACCTCTAAACTTCAAGCTACAGCGGCCTCTTTGAACGAGGGCCTCTTTAATGTCGAAACCTAAAGTTTTGAGTGGTAGAAGCGAAGAAAAAAAAAAGTTAATTTTCGACACACCCTAATATATACATAAATATATCTATATGAGGTATTCCACTCAACATACACAAAATCTTTACCTTTGACTGATTTTTTACTTCGTTTCTGAATCTTCATTCGTTTTCTCAGGATTGAATGCATTCAATCATTTTTTTTTTTATCTTAAATATCGGCTCGTAGATGTCAATTGACCTTTTCGTTGACAACGACGATGATAAAAGTTGGGTTTATAAAAAATCTTTCATATTCAAACGCACTGCCTGAAAAAAAAAAATTGCAAATAATCCCTGGCCTCTGCCAAAAAAAATCAGATTTAACATCAAGTATGTATCAATTTCTTTTTTTTTTTCTTAGAATACAATTTGTAAAAATCATTTTATCTTTTATGCGTATATTTTTCTCCGAATTTTGTAATTTTTTAATTTCCACACCTTGAAACTTTTTGATTGCGAAAATATTCTCGATCGCTCACATTCCATCCTGAGGAAATGAATGATCAGCAACGTAATCGAAAAATCAATTTTACAAATTCAGTGTGGAATACCTCATGTTTATATATCAGAAAAAATTTCGTTCGATTTCTGTCGAAAGAGATATATATATATATATATGTGAACGCCGAGTAATTTACAGTATTATTCAATGTAACGAACGAGCCAACGGGGTTTAACGAAGATGAATTATCAAGATCCATGGGATCTTGAAAAAAAAAACAAACAAACAAACAAAAATAATAAATAAACAATTGATGATAATCTCTCGGTAAAACTCGTATATATATATATATAACTCTATAACTAAAACTTATCATGAATAACGAATTATTGTTGAAAAAATAATAGAATTATGATACAAAAAAAAATCAACGGCAACAACAACAATAAACGTAAAAAAAAAGACGAAGAAAAATAAATCAATAAACTCGGGAAACAAATCTAATTTATTATTTAGATGAGACTATAGTGAAGTATTAATTATGTGTGACTTCGAGAGTGAAAATAAAAAAAAAAGGAAACAAAAATATAACTAATTAGCTATGTTTATATATAATATATGGCTAATTTGCATGGGGACTGCCATGAGATACCGTGTCGAAGATTTTCAATATAACTACAAAACACAAAACTATCACACAGGAATCAATCTGTCTCGCATGAATGGTAAAAACAAAAAATACAAAAATATAATAAAAAGTATTGATTCAATCGCCTGTGCCAAGACATTTGTAGCATATATATATATATATATAATTTAAAAGAAAATTACTTTTAAGTATAAAACCTCGTTCAAAATTTGTAAATTTATTTTTATTTCTTTCCTTCGTTTTTTTTTTTACACGTTTCGCCGGGTACGCAATACATCTAAGGACTATTTAGATCAATATTATACAAATATTATGCATACCTATGTACACACAATATACAATTTAAGGACGTAAGTTAACAAACAAAAAAAGGTAAAAAAAAGTAACGAAAAAACCGATTACGGATTACGCGTATCATGGAACGATGACTGAAAGCTGTTCTTTTTTTTTTTTATTTTTTTTTTAATCTGTTGCACAAAAGCATTTTGGGTAAATGACATTTCATTGGAAAAAATGAATTTTAGAATTTGTCGTTTTACAAGAAAATAGAAACGAAATTAAGCGAGGAAATTCTTTTTTTATATTTTATATGGAGCTCAAATTTTCTCGAATTCAAAATTTTTCATTCGTCGTACGATTTGATCCATATTTCGACCCTCAAAGTATTTATCAAGCTCTTTTTATCTTCTCGTGAAAAATCGTACTTGCGAGAAGAAGAAGAAGAAGAAGAAATGGGCACGCCATAACCTAAACATTCAAATTTCTGGTTTTTCTTTCTTTTTTTTAAGATCATCATTGTACTTTTTTTTTTTTATAAATAGAAAAAACATGGGTACGTTTCCGGTCGTGACGAAAATTTGAACATTGCAGGATTGTGGTACAATCAAAAAGTGAAATTTTACTCCACAAGCAATGTCATATCGAGAGAGGGATGGGGGTAAATTAAATAATGACAAAATAATTCGTACGCGCGATTACGAAGAGTTTTTGGATCAGAAAAAAGAAAAAAAATTCTACCGAACGAAACGCACGTTGTGCGCAAGAAGAAGAAAAAAATCATAAAATTGCTCAAACAACAACCCTTAATGTCGCGAATATTATCAATATAATAACGGAATTTGCACGTGAGATGCGTGCGAATCAAAAGAGAGCGGATATAATAAATTTAATTAAAGAAAAAAAAATTATGGGACGTTGATAACGTGAAAACTAAAATTAGACAAAGTTATCGAATAATTTTCAAATTTTCATGAATTCTATCACGATTTTACCACCCGATTGATCCCGATTGATTGCAAATCTAATTTTGTCTCCAATTGCTGTTTCAATTTTTTTTTTTTCTGCAATCAATGAAAATAACGCCAAAAGGAATCAAGTATAATTAAGGGAAGAAAAAAAAACACACATTTTTCAACATCAGCCATATGAAGCCTTTTTATAAAAATTCTCATCGGGCAAGCAATTTTAAAAAAATCCCAAAGTCATTTGACGATAATCGATTTTTTTTTTTCTAATTCACAGAAAATTGGCGAATTTTTTTTTTTGACAGCAGGATTTTCTCGTAAAAGTATTCCACGAGATTGGCATGCAATTCATGGAAATTGCTTCGTGAAACTAGTGGGAGCTTACTTAAAAGAAGAAAGAAAAATAATAATAATAATAAAACAAATGCAATCACCAATGTTTCAAAATAATAAACGTATTTCATCTTTAATGGCCTAATAGCTCTCGCTCAGTGATATAACAAAAAAGAGATTTTTTCTTTTCCTCCTCGAATATCGAAATGTGTATATCCAGGGAGAGAAAAAAAATGCTAATTCTTTGATTTCATTGATATACGTCGCGATAATTTGCACATATATATAGTCACGAATCATAATTGCTGTTATCACTTTTTTTTTTGCGATAAAAAAAAAATTCGTGACCGTCGATCGTACCGATCGACAGTATTTTTTTTTTAGAAGAAACTTCTCGTCGTCATCTACTTCGATCGAGAACCTTTAATTGTAGTTATTAATTGTATTCATATTATATATATATATATATATAAACACGATTAACTTTGTACAAAGCTAATTTTTATGCATGATCGTTCAATTCAATCGAGATTAATTATCCCATATATATATATATTAAAATTCACGAGTCGTGTATTTATCGTCGTGATTGACGATTAAATATTTCACAAAAAGACACACCGAATCCTCCCCTCATCCCCTTGGCCCGTGCGAGCGTGTAAATCTCAAGGAATTCACAGAGTGAAATCTCAAATGCGATATGTTGTGTATTTAAAATAATATTATGAATCATTAGTGTAATGTTTTTCTTTTTTTTTTCCTGACAGTCCCTTGTACGCCAAATTGAATTGACTTGTTACATTTGTAAATGTTTGTAAGTAATTAAATAATAAATTAATCACGGTATGGAATGGGCTCAGATAACGAACCACCGAGAACCTTTTGAATTTTCAACGAGCTCAAACATCGTTGTTCCGCAAGTTTTTTTTTGTTTTTCAACCAAGTCCTCACGATAGTCTAAAAAGTTCAAAAATCATGGGTAAAAAATGTACCCCATGGCACTTTTAAACTCTTCGTCTTAGCTAGCAAACGATTCTTTCGGGTCATTCATAATTTAGTTTAATAAAAGTAGAGAGCCAAGCAGGTCCAGCCCTCGGTGAATGTTCTCTTGCGGAGCAGTACGCATCTGAATCCAGAGAGGGGTACATTTGTTACCCAGTGTGGGGTTTCCATTAGTGTTTTGTGCAGGTAAGTCAATTTTTTATATTTTTTAAATTTATTTAAGTAGTATATTTTATGTGTATTTACGTAATACAAACGTTTTGAGTCGTATAGATTAATTTATGATGTTATTTTCGAATACTTTGAGCCAAATCAGTATAAGTAATTTTACTTATACTGTGATATTTTTTTTACCCGACTATGATAAAATGACCATATTCCATCGCTGCAACGCGGGCGGAAAGTGATCAATTTTTCACCAGAGGGAAGAAATATAATTTTGCGGGCAAAAAAGTAAAAAGTGGTAAAAGTAAATAGTTAAAAGCTTTTTACTTTTTTGCCTGCAAAATCATTTTTCTTCCCTACGATCAAAAGTTGATTACTTTTCGCACTCGCTGCAGCGATGGAACATGACCATTTCATCAGTCGGGTAAGAAATATTATATGCCACACGGGCAGAGCGGATTTTTCTCCCTAGTAGCATAATGTGCTATTTTTACGTTGTAACGTATATATTTTGATGGAAAAATGTGTGCAAGTATTATTTTTTCATAATCAGACATGTCGAAGAGGTGCAACTTGACAAAAGCAACCGGGGTAGCCCGCGAAGAACACCGAGTAGGTATTATGCGATGCATTTTTGTTTTGCCGTCGCTCATTTCATGTATTTGAAAAATATTTATCCAAAAATAAACACTATAAGATGTTTAAACGGAAATTTATGTTGGTTTTTCATTGATTTTTCTCGTTTCCGCACACTCGATATTTGTCGTCTTTCGCATTCTCAAATAATTATATTTTTCATTTTCTTTCTAGCAGTTCAAAATGTCTGCTTTGAAGGGCCGTTTGAAATTTTGAAATTTGTTAATCGGGGAAAAAAAGTTATGAATTTTTTGTTTAATGAAGTCACCCAATTTCACCCAATTTGACTTTATCGCATATAATTTTCTTTTTTATTAAAAAAAAAAAAAACAAAGAGTATGGTATATAATAGAATCCTGTTTTGACCCATGGGAAGAAATTGACGCTAATGAAAAAATTGGGGTTTCCCAGTGTGGGTGGATGAGGATACAAAAAGCGATTGTAAGGGTTTAAAAAAACGCAAGTCCGGATAACGTCAATTTGGACTTGGTTGATATAAGTTTTGTCAGTACTGGAGCATTAATATGGATTTTAAGGGGATTTTCATTTTTTTTTTGTTTCAAAAACCATTACCGAACAGCGTTCGAATTTTTTGATTTTTTTTTGTTCAAATCAGCATAGGTGTTTGCTGAGGTTCTATCTCTTGTGTGATTTTTGGACTGTCGGATAGACAACTAGGCGAGTATGAATGAAATTTTTTTTTTAATCATTCGGGCGCATAATGTAGAGTAAGTAAAAATAATGAGGACGTATTTGTTTATTTTTCGTTAAAAATGACAGATGCACCTGTTATAGGCAATTTAATTTCACGAATTTTGATATATATATAGATATAGCGTAACATGTGTGACGTCATAATGTTATATTTTTCAATTTGTTATATTAACGGCAATTTTTATTCAAATAAAAAAATAAAAAATACGTACTAATATTTTTTCCTATACTACCAGATTTTTAAATAAAAAAATTTCATTCATACTCCCAATTTCTCTATTTATGGTTGGGTATTATCGAATAATGTTTGATATTAAATTTGAAGAAAATAAATACCGGGGCTCTTCGATCAATATTCCTTCTTTCGTTTTTATTATTATTATTGTTATTATTAGTATTATTATTAATTATTATATTATAAGCAATGAAAATACCGATTAAAAAATATCGTTTTATAAGCCATGCGCCTTTTTCACACCTTCCGCAACGATATTTCTCAAATTAATAACTTCCTTCAATGCCTGTAGTGACATCTCCAATTTTCCCTTACTCGCCGGCTCAAGATTTATAAAATCTTGAACAAACTTCACATCGTCATTTTCGTGCTGCAGCGTGGCCGATTTTGCATTTGGATAAATTTTGTTGTACAGCTTTATCAGCAGTACGGCATCGTCCAGTCTCTCGGTTCTGATATTTTCGAGAAGCAAATTGTCGATGCTTCTCGTCCATACGAGATGAAACACGAGCGGACCGAAGTGACGAGTCGAGCGCAATTTATCAAAATGATTCTCCTTATTGATCATGGAATAAACGGCTTCGGTGATACGATGAAATTCCGGATCGTTCGGTTCGTACTGAAGACACGCCCGATCCAAGATAAATTCATATTCGTGCCGATTCAAAAGTTCCTGCAATTATTTCATCATAAAATCAATCAATATAATATTGATTGATTTTTTTTTTTCTATACGTCATATGTGGATAATTTTGCAGGCGAATTATTGCAAAAAAAGAAAAATACAAGGAAAATTTGATATCTCGGTTTGAAGGGAAGTAAAAAATTTTAAACTGTTTTCTTTAAAAAAAAAAAAAAATGGCATTAAACGTGTACATTGTACGAAATTTTTTTGTCAAGTTGGAGACCGTGAAGATCGATTATTCTCCTGGTGACCTTCTAAAAAATTGATTCAATTTATTTAAATGCATCTCGTTCCTTCATGCATGATTCATGAATTTGGGAATTTGAGTCACACGTTATTCCTTCATCTTAAAATCAATCAATATAATATTGATTGGTTTTTTTGTTCTATACGTCATATGTGGATAATTTTGCAGGCGAATTATTGTAAAAAAAAAAAGAAAAATACAAGAAAAATTTGATATCTCGGTTTGAAGGGAAGTGAAAATTTTTCATCATAAAATCAATCAATATAATAATATTGATTGATTTTTTTTCTATACGTCATATGTGGATAATTTTGCAGGCCCCATTATTGTAAAAAAAAAAAGAAAAATACAAGGAAAATTTGATATCTCGGTTTGAAGGGAAGTGCAAAATTTTTAACTGTTTACTTGAAAAAAAAAATGGCATTAAACGTGTACATTGTATGAAATTTTTTTGTCAAGTTGGAGACCGTGAAGATCGATTATTCTCTTGGTGACATTCTAAAAAATTGATTCAATTTATTTAAATGCATCTCGTTTCTTCATGCATGATTCATGAATTTGGGAATTTGAGTCACACGTTATTTCTTCAATTTTCGCGATTTTTTTTCAATCAATTTGTTTCCAACAATAATAATTTACATTATATATCGCAATAATTACTCTTGGATTTAAAAAAATAGTATACGATCAGAAATATCAATAAACCGCAAGGAAATATGTTCACTAAATATACAAAAAAATGAATATAAAATAGGCGGTAAGAATACTTATCACTATGACTCAAAGGGTTAATGATAATCTATTTATATATTTTTAAAAAAAAGATAGAAGGATATCCGCAAAATTTCCGGAAGTTGGATCGAGTACGAGCATTTTTCGAAAAATTAAAAATGACAAAATCCGAGCCACCATATCAATTGTTATAAAAGTTACAGTAAATAAAGGAATTATCGTGCTTTACTCGACTTTTCTGTGGCAAAATCATTAAGATTTTTAGACGCCAACAGATGAAAAGCCTTTTTGTGGGAACCGTAATCTGTTTCGTATTTTTTCTGTTACTTTCATTCCTCTTTGCTGATTCTACGAGCTTGGATTTCACTTCCAATGATATCGTGTCGTCAAAGAGAGATAAAAAAATGAGCTCTTCGGATAAATACCACATATGACCATGGAGTATAGCAGCTGCAGCAGTGAATATTTCTCTATCAGTTTCTTAAGTTTCTATGTAGGAAACCACGTCTTTGAGAAATAACAAGTCCGGATTCGGAGCTTTCATGGCACTTGAAGCATCAAACCATGCTTTCATGTAAGAAAGTCCCAAAAAAAAGACAGATTCACCGTAGCCCGTTGTTTTTTTTTTGCTCTCTGAAAATATACATGTTCGGGCAAGAATTTAAGCTGACAGCAAAAGAAAACAATGGGCTACGGCGAATCTGTTGTTGTTTTTTTTTTTTTTTGTACTTTCTTACATAAAATCATGGTTCAGTGCTCCAAGTATCGTGAAAGCTCCGAATCAGGACTTGTTATTTCTCAAGGACGTGGTTTCCTACAAAGAAATTGATAGAGAAATATCCACTGCACTGAAAAAAAAAGTATCCATTCTGCAGCGATCCAAAGTTACACCGAAAGCATTGAGATCCAACATGTAGGTGGGGCCTATTCAATATGGCGCAGAAAAGTTTCAGTGATATACACAATCCCTATGTTCAGTATTAGTTTTTTGCCAAAATGTTAATAAATATAGAAAATATATGCGATTGGGCCGGTACAAATCCTGCCCAACGCAATTCGCTGTGATTGGTCGGTTTTTGAGCGAATGAAATATATTACGCGATGGTGTACATAAAAAATCTGCCAAGTGTAAATGAAAAATTATAAATATACTCGCGATGTCAGATGCGACAGTTTTTTCGATGTTTATAACTCCGCGTATGCGCGATGTGTATTTCCTTGCTTCTCGCTCCGTCTGTCATTGAATTATTATTTATCGACGACTTTTTCGCTGAAATGGTGCGTTCAATATACTACAAGTGTATTTCAAATGCAACAAAAAAAAAAATATGCCCTCCATGTCAAATGCATTTTGCAAAGTGTAATGGACACACTCTTATTTGTCCCTTTATTTGTTTAATTTTTAAAACCCTTGTCCATGCTTTAAAACGATCAATTGTCTCAACCCGGCGAATATTTTGCGAGGTGCACGATTGCAATTTACAAAAATTGTATTGCAATTGATCGAATGACTGCTCTTATTCCTCCTCTTTCTGCTTTTACTTTCGGCAATACGTTTCTGTTTTTACACGAGCAATACGTATCGCTATATCAACCGTACCAGCTAACTTAACATATGTCCACTACTATAAAAATACATTAAGTTCCAATCACAATACTTTCGGTAATTGCAGCGAAGGCTTTCAACCACTGCAGAAGCTATTCCTGGTATAGCTGCAGCAGCTATACGCACCGCTGTGGGCGCGAAACGTTAGGTTTAATTTACTATACTTCTGGTTGCACGCGCGTTATTTCGCATGGCATTATCCGCGCATCTAGTTGTGAATTTTTTGTATGAGCGCACGTAATTGACACATCATACAACCTCACTATTGCTTGGGCCTCGTGCATTGATCATTGCTTTATGTTGATCCGTTCGTACTTTATTACTTTCACTATTACAGAACAGGAAGTGGATAGCATGGCTTTTCAGTTGTTGTTGACGGATGATTTGAATACGATTTTCAATAATCACCTTCATGCCCATGAAGTTTTCAGTATATCTAGGCGCGTGCCATATATAGTGACACATGATAATTTGTTTTCTTCTCGCCCAAAAGCTGCATAAGCTAATTCCGTTCAGCTCCGCTCTCGCAAACAGAATTTCAGGTGTCAGAGCTATGTACTTTTTTTTTTCAGTGTGCAGCAGCTGCTGAATTATACGATCATCTGTGGTATTTATTCGAAGAGCTAGTTTTTTTTTTGTCCCCCTTTGATGACACGATATGATTGGAAATGAAATCCAAGATCGTAGAATTAGGGAATAGGACTGAAGGTAACAGCAAAAATACGAAACGGGTCATGGTTCCCAAAAATGCTTTTCATCTGCTGGCGTCTAAAAATTTCAATGATGTCGCCACAAAAAAAGAAAAAAAAGTCATTCATTCTGTTTGAACGATTCGACTTATCCCGTGACTTTCTTGATTTTCGACGTAAAACAATGGGCCACCGACAAATCGTATAAATACTGGCCAGACTGTATGCAACATTATCTATGTTGTGTTATCGCGGAGCGAGGGGTTGCGTTGATAAAAAAAAATTTCAGAATAACTTGACAAAAGACGAAAAACAGATGGGATATCTCTTGCAAGTGGTTCAAGACCATAGAAAACCCGTTTTTTTTTGGGAAAAAAAATTAAATTTCTTTTGAATTCGCAATAAGGACACTCTTGTTTGTTCTTTAAGGCAGTCGTCTGGTGCAGAGGCCTAAAAAAGGTGATTTTAGGTGATTTTTTTTTATAAGGAAAGAAACAAGCTTCTTGAAAATTTTATTGTACTTTAACATACATTTGAAGGGTATAAAAAAAATTTATCATCAACTAATTGTCGCAAAATGGCGGATTATTTGATTGACCATAGAAGCGCCTCGCCGCTGGGGTCTCGAACTGGCGGGCGTCATAGCAAAAAAACTATTTGACCTATCGACCCGAACCAAAGTTCATTCTCTAGATTATTAAAAACTATCCTAAGTGAACTAAAAACATTAATAAAAAAAAGACATTTTATACTAGGTTTATGGCACGAGGAAAGAAAAAAAAATTGTAATAATCGTCACTTTTTTGTTCAAGCTCGAAAATTAATATGGTTTCACGGTTTTTTTTAGTTCATCGACGATAAAAATATACGTCAATTAAAAATAATTGTGATTTTTGCGTTTCAGACAAGAAATAAGCACACCATCTTTCCCGCCAGTTCGAGACTCCGGTGGCGAGGCGCTTCCATGATCAATCTAATACTCCGCCATTTTGCGAAAATTAGTTGATAAAAATTTTTTTTTTTTATACTCTTCAAATGTGTGTTAAAGTACAATAAAATTTTCATGAAAGTCCGTTGTTTCTTTCCTTATAAAAAAAATTATAAAATTATAAAATTATAATATTATAAAATTATAAAATTATAAAATTATCAAATTTAAATTATAAAATTAAAATTATAAAATTAAAATTATAAAATTAAAATTATAAAATTATAAAATTGAAATTATAAAATTATAAAATTTAAAAAATTGTAAAATTATAAAATTAAAAAATTCCTTATAAAAAAAAATCACCAAAAATCACCTTTTTTTAGGCCTCTACACCAGACGACTGCCTTAATTTTAAATAAAATTAGTTTTTTTTTTTTTTAATGTTCAATGAAAGTCATGATTTTTCGTCTTTAATTACAAAAAAAAATACAAAAGTCGCTTGCGCAACCTTTTAATTTTGATTCCTTCTTTTATCACGCTCCAACTTTCTAACTATTATCAAGAAGAAAAAAAATATCCATTTTTTTTTGGGCGACCCTATTACACATACACACACGCACACATACGTCCGGGCATTCTCTCTAAATGTGATTTCTCGACTTTTTTGGCACATTTTTAGCACATTGGGGATTGAAAATTACCAAAAAAAAATGTTCACCAAAACCAAAGCTTTCTCCATGAGGAAGGAAAACCTATAAATACAAATATGTAATCAAATAAAAGCGAAGCTACCTTCAAATATTCTTCCCGAAACATTCTCGGAGGGTTCAATTCTCTGCCCTTGAGAGGATAGTACATCTGATTGAAGCGCTGTCTTTCGTCCCATTTGGCGTGTCTAAGAGTACCGTCCGTCTCTCTCACGACGATCAATCTCCGATAATCGTTCATCGGATAAGTTATATCCGTAAAAACATATTTAGCGGTGTCGTGACCCTGTAAAGCCCCGTCTTTCGACAATACGCTATCGATTTCCGTTCGTTTCTTCACAACGGGAGGCATCTGGAGTCGTCTCAAGCCGCGCTCCTCTGCCTCCCTCATGTGTTTCTCTAATTGCTCCTCCGTCATAAATCTGTACTCGGGATCCGTAATTTTATTGCCGTCCTTGCGCTTTCTGAATATTTTCGCAAGATCCGGACGAGTCAATGTCTTCAGAAGACCCTGAATGTCCTCGTTAAAGAAAAACGGAGCAGGATCTCTCTCGCCTGTTGGGCGCCATTGGGGGGAAAATAAAATAAATAAACGAAAGACAATTGAATTTTTCGTGGTAATACATTCGTGTTTGATCGTAAGGTATAACCACGAAACTTCGTTTTCGTATTTAATAGTAGGGGGAAAAACAAAAAATGTTCACCTGATTCACGAATGCTCGTACTGTATTTAATCACATTAGTTATAACGTTATACTGAGAACGGCGTAAAATGGAATATGAATTACGCGAAAACATTGTTTTTCCGGCAGATTGTATAACTTGTACTCCGATACCGGCCATGTTTTGATATGAGCAGCAGACGAGCAGAGACGCGGACCCACGGACAGAGAAGAGGGCACGTGCTCACCGCGTTTAGATCCGCCACTGCCAAACTCAACCGCGTAGTGGCAGCATCATAGATTGCGCCTTTCAGCGGAAATTTTGAATCATTTTTATCGAAATAAATATTTTTATTGAAAAAGAAGCTCTAATTAAGAAAAAATATTACGAAATAAATTCAAAATAATACACATTTTTAATATTTTCATTAATTTGCGTGGTTCGAACGTGATTGGGTGAAATACAATTAAACAATATGCATGCAACACGTTAGGTTAGGTGAGATTTAAGCGAATAAATTAAGAATTTGTACCATGATGCGAAAACACGACTGCATCAACACCAGAAAAAGCGTTTATTTGCGTTATATTAGGGATATAACGCAATTATAAGGATATATTAGGATATATTAGGGATATATTAAGGATATATTAGGGATATAGGGTTATAGGATATTAGGGACATCTCTAACTCTGTTCTTGGCAAATTTGCAGATGTCGCTATCATGTATCCTTGATTATTTTTTTAAGTTACAGCATATATGCTGTAATTTATATTACACACACCAATGATTTATTTTCCCCAATTTTTTAACCGACGGATAAATTTATCTGATGAATATCGTATGCTTTTAACATGTATTATCTATCTGATATAACTCATCCATCCAGAAGATAACCCTGGGTGAAAAATCCGAGCATAACCTTTTGCCCTATAGTACAGAGGGGTGTTGCGACGTCACTCGGCCCGAGCCCGTAAATTTCTTGCAATTTTTACACCTTAAGAAATAATAATATACCTGCTTGAAGAAATTAATGCAATGTTTATTGACTTCAAAAAAACATTTAACTGTGAAAAAAGGAGAAAACCGTTTACATGCAAGTTCTTTATTATCGAGTATTGAATTTTGACAATAAAATGCTGAAAAATGTAAATTTGTTTAAATAAATATACACCAAGTTACATATAACCATATGTAATTGACAAAAAATAAAATAAAATTTCACACACGATTTTGTAGTAGAAGAACTTTATATTGTTATACATATTTTATTAATAGTATTTTTACGTTCTTATAAGATAAATTCATATCTCATGCATATCGTAATGGAAAACACCTGTAGAGCTAAAATGAAAATTGCGAAACGCTCATTTCCACACCCACCATGAGGTAGAGCAAATCTGGGCGCGTTTTTTTTTAAGTGGTATCCCCTGTAGGCCTAATCCACTCTGGCTACCTTTACACCGATGGGGTTGTAGCAAAAGCATGATTGCCACAGCACACGTACTCCTCCATCATCGAACGGTCACATTCATGCTAAAGCACAGACCAACTCCATCAATGGAAACGCGGTATCTACCTATATCTGCCTAATTTCGGAAACTAAAATTAAACGGGATAAAAAAAAACAAAGCGAAAGTAATTAAGAAATTGAGGGTAGCAAAGGTATTTTATATTTTCGAGAAATGTAAAATACCGACAACGACAAAGAGTCTCGTTATAGAGCTGCGCCCCAACAAAAAAGTCGAGGATCAAGTGTCCAGAACAATCTCTTCGTCATCGTGCTACATCAGAGACTAAAAAAAAAAGCTTCCTCTTTGTTTGAATACCAACCCTCTCCGTTGACGGAGTGGGTTCGTATTTATATTAAGATATCTTAACCTTATATCTATACCTGCCTATATATGGATAAAAATATTATATTATTCAACTAGAAATCTTAATATTAGCTTCAATTGCGATGAGAATCTCTTAACATTAATACGCAACGGACTAACTTAGATCTAGGGAATTGGTATTTTATACCGATTGAAAATCTTAGTCTTATAATAACGTATACCTGCTTATATTTGAACATGGAAATAATATATTAAACCACGTCAACTACAAAATACGGGCGTGTTTTTTTTCAAGTGGTATCCCATATTGGCCTAAGTCCACCCTGCTTACCTAAAAGCCTGATGCCAATTAAAAAACAAAGCGCAAGTAATTGCGAAATTGAGGGTAGCAAAGGCATTTTCTATTTTCGCCAAAATACGAAAATACCAGCAATGTGAAAGAGAATCGTTATGAAGGTGGAACTAACCCAATCTTAGCTTCAATGGTCCAGAACAATCTCTTCGTCATTGTGCTACAGAAACTAACAAAAATAAAAAAGCTTCCGCTTTGTTTGAATACCAACCCTCTCCGTTGACGGAGGGGGTTCGTATTTATATTAAGATATCTTAACCTTATATCTATACCAGCCTATATATGAATAAAAATATTATATTATTCAACTAGAAATCTTAATATTAGCTTAAATTGCGATGAGAATCTCTTAACATTAATATGCAACGGACTAACTTAGATCTAGGGAGTTGGTATTTTATACCGATTGAAAATCTTAGTCTTATAATAACGTATACCTGCTTATATTTAAACATGGAAATAATATATTAAACCACGTCAACTACTAAATATGGGCGTGTTTTTTTTCAAGTGGTATCCCATATTGGCCTAAGTCCACCCTGCTTACCTAAAAGCCTGAGGCCAATTAAAAAACAAAGCGCAAGTAATTGCGAAATTGAGGGTAGCAAAGGCATTTTCTATTTTCGCCAAAATACGAAAATACCAACAATGTCAAAGAGAATCGTTATGAAGGTGGAACTAACCCAATCTTAGCTTCAATGGTCCAGAACAATCTCTTCGTCATTGTGCTACAGAAACTAACAAAAATAAAAAAGCTTCCGCTTTGTTTGAATACCAACCCTCTCCGTTGACGGAGGGGGTTCGTATTTATATTAAGATATCTTAACCTTATATCTATACCAGCCTATATATGGATAAAAATATTATATTATTCAACTAGAAATCTTAATATTAGCTTAAATTGCGATGAGAATCTCTTAACATTAATATGCAACGGACTAACTTAGATCTAGGGAGTTGGTATTTTATACCGATTGAAAATCTTAGTCTTATAATAACGTATACCTGCTTATATTTAAACATGGAAATAATATATTAAACCACGTCAACTACTAAATATGGGCGTGTTTTTTTTCAAGTGGTATCCCATATTGGCCTAAGTCCACCCTGCTTACCTAAAAGCCTGAGGCCAATTAAAAAACAAAGCGCAAGTAATTGCGAAATTGAGGGTAGCAAAGGCATTTTCTATTTTCGCCAAAATACGAAAATACCAGCAATGTGAAAGAGAATCGTTATGAAGGTGGAACTAACCCAATCTTAGCTTCAATGGTCCAGAACAATCTCTTCGTCATTGTGCTACAGAAACTAACAAAAATAAAAAAGCTTCCGCTTTGTTTGAATACCAACCCTCTCCGTTGACGGAGGGGGTTCGTATTTATATTAAGATATCTTAACCTTATATCTATACCTGCCTATATATGGATAAAAATATTATATTATTCAACTAGAAATCTTAATATTAGCTTCAATTGCGATGAGAATCTCTTAACATTAATACGCAACGGACTAACTTAGATCTAGGGAATTGGTATTTTATACCGATTGAAAATCTTAGTCTTATAATAACGTATACCTGCTTATATTTGAACATGGAAATAATATATTAAACCACGTCAACTACAAAATACGGGCGTGTTTTTTTTCAAGTGGTATCCCATATTGGCCTAAGTCCACCCTGCTTACCTAAAAGCCTGAGGCCAATTAAAAAACAAAGCGCAAGTAATTGCGAAATTGAGGGTAGCAAAGGCATTTTCTATTTTCGCCAAAATACGAAAATACCAGCAATGTGAAAGAGAATCGTTATGAAGGTGGAACTAACCCAATCTTAGCTTCAATGGTCCAGAACAATCTCTTCGTCATTGTGCTACAGAAACTAACAAAAATAAAAAAGCTTCCGCTTTGTTTGAATACCAACCCTCTCCGTTGACGGAGGGGGTTCGTATTTATATTAAGATATCTTAACCTTATATCTATACCAGCCTATATATGAATAAAAATATTATATTATTCAACTAGAAATCTTAATATTAGCTTAAATTGCGATGAGAATCTCTTAACATTAATATGCAACGGACTAACTTAGATCTAGGGAGTTGGTATTTTATACCGATTGAAAATCTTAGTCTTATAATAACGTATACCTGCTTATATTTAAACATGGAAATAATATATTAAACCACGTCAACTACTAAATATGGGCGTGTTTTTTTTCAAGTGGTATCCCATATTGGCCTAAGTCCACCCTGCTTACCTAAAAGCCTGAGGCCAATTAAAAAACAAAGCGCAAGTAATTGCGAAATTGAGGGTAGCAAAGGCATTTTCTATTTTCGCCAAAATACGAAAATACCAACAATGTCAAAGAGAATCGTTATGAAGGTGGAACTAACCCAATCTTAGCTTCAATGGTCCAGAACAATCTCTTCGTCATTGTGCTACAGAAACTAACAAAAATAAAAAAGCTTCCGCTTTGTTTGAATACCAACCCTCTCCGTTGACGGAGGGGGTTCGTATTTATATTAAGATATCTTAACCTTATATCTATACCTGCCTATATATGGATAAAAATATTATATTATTCAACTAGAAATCTTAATATTAGCTTCAATTGCGATGAGAATCTCTTAACATTAATACGCAACGGACTAACTTAGATCTAGGGAGTTGGTATTTTATACCGATTGAAAATCTTAGTCTTATAATAACGTATACCTGCTTATATTTAAACATGGAAATAATATATTAAACCACGTCAACTACTAAATATGGGCGTGTTTTTTTTCAAGTGGTATCCCATATTGGCCTAAGTCCACCCTGCTTACCTAAAAGCCTGAGGCCAATTAAAAAACAAAGCGCAAGTAATTGCGAAATTGAGGGTAGCAAAGGCATTTTCTATTTTCGCCAAAATACGAAAATACCAGCAATGTGAAAGAGAATCGTTATGAAGGTGGAACTAACCCAATCTTAGCTTCAATGGTCCAGAACAATCTCTTCGTCATTGTGCTACAGAAACTAACAAAAATAAAAAAGCTTCCGCTTTGTTTGAATACCAACCCTCTCCGTTGACGGAGGGGGTTCGTATTTATATTAAGATATCTTAACCTTATATCTATACCTGCCTATATATGGATAAAAATATTATATTATTCAACTAGAAATCTTAATATTAGCTTCAATTGCGATGAGAATCTCTTAACATTAATACGCAACGGACTAACTTAGATCTAGGGAATTGGTATTTTATACCGATTGAAAATCTTAGTCTTATAATAACGTATACCTGCTTATATTTGAACATGGAAATAATATATTAAACCACGTCAACTACAAAATACGGGCGTGTTTTTTTTCAAGTGGTATCCCATATTGGCCTAAGTCCACCCTGCTTACCTAAAAGCCTGAGGCCAATTAAAAAACAAAGCGCAAGTAATTGCGAAATTGAGGGTAGCAAAGGCATTTTCTATTTTCGCCAAAATACGAAAATACCAGCAATGTGAAAGAGAATCGTTATGAAGGTGGAACTAACCCAATCTTAGCTTCAATGGTCCAGAACAATCTCTTCGTCATTGTGCTACAGAAACTAACAAAAATAAAAAAGCTTCCGCTTTGTTTGAATACCAACCCTCTCCGTTGACGGAGGGGGTTCGTATTTATATTAAGATATCTTAACCTTATATCTATACCAGCCTATATATGAATAAAAATATTATATTATTCAACTAGAAATCTTAATATTAGCTTAAATTGCGATGAGAATCTCTTAACATTAATATGCAACGGACTAACTTAGATCTAGGGAGTTGGTATTTTATACCGATTGAAAATCTTAGTCTTATAATAACGTATACCTGCTTATATTTAAACATGGAAATAATATATTAAACCACGTCAACTACTAAATATGGGCGTGTTTTTTTTCAAGTGGTATCCCATATTGGCCTAAGTCCACCCTGCTTACCTAAAAGCCTGAGGCCAATTAAAAAACAAAGCGCAAGTAATTGCGAAATTGAGGGTAGCAAAGGCATTTTCTATTTTCGCCAAAATACGAAAATACCAACAATGTCAAAGAGAATCGTTATGAAGGTGGAACTAACCCAATCTTAGCTTCAATGGTCCAGAACAATCTCTTCGTCATTGTGCTACAGAAACTAACAAAAATAAAAAAGCTTCCGCTTTGTTTGAATACCAACCCTCTCCGTTGACGGAGGGGGTTCGTATTTATATTAAGATATCTTAACCTTATATCTATACCAGCCTATATATGGATAAAAATATTATATTATTCAACTAGAAATCTTAATATTAGCTTAAATTGCGATGAGAATCTCTTAACATTAATATGCAACGGACTAACTTAGATCTAGGGAGTTGGTATTTTATACCGATTGAAAATCTTAGTCTTATAATAACGTATACCTGCTTATATTTAAACATGGAAATAATATATTAAACCACGTCAACTACTAAATATGGGCGTGTTTTTTTTCAAGTGGTATCCCATATTGGCCTAAGTCCACCCTGCTTACCTAAAAGCCTGAGGCCAATTAAAAAACAAAGCGCAAGTAATTGCGAAATTGAGGGTAGCAAAGGCATTTTCTATTTTCGCCAAAATACGAAAATACCAGCAATGTGAAAGAGAATCGTTATGAAGGTGGAACTAACCCAATCTTAGCTTCAATGGTCCAGAACAATCTCTTCGTCATTGTGCTACAGAAACTAACAAAAATAAAAAAGCTTCCGCTTTGTTTGAATACCAACCCTCTCCGTTGACGGAGGGGGTTCGTATTTATATTAAGATATCTTAACCTTATATCTATACCTGCCTATATATGGATAAAAATATTATATTATTCAACTAGAAATCTTAATATTAGCTTCAATTGCGATGAGAATCTCTTAACATTAATACGCAACGGACTAACTTAGATCTAGGGAATTGGTATTTTATACCGATTGAAAATCTTAGTCTTATAATAACGTATACCTGCTTATATTTGAACATGGAAATAATATATTAAACCACGTCAACTACAAAATACGGGCGTGTTTTTTTTCAAGTGGTATCCCATATTGGCCTAAGTCCACCCTGCTTACCTAAAAGCCTGAGGCCAATTAAAAAACAAAGCGCAAGTAATTGCGAAATTGAGGGTAGCAAAGGCATTTTCTATTTTCGCCAAAATACGAAAATACCAGCAATGTGAAAGAGAATCGTTATGAAGGTGGAACTAACCCAATCTTAGCTTCAATGGTCCAGAACAATCTCTTCGTCATTGTGCTACAGAAACTAACAAAAATAAAAAAGCTTCCGCTTTGTTTGAATACCAACCCTCTCCGTTGACGGAGGGGGTTCGTATTTATATTAAGATATCTTAACCTTATATCTATACCAGCCTATATATGAATAAAAATATTATATTATTCAACTAGAAATCTTAATATTAGCTTAAATTGCGATGAGAATCTCTTAACATTAATATGCAACGGACTAACTTAGATCTAGGGAGTTGGTATTTTATACCGATTGAAAATCTTAGTCTTATAATAACGTATACCTGCTTATATTTAAACATGGAAATAATATATTAAACCACGTCAACTACTAAATATGGGCGTGTTTTTTTTCAAGTGGTATCCCATATTGGCCTAAGTCCACCCTGCTTACCTAAAAGCCTGAGGCCAATTAAAAAACAAAGCGCAAGTAATTGCGAAATTGAGGGTAGCAAAGGCATTTTCTATTTTCGCCAAAATACGAAAATACCAACAATGTCAAAGAGAATCGTTATGAAGGTGGAACTAACCCAATCTTAGCTTCAATGGTCCAGAACAATCTCTTCGTCATTGTGCTACAGAAACTAACAAAAATAAAAAAGCTTCCGCTTTGTTTGAATACCAACCCTCTCCGTTGACGGAGGGGGTTCGTATTTATATTAAGATATCTTAACCTTATATCTATACCTGCCTATATATGGATAAAAATATTATATTATTCAACTAGAAATCTTAATATTAGCTTCAATTGCGATGAGAATCTCTTAACATTAATACGCAACGGACTAACTTAGATCTAGGGAATTGGTATTTTATACCGATTGAAAATCTTAGTCTTATAATAACGTATACCTGCTTATATTTGAACATGGAAATAATATATTAAACCACGTCAACTACAAAATACGGGCGTGTTTTTTTTCAAGTGGTATCCCATATTGGCCTAAGTCCACCCTGCTTACCTAAAAGCCTGAGGCCAATTAAAAAACAAAGCGCAAGTAATTGCGAAATTGAGGGTAGCAAAGGCATTTTCTATTTTCGCCAAAATACGAAAATACCAGCAATGTGAAAGAGAATCGTTATGAAGGTGGAACTAACCCAATCTTAGCTTCAATGGTCCAGAACAATCTCTTCGTCATTGTGCTACAGAAACTAACAAAAATAAAAAAGCTTCCGCTTTGTTTGAATACCAACCCTCTCCGTTGACGGAGGGGGTTCGTATTTATATTAAGATATCTTAACCTTATATCTATACCTGCCTATATATGGATAAAAATATTATATTATTCAACTAGAAATCTTAATATTAGCTTCAATTGCGATGAGAATCTCTTAACATTAATACGCAACGGACTAACTTAGATCTAGGGAATTGGTATTTTATACCGATTGAAAATCTTAGTCTTATAATAACGTATACCTGCTTATATTTGAACATGGAAATAATATATTAAACCACGTCAACTACAAAATACGGGCGTGTTTTTTTTCAAGTGGTATCCCATATTGGCCTAAGTCCACCCTGCTTACCTAAAAGCCTGAGGCCAATTAAAAAACAAAGCGCAAGTAATTGCGAAATTGAGGGTAGCAAAGGCATTTTCTATTTTCGCCAAAATACGAAAATACCAGCAATGTGAAAGAGAATCGTTATGAAGGTGGAACTAACCCAATCTTAGCTTCAATGGTCCAGAACAATCTCTTCGTCATTGTGCTACAGAAACTAACAAAAATAAAAAAGCTTCCGCTTTGTTTGAATACCAACCCTCTCCGTTGACGGAGGGGGTTCGTATTTATATTAAGATATCTTAACCTTATATCTATACCAGCCTATATATGAATAAAAATATTATATTATTCAACTAGAAATCTTAATATTAGCTTAAATTGCGATGAGAATCTCTTAACATTAATATGCAACGGACTAACTTAGATCTAGGGAGTTGGTATTTTATACCGATTGAAAATCTTAGTCTTATAATAACGTATACCTGCTTATATTTAAACATGGAAATAATATATTAAACCACGTCAACTACTAAATATGGGCGTGTTTTTTTTCAAGTGGTATCCCATATTGGCCTAAGTCCACCCTGCTTACCTAAAAGCCTGAGGCCAATTAAAAAACAAAGCGCAAGTAATTGCGAAATTGAGGGTAGCAAAGGCATTTTCTATTTTCGCCAAAATACGAAAATACCAACAATGTCAAAGAGAATCGTTATGAAGGTGGAACTAACCCAATCTTAGCTTCAATGGTCCAGAACAATCTCTTCGTCATTGTGCTACAGAAACTAACAAAAATAAAAAAGCTTCCGCTTTGTTTGAATACCAACCCTCTCCGTTGACGGAGGGGGTTCGTATTTATATTAAGATATCTTAACCTTATATCTATACCTGCCTATATATGGATAAAAATATTATATTATTCAACTAGAAATCTTAATATTAGCTTCAATTGCGATGAGAATCTCTTAACATTAATACGCAACGGACTAACTTAGATCTAGGGAATTGGTATTTTATACCGATTGAAAATCTTAGTCTTATAATAACGTATACCTGCTTATATTTGAACATGGAAATAATATATTAAACCACGTCAACTACAAAATACGGGCGTGTTTTTTTTCAAGTGGTATCCCATATTGGCCTAAGTCCACCCTGCTTACCTAAAAGCCTGAGGCCAATTAAAAAACAAAGCGCAAGTAATTGCGAAATTGAGGGTAGCAAAGGCATTTTCTATTTTCGCCAAAATACGAAAATACCAGCAATGTGAAAGAGAATCGTTATGAAGGTGGAACTAACCCAATCTTAGCTTCAATGGTCCAGAACAATCTCTTCGTCATTGTGCTACAGAAACTAACAAAAATAAAAAAGCTTCCGCTTTGTTTGAATACCAACCCTCTCCGTTGACGGAGGGGGTTCGTATTTATATTAAGATATCTTAACCTTATATCTATACCAGCCTATATATGAATAAAAATATTATATTATTCAACTAGAAATCTTAATATTAGCTTAAATTGCGATGAGAATCTCTTAACATTAATATGCAACGGACTAACTTAGATCTAGGGAGTTGGTATTTTATACCGATTGAAAATCTTAGTCTTATAATAACGTATACCTGCTTATATTTAAACATGGAAATAATATATTAAACCACGTCAACTACTAAATATAGGCGTGTTTTTTTTCAAGTGGTATCCCATATTGGCCTAAGTCCACCCTGCTTACCTAAAAGCCTGAGGCCAATTAAAAAACAAAGCGCAAGTAATTGCGAAATTGAGGGTAGCAAAGGCATTTTCTATTTTCGCCAAAATACGAAAATACCAACAATGTCAAAGAGAATCGTTATGAAGGTGGAACTAACCCAATCTTAGCTTCAATGGTCCAGAACAATCTCTTCGTCATTGTGCTACAGAAACTAACAAAAATAAAAAAGCTTCCGCTTTGTTTGAATACCAACCCTCTCCGTTGACGGAGGGGGTTCGTATTTATATTAAGATATCTTAACCTTATATCTATACCTGCCTATATATGGATAAAAATATTATATTATTCAACTAGAAATCTTAATATTAGCTTCAATTGCGATGAGAATCTCTTAACATTAATACGCAACGGACTAACTTAGATCTAGGGAATTGGTATTTTATACCGATTGAAAATCTTAGTCTTATAATAACGTATACCTGCTTATATTTGAACATGGAAATAATATATTAAACCACGTCAACTACAAAATACGGGCGTGTTTTTTTTCAAGTGGTATCCCATATTGGCCTAAGTCCACCCTGCTTACCTAAAAGCCTGAGGCCAATTAAAAAACAAAGCGCAAGTAATTGCGAAATTGAGGGTAGCAAAGGCATTTTCTATTTTCGCCAAAATACGAAAATACCAGCAATGTGAAAGAGAATCGTTATGAAGGTGGAACTAACCCAATCTTAGCTTCAATGGTCCAGAACAATCTCTTCGTCATTGTGCTACAGAAACTAACAAAAATAAAAAAGCTTCCGCTTTGTTTGAATACCAACCCTCTCCGTTGACGGAGGGGGTTCGTATTTATATTAAGATATCTTAACCTTATATCTATACCAGCCTATATATGAATAAAAATATTATATTATTCAACTAGAAATCTTAATATTAGCTTAAATTGCGATGAGAATCTCTTAACATTAATATGCAACGGACTAACTTAGATCTAGGGAGTTGGTATTTTATACCGATTGAAAATCTTAGTCTTATAATAACGTATACCTGCTTATATTTAAACATGGAAATAATATATTAAACCACGTCAACTACTAAATATGGGCGTGTTTTTTTTCAAGTGGTATCCCATATTGGCCTAAGTCCACCCTGCTTACCTAAAAGCCTGAGGCCAATTAAAAAACAAAGCGCAAGTAATTGCGAAATTGAGGGTAGCAAAGGCATTTTCTATTTTCGCCAAAATACGAAAATACCAACAATGTCAAAGAGAATCGTTATGAAGGTGGAACTAACCCAATCTTAGCTTCAATGGTCCAGAACAATCTCTTCGTCATTGTGCTACAGAAACTAACAAAAATAAAAAAGCTTCCGCTTTGTTTGAATACCAACCCTCTCCGTTGACGGAGGGGGTTCGTATTTATATTAAGATATCTTAACCTTATATATATGTGCCTATAAATGGATAAAAATATTATTTTATTCAACTAGAAATCTTAATGTCGACTTAAATTGCGATGTAAATTTTTTAATATTAATCCGCAATGGGGCTAACAGATCTAGGCGATTTGTATTTCATATCGATTAACAATCTTAACCTTATATCTATACCTGCTTATAAAAAATGGAAAAAATATTTTATTATTTAACTAGAAATATTAATATTAACTTAAATTGCGATGTGAATCTTTTAATATTAAGCCGCAATGGGCTAACTTAGATCTAGGGGGTTGGTATTTTATACCGATTGAAAATTGCAACCTTATACACGTATAATCTGCCTATATCTGAATAGAAATGTTATATTAAATCAAGCTATAGATATTTTTAATTGTAACTTAAATTTACAAAGCGACCTCTTAACATTAAGGCCTAATAACAGGCTAACTTAGATGTAAGAAAGAGTCCCTATAGAGCGATAAGAAAACACCTGAAAGCCCATAACGTTTTTTCCCAATGATGGACACGATCGATTAAAAAAATTTATGCATCGTGTACTAGAGCAAACATGACACATAAACAACCTGTAACCGGAGAAATATATATGCGACATGGTAATAATGAAACTTAACCTACAATACGTGAGAGATAACCTGAAAAAAATAACATTTGCATGTTAATTCCATTGATTCAAGCGACATCAAACAAATAAATATACACACACATCTTAAGCGCAATAAAAGAAAGTGCATAGAATCACATTATTAGAAAAGAACATATAGAAAATGCATGCAAACAGTTTTTTCTGTGGTAAAAGCACGCACGTGTCATGTAATGAAATTACTTAATGGTATGAATACCAGGCACTTTAAGGCACAATTTAAAAAAAAAGTGAATTCAGCCGTTAGCAAATTCATGCTTTTACAATAAATAATATTGTCAAAGCACGAATTCCCCAGGTTCCACCACGTGGAGGTGGCTGACTTGGAACCCGCTACGAAAAATTAAAAAAAATCATCAAGCATGATTAAATGAACAATCATTACATATTAAATTATCATTGAAAGTAATTATATTCAATTAATTGTTACCACTAATTCATTAATTTTTAATAATGCATAACGAAAAAATCGTGCTAATTCAAAATTGCCATCCTATCTCTCTCATATAATTGCAAATGTACAAGCTCGTCGACAAACTTGTGTGAAAAAAAAAAATTAATTCTCTTTGTAAATCCGATCTGATGTTTTTGAAAATACGATCATCCCCTTGCCCACACCATAGATAATCTTTTTTCACCAATTTGGAGAACTTGGCTGTCTTATTTTTTCACACAACGGAATGTAAGATAATAAATGAAAATTCAGGAAACCTATGTAGAGACGTCATGTAGGATCTCAATAATCGAGACGAACCGACTCCGTTGGGTCACTGTCGTGTAAGACGTTTCTATCATTCTTATTCGACAGCGTAGTCGTACCATTGGGAAAAATTACCCGTAACCCTCTAGCCGCAAGATTAGGCGTCTCGGATGACTAAAGACTCCTTGTCGTTTCTGTTAATCTTGGGGGATTGTCGAGAAAAGTTTTTAGAAAATGTCAAAATGAAGATTGTGCTCAAATGTGTAAGACGGTGCCTGTCTCCGGGAGTACGAGCGGGAAGGGCGGCATGGAACACACGGACACGAGGCAAATGAAAAATTCATGGAGGATCCTGAGAAGTCAAATGAATTATAGAAGTTGAGAGGACTGAGGGGATATGTAAAAGCCAAAGGATATCGTCGGATGGGGGGGATAACTGAAAGTTTTTTTTTTTTAATTTATTTGACAACTTTACCTGTTATTTTATTTTACTTCAATAAATTATGGGTGTTTTATCAAACAGAGTTAACGAATTACGTATTACACATAATATAAAATATATTAATATCAGAACAAAGTAATCACTATGAAAAAAAGAGATAAAAAGTATGTATGATAAGCTGTTATAATTGAATCAAACCTGCCTCGTTTGATCAGCATTCTTCCTGTGCCCGAAATCTCTATTTATTAGAATAAATATGCATATCCATTGTAATGCGAATCCATTGAAAAAAAATGTAAACAAAATTTTGTATTAAAAATTCTTTATTATTACACAGATTACGTTATTAATAATTTCACATTCTTATTATATAAATTGATTTCTCATACATGGAAATGCAAAACCCCTAGAGCTAATGAAAGTTGCGACTTGCTCATTTCCACACCCACCACTGAGGTAGAGCAAACGTGGGCGCGTTTTTTTTTTAAGTGGTATCCCCTGTAGGCCTAATCCACTCTGACTACCTTTACACCGATGGTGTTGTAGCAATAGTCTCTACCTATGTCTGCCTAATTTTGAAAACTAAAATTAAACGAGATACCCTGTAGGCCTACCCTGTAGGCCTACTTCATTTTGACTACCTTTACACCGATGGGGTTGTAGCAAAAGCATGATTGCCACAGAACACGTACTCCTCAACCGTCGAACGGTCACATTCATGCTAAAGCACAGACCAACCATCAATGGAAACGCGGTCGCTACCTATATCTGCCTAATTTTTGGAACTATAATTAAACGGGATAAAAAAAAACAAAGCGGAAATAATTACGAAATTGAGGATAGCAAAGGTATTTTCTATTTTCGCCAAAATACGAAAATACCAGCAATGTCAAAGAGAATCGTTATGAAGGTGGAACTAACCCAATCTTAGCTTCAATGGTCCAGAACAATCTCTTTTTCATTGTGCTACAGAAACTAACAAAAAAAAAAAAAAAAGCTCCCGCTTTGTTTGAATACCAACCCTCTCTGTCGACGGAGGGGGTTCGTATTTATATTAAGATATCTTAACCTTATATCTATCTGCCTATATATGGATAGCAGTATTATATTAAGTCAACTAGAAATCTTAATATTAGCTTAAATTGCGATGAGATATTCTTTAATTTAATACGTAATGGACTAACTTAGACATAAGGGGTTGGTATTTTATACCAATTGAGAATCGCAACCTTATACCTATACCTGCCTATATCTGGATTAAAATATTATATTGAGTTCACTAGAAATCTTAATATTAGCTTAAATTGCGATGAGATATTCTTAAATTTAATACGCAACGGACTAACTTAGATATAGGGGGTTGATAAAATTAAACGAGATACCCGGTAGGCCTACCCTGTAGGCCTACTCCACTTTGACTACCTTTACACCGATGGGGTTGTAGCAAAAGCATGATTGCCACAGAACACGTACTCCTCAACCGTCGAACGGTCACATTCATGCTAAAGCACAGACCAACTCCATCAATGGAAACGCGGTCGCTACCTATATCTGCCTAATTTTTGGAACTATAATTAAACGGGATTAAAAAAAAACAAAGCGGAAATAATTACGAAATTGAGGATAGCAAAGGTATTTTCTATTTTCGCCAAAATACGAAAATACCAGCAATGTCAAAGAGAAACGTTATGAAGCTGCGCTAGACCCAATCTCAAGCAACAAGTGTCCAGAACAATCTCTTCTTCATTGTGCTACAGAAACTAACAAAAAAAAAAAAAAAGCTCCCGCTTTGTTTGAATACCAACCCTCTCTGTCGACGGAGGGGGTTCGTATTTATATTAAGATATCTTAACCTTATATCTATACCTGCCTATATTTGGATAGCAGTATTATATTAAGTCAACTAGAAATCTTAATATTAGCTTAAATTGCGATGAGATATTCTTAAATTTAATACGTAATAAGACTAACTTATATATTGGGGGTTGGTATTTTATACCAATTGAGAATCGCAACCTTATACATATACCTGCCTATATCTGGATCAAAATATTATATTGAGTTCACTAGAAATCTTAATATTAGCTTAAATTGCGATGAGAATTTCTTAAATTTAATACGCAACGGACTAACTTAGATACAGGGGGTTGATATTTTATACCGATTGAGAGTCGCAACTTTATACTTATACCTGCCTATATCCGGATAGAAATATTCATTTAATCAATCAACGAGAAATCTTAATGTTAGCTTAAGCTTAGATAGCGAACTTTTAACATTAAAGCACAACGGGCTGACTTAGATCTAAGAAAGAGTCCCTAGAGCAATGAAAAAACGTGAAAACCCAAAACGTTTTGTTCTGAAGTACATGATCGATGAAAAAATGTTGTGTACGTCGTATAATAGTGAAAACATGACATAAATAACCTGTAACCTAAGGAAATAGATGCAACATGGTAATAGTGAAAATTAACCTCCAATGCGTGAAACATAACCTGAAAAAAAGAATCATTTGCAAATTAACCCTAACGATTCAAGAAATTCACGTGGAATATACATATATATACATATAAAATATCGAGTTTTTTCCGTAGCAAGCATGCAAGAGTCGCATATTGAAATTATTTAATGGTATGATTACCAGCCATTTTAAGGCACAATTAAAAAAAAAAAACGTGAATTCAGCCGTTAGCAAATTCATGCTTTTACAATACATAATATTGTCGAAGCATGAATTCCCCAGGTTCCACCGCGTGAAGGTGGCTGATTTAGAACCCGCTTTGCAAAATTTAAAAAAATCATCGAGCATAATAAAATGAACAATCATTAAAAATTAAATTTTCATTGATTAAATTTCTTATACCTGCCATAGAAATATTATATGAAATCAGTCAACTAGAAATCTCAACGTTAGCTTAAGCTGTGGGAAGAAAACTCTTAACATTAATATGGAAAGGGCTAACTTAAATCTAAGAAAAAGTTCCTAGAGCCGCTAAATTTACGATGAGAATCTCTCAACATTAATACGCAAGGGTTCAACTTGGTTCAAAGAAAAAGTCCCTAGAGCAATGAGAATTTCTGAAAACCTAAAAAATTTTGTTTCAACGACGGACATGATTCATGAAAAAAATTTGTGCATCCTGTAATAATGGGCACATTACATATAAACAACCTATAACATGAGAAATACATGTGAGATGATAATAGTGAAAGTTAAACCTACGATATATATTTGTATATATATATATCGATGGTTAAATTCCATAAGAGCGTATAAGCTATGTTTATACACAACCGATACGCCTCTTTGGCATTAGTCCATCGATATTATCAACGCATGTTAAGCATAATCTAGCAAAATGCACAGAATCACATTATAATATAAAAAAACATAGAAAATGCACAGAAATACGTAATTGTGATAATGTGCTAGCACATCTTTGTCTGAAATAAAAAATGTTAAAAACAGAATACGAATGATACAAAAAATGTGGATCTTGCTATCGATCAAAATATATCTTAAAGTAGCAAGCACGCGAGAGCCGCGTAATCAAATTATTCAATGGTATGAGTACCAGGTGCTTTCGGGCGCAATTTTTACAAACGCGAATTCAGCCGTCAGCAAATTCATGCTTTTACAATGAAACATTGTCGAAGCATGAATTTCCCAGGTTCCACCGCGTGGAGGTGGCCGATTTGGAACCTGCTTTGTAAAATTTTAAAAACCATTGATCATAATAAAATGAAGAACCATGAACAATTAAATTGATTATTATCGGAATGAATGATAATTAATTTATTACTATCAATTAATTTTTTATGATTATTATTAAAAATAATTCCATCGTAAATTAAAATAGTACAAATTCAAAATTTCCTTCTCATTATCGCATCTCTCTCGTTGAGTTACAAATTTATAAAAGCTTCACGAATTTTAGTAAAAAAAAAAAAAAAAAATTATTAATCCACAAATTCTGGAAAATCTAGACCACATTTTGGTCATCTCCGATCAAATTCGGTATCAAACATGAGCGTCCGTTTGTCCAATCTGTGATCGCAAATTTGGAAATTTTTTAAATAAAATTTGGCTCTCTTATTTTCTCGAATATTGAAATCTTTTTGAATGAGAAAAATTTAGAATAAGCTAGTAGATGTCGTCGAGCAAGTTTTTTGATAATCGCGATGAAATAATTCGCTCCGTTGGGATTTTACCCCGTAGGAAGTTTCTATCGCTTTTGTTCGAAAAGTAGTGACGGAGTAGACGGAGATTAGGCTTTTAGCGGGCTCAAAGATCTATCGTCGTTTCTGTAAATTCTTGGGAATGTCCGAAAAAGTTTCTCGGCAAAGGGAAAGTATAAAAAACCGAGCCTGCTCCAAATTGTAACAGAGGGATGATCTCTGTCTCTGGGACTACGAGCGGGCAGAGCGGCGTGAAAGACGCAGAGACAAGGCAAATGAAAAATTTCGAGGGGATCTCGAGAAGTTTAATCTGATATGGAAATTGAGAGGATCGAGAAGACGCGTAAAAGCCAAAAAAATTCCGTACGATTTAAGAGAAAAATAAAATAAAAAAGGATATTTTCTAAAATAAATGAATAATAAGGATAATGAAAAGTCTTGGAGACGAGATAGTCACTTACCCTGAGCTGTCAACGATAATCCGGCTTATCGTGGGGAGAAAAAAAGACACGAGTAGTAAAGACGTCTGGCAGGTTATGTTCGACGTGTGGTTGATTCACGAGGAAATTTCGTCAGGGCGAAGCACGAGACTGCGGTCCTTCGCGGATTAAACTTTCTCGAAGAATAACGCACTTTTGTTTACGCGATCACTTGAAATGTTGATGAGAGGTAAAATAAAAACTGCGTGAAATCGAGGAAACGCGAAAAATACGCATTGTTCGAGTTTCGAGCGACACGTGACGCTCGACGCTCTACGACACCAACGAAGTCAGTACGTCTGACTTCGTTGACGACACTACGACGTACCAGAGTCATCTCTGGACTGGACGTACTACGTCACTACGCGCCACGCGTCACGCGTGACCGCGTCACTGCGCGGCACTACGCAGTACGCGTACTATCGCCTCTCTCACTCTCTCTCGCCCCTACTACTGCTTGGTGAACTTTAAAATAATTAACGTTAATTATTATTAATTTCTAATTATTTGATTATTAATTTTTTTCAATTAGTTACGATTGTTTAATTGTGTAGCGATCGCGTGTTAAACGTTTTTATTTTTTTTTTCTTTTAACACACTCTCTCGCCCCTACTACTGCTTGGTGAACTTTAAAATAATTAACATTAATTATTATTCATATTAATTATTATGAATTTCTAATTATTTGATTATTAATTTTTTTTCAATTAGTTACGATTGTTTAATTGTGTAGCGATCGCGTGTTAAACGTTTTTATTTTTTTTTCTTTCATCACACGACAATGCGCGAGACACGACAGCCAACAAGACCAACGACCAACACCGGCAACGGGCGATCTGCGACTGACGGTCTGACGGTTCTCGCTCGCTCTCTCTCCATCCTTGCCCCACTCCCCGCTACTCACCTCGCCAACTCACCATCGCACGTTGACGCGTACCCCCCACTTCTCTCGCTCGCTCACGCGCGCTCACCCGTTACTGCCTCGCGCGCTATATTTTTGTTTCACATGAAATTGTAATTAACATGATGTTTATAACTGTTAATTATAATTATCATCGTTATAATTTTTGCTAAATATTTAATTCTTCTTTTTGCAACGTCTAAATTATTTTGACTCGAAATTGTTTAAAAAAAAATGCCAAGCAACGAGCTGCTTGTGTCTCGCCCGCAATCAAGATTATCCAAAAACCTCGAAAAAAAGCTTATTGAATGAAAAAAGATTTAAAAAAATGGACCAATATAGCGATGAAATTGGGATATCAGTAGAAAAAATTTCTCGAGAAAAATGAAAGAAAATTTAAAAACGTGATAAAGAGCAATATTAAGAGTTCAATATATATTTTTTGACACATCACGTTTGACAGCTCTGACTTTTCGTTGCATATGCAACAAAAATTGCACACGATCATTGTCATCGGACAATCGGAAATTACGTCTTTACGAGTCATCGCAGAATTTAATAATCTTAAGGAATTGTGGATTGTCGAATGTAGCTTAAAGATGAGAAAAAAAAAAAATTAAAAAAAACAATGTCAGATATGATTTCTCGATTTTGGCTTTCTGACGGTGGGAATTTTTTTTATAAATTTTCGAAAACTATGATGAAGCAACGAACCATCTCTTACTTTCTCTTCTTTGACATTATTTGCCCGAGTTCGAATTATTGTAATTATTATTATCATTTTTTTAAATCAATTAATTCGAAATTCCATGATAATAATTATCATAAATAATAATAATTAACGAATAAACAATGATAACGATGATATTTTAAATCATTATTTATATTACTTCCTCTTCTTTGACATTTGCCTGATTCAAATTATTGTAATTATTATTATTATTTCTTAAAATCAATTAATTCGAAATTTCATGACAATTATTATAAATAATAATAATTAACGAATAATCAATGATAGCGATGATATTTAAAATAATTATTTTTATTACATCCTCTTCTTGGACATTTGCCCGAGTTCAAATTATTGTAACTATTATTATAATTTTTTTAAACCAATTAATTTGAAATTACATGAAAATTATCATTCATAATTATTAACGAATAATCAGTGATAACGATGATACTTGAAATAATTATTTTTATTACTTCCTCTTCTTTGACATTTTCCTGGGTTCGAATTATTGTAACTATTATTATGTTTTTTTATAAATCAACTAATTGTAAATTTTATGACAATTATCATAAATAATAATAATTAACAAATAATCAATGATAACTAATTATGATATTTAGTAATGATGGTAATGATGATATTTTATATAATTATTTTTATTACTTCCTCTTCTTTGATATTTGCCTGAGTTTGAATTATTGTAATTATTATTATCATTTTTTTAAATCAATTAATTCAAAATTTCATGATAATTATCGTAAATAATAATAATTAACGAATAGAAATTATAACGAATAGAAATTATAACGAATAACGATGATATTTGTAGTGTTCGTTTTAGGGCTGGACTTTGGAAAAGAGCATACGTGATTGTTTAAAAGAATGACAAATCTTTCATATTGGCGCAGCAAACATATTGTTTTTTTTTTATCTCAATGCCATAACACCGAACAATTAACATCGTTTTTTCTATTACTTATTAAAATTGAATCTATCAGCCACCTTATCAAATATCGATCACGACCTTGCAACCTCGAATGACGAGACTGTGAATTATTTTTTTTTTTTAGATTTTTTTTTGAGTTTCGTTTCAGGGATTCTCGAATTATCGTTTGAGGAAATTATTTATTTGTAATAATTTTGTGTTGTTATCAATATCGAAAACATATTTGATCGAGTTTGCATGTGAAAAAAAGTCTCAGTTGAAAAGAAAAGCTCATTTTTCATAAAGAAATTCGATAAAATACGTAAAAAGGATATTGAGAGTTGAAAAAAAGGTTTTACCTCAAAATAAATTTTTAATTCGATATTTTTACGGGGAAGAGCAGACTTGAGGGTTTTTTGTTTTTAAAAGTAATATTAAAATTTCAAAGCGGCGTGTCTTTTGAAACACTAGTAGATAATTAAATTGATTTAATGAATGCGTAATTGTTGTGTTCCGCTGTATTAAGAAGAGGAAATTTTTTCATTTCCAAAAGACGAAAAACGTTGACGCTGCGATAATCGGTATCACTCGGATATCAGAATTCTGGATCAGGATATAAATACTGATGCATGAAGCATCTCTGATAATTGAAAACTATCATTGTCATCATAGAAGAGCAATCGAAAAGAAAAATATATTTCATTATTTTTCTAGAAATTTTCGTGAAATGTTATTCGTGAGGTTATACTTTTATTTATGTATCAAAAATTATATTTTCAATGGTGCGTACCTTTCTATCAAAAAATTCTTATCGTTTTCTAGCTCCCCGTTTTTTCGATTCTGCTTGTATTTGTGGCACTATTCACGATAAATATTTATCATTTCGATTCATTTTATTCTAATCACACTTTATGTCATTTAAAAAATCCGTGAAAAGGCGCAATCGACGATCCTGCCATTTGAGCTGATGAGCTTCTTATATATGCGGATCCCTTTTGTACGTTTTCATACGACACGCGGATAGACAAAAAGACAAAAGATATTCAGCAGAGAGCTGTGTGAGACTGACAAAATTTTTCTTTGAAACCAATAAGATTGGTAGATCACGACTTGCGAAGCGCAAATGTAAAATGGCTCTTTGGAAATACGAACGAACTATATTACTTCGTACGTTTTTTCGTCCTGCGATCATGGGGGAAAAAAAGTTATGAATAAATACAAACCGTTGGTTTCGCTGTTGTGAAAAATCGTATCTTAATAAATAAATATGATTACAGCACGAAAATTGTCCTATAATTATTTGAGGTTATCCATGTTTCGCAAATATTCAATTTCAGACGGCCATTTTGTTTAATTCGAATCTCACCACCAGGTTCGCATGTGCTAGTCTCATTCTCAATTATAAGAAAAATTGTAACTTTTTTTGTATTTTATATAGCCAAATAACGAGTGACCACTCAACAATTCAATTATATTATTCTGAACCAGCAAACGATTACACATCAATTAAGCCCGTATTGAGGAAAATAATTTATTTTTTATAATTACATGGTTAACTTCACGGTTCGTTTCTGCTTTTAATTATTGTAATTAAACCATTGACCGTTAAATGTTTTGCAATCACCAGAAAACCGATTCGTAAAAGCAAAAATAATTTAAGTTAAAGACGCATGGCTAACTTCATCCAGCGCTTATATCTCTTTTTTCGCATCCTTTCGCTCTTTCGCTACCGTAAAAATGGGAAACTTGGCATTAGGTTTAATTTACATGAACGTACTCGCGCTATATCCCAATCGAACATCAGTTTTAATTTTCCGTTAGCGTATACAACGGAATACTTTATCTGTCATTGGATATGACAATTGCGCCGTATAATCTTTCACCTTGAGGCAATAATGAAAAAAAAAAACATATTCGGCCACGTTTTACCTACGGCAATCACTTCCACGAAAATAAATTCAAGCGTCTCCCGCGTATCAAGTTTATGACAATAATATATAGAAAAGATAATACCACAATTTCATAAATCATAATACGGTGCCGGAAGTCGTTAAACTCGCGCGCCGATCTCATTGGTCGCATTCGTCAAAGTATGTGTTGTTTGGTCGATACGCGGCAAGAGAGCGGGGGAGGGTGGGGGGGGGGGGCGACAAAAAAATCTCGAAACATTCTCGAATCAGTTTTGTGCGGCGCGGTATAACGAATATAAGTGTGCGCTCTGTGTTTGTTTCCTTCGTGCGACCGGAAGGCAAAAGCTTCGTAAAATGAGTCAGAAAAGCCAGTAAGTACACTTTAATTAAACGATATTCGTATCATCGACATGTGAAATTCTTGCATCGAAAATTTTATGAATCGTATCGTCGTCAATTACATCCCGGATATTCCCTCGGAACGTGCATGTTTCCCGATCGAGCCCGTGGCTTTCGAAAGACCGCCATGTTGCACGAGGAATTTTATTGATTCTTCCGTTGGTTTGACGAAAAAAAAATTTGCCATACAGCCGAAACATTCTAACCTTATGAAAAGATAAAAAAAATGACAGCAACAACTCTCTGCTCTTTTCTCTTTTTTCTCTCTTTTAAATCCGAAAATATGCATTTTTTCGTTTGCTCGCCGGCCGGGTCGTTGGCGGCCAAGGAGGGCTCGATCGTGCCAACTCTCGTAACACGAGATAGCTCAACCCCCCGCCTGTCCCATAATCGTTACATTATCCTAATCTCCCTTCGTCGAATATCCGAAGAATCATATTTCATAAATTCCATTCCTCAAAATCGATCGATGCGATTATTTCATCGCGAATAATTATATTCGTGCCTCTCGTAACCTCCATTTTTTTTTTTTCATCCGTAATCCTGCGATAATTTTCATTATCGCGGGAATATTCCCTTGCCCGTGAATGACTCGCGAATTCATCGCTCTCCGACCTAACCTAGTTGGAAGCGGAAAGAAAAATTTACCGCGTGCGTTGCGAAAAAAAAAAAAAAAAAAAAAAAAAATCCACGATAAATGCAGAGAACGAATCGGACATGATGTAACTAAAAACACGATAAAAAATAATTTTTTTATGGATTGCGATGTAACATGTTTTCCGATCTGTATCGAATATTACGAATTTTCAGATTTCGATAGTTTTACAATTTTTTTACGCGCAAACCCTAAAAATATAGATCGCATTGTATTAAAAAAAAAAATAATCGTTACGAATAACTACGAACTTGGTGCATGATTTGTAAGGATACTTTCAAAAATTTATGATTTACGCAGCGCCGTTTCGTCAAGTCGGTACATTTTTTCTCGTCAATCTTACGAATTACAGCGTTGCGACAATATTTTCAAAATCTCAGACTCGCACGTGATTCATATGCGCCGAATGTCATATCCAACGTCACATTTATAAAAATTAACATCGATCTTTCATAAAAAATATCTGTTTTCGATTTCTCATTTGAGTTATCAATTTTTCTCGAATGCAGAGCCGGCGCTCGATTCACACATTCGTGATTCCTCGCAAGCTTATATATTTTTTCGAACAAAAGTCCCAAATCGCAAACTTTGCAACGAAAAATTCGTTTTTTTTTCGACTTTTTTTTTTTTTTTTTACACTTTTGATTCCGTTCGAAGACGACGAGAGCTCGGTTGACCGATCATGGGGGTAATTTTTCAGGATCATTCCGCCTCCCATAATGTGGGCTCAGAGGGCCAACATTGTTTACGTTACGATTTGCTTGGAGGATTGCAAAGATCCGGAAATCAAGATAGAGCCGGATAAGGTTTATTTCAAAGGTATCGGCGGTACGGATCGTAAGATGCACGAGTTGACGATCAATCTTTACAAATCCGTCGTACCCGAGAAGACCGTACAAAGTCCCAAAGACAGATTATACGAGCTTGTGCTTTACAAGAAGGAGGAGGGACCGTACTGGCCTCGTCTGACCAAGGAGAACGAAAAGTTTCATTGGCTCAAGTGCGATTTCAACAAGTGGAGGGACGAGGACGACAGCGACGAGGACAGCGAGAGCCGTCCGCGTGATTTGGAATCGGTAATTAAACAAATCTTTATTTATTTATTTATTTTTTTTTTCGTTCTTTCATCACCTTTTGTTTATTAATTTTTTCAAACTTTTGTTTATTAATTTTTTTTTTTTAAATTTCATCCCGAAAACTGTTTCATAACTTGTGTTATTATATCTGGGACAGAGAAGTCTTAATTGATCGAAAAAGTTCGGAAATTTTTTTTTTTGTTATCGTAAATAAACGATATTATATTGTTTTAGCATAATATAAGAAATTATAATATAATAAGGTATTGATTCACACACAAACGCGAGAATGCTCATTTTTATGTTAAACAGAGATGATAATGCATGGGTGATAAAATAAAATAGTACATTGTGCGGCAAGGAGATAAAGTGGCACTTTTAAGGCAGAGTACCGAAAACATCGTGAGAGTCCTTAAAAAGCCTACCTCTGCGGTGCGCACGATACACTTTATACAACACTACCATTTTTTCCGAGTTTTTAGGGCTTGTAGACGAGAAGTAATGTAGTACTTTTTACTCGTCTACTACCCTGTTATTATTACTTTTACCCTGAAAAAATTTTTTACCCTAAAAGCGAGGAAAACATGGTAATGTTGTGCAAAGTCCTAGGACTTGAAAGTGTACTTTTAAGTACACTTAAGTTTACGTCCTAGGTACTTAAGGTGGCTCATCAGTAAATTAAAAAACCGGCGATACGAATGAAACTTCGGGAGAGTGTTATCTAAGATGCAATGAACACTCTCGCAAAATTTCAGGGTATGTTGCCAGGCAAATTATTGCGAACGAGTAATTTAAAATTACCTATTTTAGCATGGGTCTTATGGCAGTTGATTCCATTTTCACCGGACGTGACATGATACCTTTTGATAAAAACGAGAGTTCTTATTCAAATTTTGAGTATTGAAAGATGAAATCGTGAACTTTCCAATGGTATTTAAAAAATTGTGTCTTGCCAGGGATTTTCCCGAGAAATTTAATCGCGAAAGTCATCGTGTGTGCAAATCTCGGATACAATATATGTCTGTAATTCTGCACGCGAGGAAACATATGAATATCAGCTATCGTTTTTTACTCGATCGCTCTGACAGCGTTAAATACTTTTGTCAGTTGAGACTTTATTTATAATAAATTATGAATAAAATATCACGGGAAACGTCATCGAAATTCATAAATTTTATTTAGACAGAGTATTTAGAAAATATTATGATAGGTTTTATGATTTTTTTTCACGTCACGATTTTTGACTAGTTTTGTCACTGATGGGCCGCCTTAAACGTATTACTTAAAAGTATAAGCAAGGAAAACATGTTGTATATAGTCCTAGGACTTGAAAGTTTACTTTTGAGTACACTTAAGAATGCGTCGGACGTACCTTTCCCAACCAAAAATGACTTTCGTCGACAATATTGCATACTTCATGATAAGTGATAAGATAAAAATCGGAAAAAATTCAACCACAATAAAGACGATAAGATTAATTTATAATAATAATAATGCTGAAAACGTTTTCAATAAATTGTTTAAACGAAACATTGTTTAACAAATTTTTAGGGAATGTTTTTTTTTTTTTTTGTCATGTGAAATGAATTCGTTGATTTTTCTGACTACGCATGAATTTTTTTTTTTAATTCTTATCATTTTGAAATTTCGGTTTTCGGAAATTTGTTGAGGTTTTATTTACGAAACTATTCGTTCAATGCCCTGAAAACTTCTCAATTGTGATATACAACGTTTTTACGAAAACATATCCGAAATTCACGATTTTTCCTTCATTTTTCAAAATTAAAAAATTTTCGAAAACCGAAATTTCAAAATGATAAGAAAATTTTCAAAAAATTCCATGTGGAGTCAGAAAAATCAACGAATTCATTTCACGTGTCAACAAAAAAACTTTCCCTAAAAATTTGTTAAAAAATGTTTTGTTTAAACAATTTATTGATAACTTTTTGGCATTATTATTATTAAAAATTCATCTTCTTATCGTCTTTATTGTGGTTGAATTTTTTCCGATTTTTATCTTATCACAAAGTATGCAATATTGTCGACGAAAGTCAATTTTGGTTGGGAAGGTACGATACATCCTTAAGTTTAAGTCCTAGGATTTAAAAGTGTACTTTTGAGTACGCTTAAGTTTACATCCTAGGTACTTAAAAATACTACTTTACTACTCGTCTACAGGCCCTAAAAGCAAGGAAAACATGTTTTATTAAGTCCTAGGACTTAAAAGTTTACTTTTGAGTACGCTTAAGTTTACGCTCTAGGACTTAAAATTACTACTTTACTCTTCGTTTACAGTAGTACAGTAGTAAAGTAGTACTTTTTACTTCTCGTCTACAGGCCCTAAAAGCGAGGAAAACATGATAGTGTTGTATAAAGTCCTAGGACTTGAAAGCGTACTTTTAAGTACACTTAAGTTTACGTCCTAGGTACTTAAAAGTACTACTTTACTCCTCGTCTACAGGCCCTATAAGCAAGGTAAACACGGTAGTATTTTATTAAGTCCTAGGACTTGAAAGTTTACTTTTAAGTACACTTAAGTTCAAGTCCAGGACTTAAAAGTGTACTTTTTAAGTCTTAGGACTTCAAAGTACTACTTTACTCCTTGTCTACAGGCCCTAGAAGCGAGAAAAACATGGTTAGTGTTGTATAAAGTAATTTGGTCGACATAAAAATGGATGAGAAATACGTTTGTGGCAAGTGGACTAATTTTTATACATAGATTGAGGATGAAAAATAGTTTTTCAAAATAATAGCCCTTTTTCGTGATTTTTTTTCCACCTGGCCTTTTCTTCGGGGTCGTTGAACAGGGTTCAAATAATATTAGCAAAGTAATGAAAATATTACAGGTTATCCAACGAGCTGTAAAGTCATGAAAAACCTGAAATATCATGAATTCAATGCAAACCTCGAAATTTCATGGAATTTCATGAAATTTTCAGGATGTATTCTTGAGATATTTTGCTAACGATTTATGAAATTAAAAAAAAATGATTTTTTTTTTTAGTATCAGTATTAAAATACGTTGTGTGCTATTTAACGTTGCGTTGGCTTCGTTGTTTCGAGCAACAGAGGTTAAACTTGCGTTTTATTAAAGCAAGCGACACACTCAAAAGTTCCGTTTGTGCACTAAATAGTTGAGAAAATTTCGATTCATACTGAGTTGTTACTTGATGGAAATAAGTGTATTGAAAAGCTTCGTTGTTTTTCACTCTTATTATTTTTTTTTTTTTTTTATTTATTAACTTTTAGGCTCTTTATATGTTTGACTTCCTCGTAGAGGTAGCTCTACAATGATGAAATAATATTTGAAAAATCGAGGTATTAATTTTAGGGTGCTTAGAATATTCTGAATAGTCCTGAACGCATTTTTTTAAACGTTCAATGCAGTTGTGAATCATAAAAAAAAAGGTAATGAAAAAATGGTTATTTTGGTTGTGATGAAACATTGTATATCATGGTTTTTTGGTAGCCAAAAAAATTGGATACCCTGAATTTCAAAAATCCTTGCGCTCAACAAAAGACAATATTGTTGTGAATATTGCGTAAAAATTTCGAGTCAACGGGCTTTGTGAAATTTCTGTCGAGAGGTGGACAAAAAAAATCGATTTCGAGAAGAAAAAAAAAATATATATTAGCGTGATCGTTAAATTGAAAATCATGTTGGATGGTCATAAATCGGCTCCAAATGTAGAAAAAATTGCTCTCTAATTTTTTAAAATTTTTATTCTCAGCCCTTAGTCTCCCCTGTAGGTCGTATGTTCCACACGAGTCGTGGTTGTTTTGATTTGGTGTATTATTTTTTAACCATTTTTTAAGCTATATAACGTCGTATTTTATGCTTTTTTAAAATATTCCTTGAATTTCGAATCGTCGTTATTTTCGATTGTATAGGAAGAATATGTGTGGGGAATTCCATTCTAGTGCTCAAGCATTAAGTACAAATTTTCGATAATTTTTTTTTTTTTTTTTTTAACGAAAACATTTTGAGGAAATTAATAATCAATGTTAAAGAAATTTCAGAATAATCTGGAAGCCTAAAACTTGCAAAGTTTCAATGAATATTGTTTATTCAAAGAATTAAAAAAAAAAGTTGACGATACAGAATTCAAATTGTTTTATAATCGTTTATTTTTTTGCATCGGCAAACATTTTCCGATATTCAGAGACAATTTGCAACGCGCTCATTTTTTGGTCTTGCGTTTCTCGTCAAAAGATCGTTGTATTCAGAAAACAAATGAAACCCCCTCTTTCTGTCAAATCATTTATCACCCTCAAATGTTTTTTACAATGCTCAAGCCTTGTTGATAATTTGCACTGTGGTCCCAAAGAGCTGGATCTATCTTTAAAAATTCGTCATCGATTTCAAATCTGAGAAAGAAATTTCTCGATTGAGGGGTAGTAAAGTAAAAAAAAATAATGTTGACATTCAAAATCATATTATATCAAAAATTAGAAATAAAAACTTAAAAAACCGGAAAATAAAAAATAAAAACTTAAAATTCCGGAAAATAAAAAATCAATATCTCGAAAACGTCGAAAATATCGATTTTTTCCTAGGGACTTTTTTTTTGACGAGTTCTACCTGATATGAACATAAAATTATAATAATAAGCAAGCCTCGGTGTTTAATATTGAAAAAATCGAATTTCCTCGATTTTTTTTGAATAGTAAATTCGATTTTTAACAACTTTGCGCACAAGTGGGATTTTCTTAAATTGTTTTTTCCGTATACCTGAGAATATTTCCTATCCGAAACAACGGTCGGTAGCCGAGATCCCAAAAAATCGTAAAATTCCCTGTTTTTCTAATTAAGAAAAAAATCACGAGCCAGCAGAGAGACCCAGGGCTCGAAATAAAAATCTAAAAAAATTAAAGATTTTTTTTTTTTTATATTTAAAGTCAATCTACGACCATCCAACATTGAAATTCCAAAAAAAAAAAACCATTTAACGACCAACCTAATATATATATATTTTCCATCAACTTGAAACGAAGCCTTGGGATATTGAAAAAAAAAAAAATTAAAAAATAAAACCAACATTGACCGTACAAAGGCTGATTGCTCGATATGTCTCGACAGTTGACTGACTATTCGCAGATGATGCGAGGCATGGGTTATCTGGGCGGTGCTGGAGACGGCAAGCCGAGTCTCGACGATCTCGACGACTCCGTCGACGAAGCGGGCTCGCCGGATAGCGACGACGACGAGATGCCCGATCTCGAGTGAAGAGAAAGGGTGAACAAACGCAAAATTCGATAATAAATCACTTTAATCCTCGTAAAAAAAAAAAAAAATAATAATATTAATAACAAACAAACAAACAAACAACAACAACAAAAAAAAACAATCTAACAAGACAGGAATAAAAAAAATATATATTTGCAAGGAAGAACGAAAACGAGGGCATCGCAAAAGATCCAACGGTGTTCGATAGCCCCCCCCCCGAGACACGTCTCGCGCGTCATTCCAATTGTATGACCGCGATATGATTAAAAAAAAAAACGAAAAATTCAATTTTAAAATTGCAAATAATATTTTTCAAATTCGCAAAGGGCCAATGACACATGTATTAGACGAATTTAAAACCAAGCGAGAGAGGTGGGAATGGGATTTCTTTTTTTTTCTTTTTTTTTTTTTTTTCCTTTTTCACCGATGATAGTTCATCATCCGGCGTAAGTCGAGAGATATATCGCGCGTATGGCAATATAATAGTGTTCATCGGTCCCTCCGCCGGCCTCTCTATTCCTCCCTCTTGCCCGAGTCCTCCTCCCTTCTCTCTTTCTCCCGTCATCCTCTCTCTTTAGCCTTAGTTCGTAAAATAAGTTGTAATGGAAGGAAAGAAAAAAAAAAAGCTTTTTTAACGATGGTCGATTGAATGTGTAAAATATTTAAAAGAAAATGATTAAAAAAAAAAAACATTAAAAAAAAAACCGAATGATGTGACGAAAAAAAACAAAACCACAAAAACGAGACAATGGTACCCGCACCGCCTATCCAACTTTTTACTACGTAATTGCACATACGCGCACGTGTTGGACGAGAGATCGACCATGCTCGAATGAGAATTCCAACGAAACGACTGGTAATATTGAAATAATCGTGATTCGATCTATTAAAAAGAAGAGAAAAAAAAAGGTTATTTTCGCTTTTTTTTTTTTTTCGTTTGATACAAACGATAGTTTCATTTTTGCTGAATAATCATTCGAGATCCATTCAGACTTGAAATTTCAATCTTACAACCGGGGAATGTTTCATTGTCCTACTTTTTTTTTTTCTCAAAGTTTCAAAACGGTTGTAAATTTTTAAATTTATTTTTGTTTCTCTGCAAGTTGAACAGCGATGCGCATGATTGCACGAATTTATGGTGTAATTTTTATTTTATTTATATATATATATTTTTTTTTTTTCGAATTCGGACGAGCGCGTTCTCAACCGACAATACTGGAAGCGCCTCGTAGGGCAAGATATCCGGCGGTTATGTCCATTGGCAGGCTTCTCACCGTCGAGAATTCCTCGGCGGTCGCGTAGTAGAGTTTAGTCTGAGGATCGGTGTAGCGTGCCTGTAAAAGACGGATTAAAGAAGGAAAGTAAAAAAAAAAAAAAAAAAAACTAACACCACGGAGTTTGTAATGAAACTTGGTATGTACAGTCCGACCTCCAGATAAGAAACCCGGCAATAAGAAACCTTTCCCCAGTTTCTCGCTCAAGCACTTGCCCCGCTACGACTCGAGCTCCGAGCTCGATCGCATATGCGGAAAAGAGTGAGAGAGACAGACAGAGGCAGTGAGCGTGCGCAGCGCGCGCGCCTGATGGGGGTATCAGAATTCTAGGAAAAACTCTTCCCCTTGGGGGACTTTTGGTTTCTTATTTGGAGGTCGTACTGTACCTACATGCTAGCCGGACAAAACTGAGGTAACGTTGTTATTATTATTATTCTTAGAATATTGCTCCCATGGTTCCGGTAGAAAAAAAAACAATCAACCCTAAACGGATACGAGGGGGTGATGTGTATCATCACGAAGCCTATTACACTAGGACCTCGATTTAAGATTGTTGTGACGATACTTCAAAATGATGCCATGCAGACCAAATTTTTCCACAATGTATATATAATCCTTTTGCCTACGTTCCTGTAAAACTTGGGTACGATTCACAGTACCGTTTTTGAGAAAAAAAAAATCGGAAAGTTAATGTGTTTCGTAAGTTAACTGCATCTACGATAAATAAATTCTGCAAATTTTACCAGATATTTACGTAATATCTGACAAGAAAATGGTGCCAATAAGCTGAAAAATATCAAAACGTTTTAAGAGACATTGCCTGGATATTTTGTAAAAATTTCAGAATTTTTGACAGTACCGTTTTTAGAATATTTATAATGAAAGAGAAAAAGGACCCGCTAGCCCGTGAGTGGCGCAACATCGTATCGTCGATGCATGCACCCCGCGCACCGACTCCGTCTTTTCCCCTGGCTGAGTAACCAGCACAACAACCTTAACGGCCAGTGGCGGGACCGGCTCCGCATCGCACCTTGTTAAGGATGTTCCTCTGTTATATCGATTTAATGTCATCGACTTGAAATTTTTACAGCCTGTTAGTGTTTATCCCCAAAACGTGTGTGCAAAGATTCAATGAGATTAGGAGCCTCGTTGTCGGGATATTAAATGTTTAAAAAAACATTATTTAACATGCGTTCTTATGGGCGCACACGAAAAACAGGTTCCAATCGTTCTGTAATTCACGAACTCGAAATGCCAGCACCTTTTAAAAATTATATGACCCAGATCTATATATAATAAAACCGTGTGCGAAAGCTCACCTTAATTAGGAGAATTTTCGTTGAGTAATTAAATGTAATGTGTTTAAAAATGCTGAAAAAAAACGGGCGTTCGCTGTCGATTTTAGACGCGACGGACAATGTTGCCGAACTCAACTCGTCGAATCAGGCTTTTTTTTCAGAATAACATCCTGGAATTTTTTTAGCGTATTTTCATAGTATATGGCATAAATAATAACTTATAAAATGTGCGTTATTATCCCTCTATACATTTTGGCAAGGGAAAAATAGGAACAATGAAAATTTCGCTCTTTTTGTGCTTCAACTCTAAACGCTGCTCAAACTATACATAATAGAGGAAAATTGCTCATAAATAATTTTATAGGTAACTAAATTCTCTACAATAAAGTCCGCGACGGCATACATCTAAAGTTAATTATTGAGGCGTGGGAGGCGTCCAAAGTTGTAAAAATAATTTAAAAAAAAACCATTTCAAGTAGGTGGCTTTATTTGAATTTAGTTATAAATAAAGTTTTTTGGGCGGTAGTGGCTTTCTCGTTGTGCCCAGTTAACGTATGAATTTTTATGCATTTTTAATTCAATGCTAACGTTGTGATATGTAATTTAACATCTAATGGGTCTACTATTCTGCGATTTTACAAAAATCACACATCATCGTCACGCCACTTCGGACACCTCTCACTCATCCGCTACTGACTTTTTATGTATACCGTCGCGGACTTTTTGATAGAAAATTTAATTCTCTACCAATTTCTTATCGGGCAATTTTCTCTATCTTGAATAGTTCGAACAGCGTTTGGAGTTGAAGCTGGGAAAACGTGAATTTTTAATTTTTTTTTTTCAACATAAACGTTAATATTTCAAAAACTTACAGGAGTGTATTACTATAATTTTTATACGTTTTTATTAATGCCACTTACTATCGAATAGCATTGAAACGAAACCTCAAAGTTCTAATTCTGATTTCGAGAAAATAAATTAACTGGTCGAGATGAGTGAGGATTTGACGTTGGCACAACTGAGCCCTGCCTGTGTATAAGCATAGGGACCCCCCTCGGACGACTCGTCCCGCAAAAAAACAGAGGAACATCCTTAAGGAGTTTCGGTACACCTATTGAAAATGCTGCCATCAACTCAATTTTTTTTTTTTTTAATAAGTGACAAATATATAAAACTTGAACTGCTCAAATTTCAAGTCGATCCTCCATGTCATTTTTGTAAAAATAATTTTCGAAAATTTGGCTTATACACGAGAGTAAATGGGAGCAATATTTGTTTGAGCTTTCAATTCCATTAAAATACTACCACCCGCATAAAATTTATGTCAGAACTTTATTAGATCTTTAATATGACTGTCAACAAATTTGAATAGGTTCGTCCATCTGGTTTATTAGTTACAAGCCAAAACATAAGATCACTATCCACGGGTATGGCGCATGAACGGTCAGACTCTCTTTTGTTTTATGCATGCCCGGCTCACCGCGCGCCGTCGCACCCTCGTTTCCGCATATTCCCCGTCGCCGATCTGTACCGAAACTCCTTAAATCGAGGTAGCGTATGCCCGCCCATGCTGTATCTGCGCAACGGCACTCCGTGCTACGGGCCTGATCGGGGAGACTTTAAGCGTACCCCACCACGCAAAAAACCGATCGATAAATGCGACATGGTGGGGACTGTCTATTAAATCGAGGTCCTAGTGTACAGGGTATACTTTGCATTCTCCCGATAGCAGAAACGGAACTCCATCCCCATGAGATATCTTCGTCATTCTCCAATGAGCGATTCGTATTTATGAGATTGGAATTCGATGAATTTAAAGTCGTGAAAAGTCCATTTTAAACACTTTGAATCGTGTCAAAAGTATGAAATAGAAATGTTGGGGGAAAATAATTGCAATTTTTTTTTCTCCTATTTGATTGATTTCAAAAATTCAAACGGTGTTTCAAAGCAGACACTTTGTACTACGTGTTTAAAAAAAAGGTTATTTGACCACACGAGCATCGACGAATAGTAAAAAAATCATTTATGGAGAAATCCAAAGGATAACGCGGTTAACATTTATTTCTTTACGTTTTTCTTCATGAGAGCCCATGAAAATGTATAACAAAGTTATATATGAAGGGTGGCATCACAATTTAAAAAAAAAACAAAACTAGGAAAACTATGTTATCCCTAGTAGACCCCCACGCTGGGTAACAAATGTACCCCATGGCACTTTTGAACTCTCCGTCTTAGCTAGCAGACGATTCTTTCGGGTCAGGACCATATTCATAATTTAGTTTGAGGTTTCTACTTTGTTGGGCCAAAAATGCTCGATTTTTCACCAATTTTTTTTATGCAAAAAATATTTAAGATATTCTTCGCTCGCGGAAATCCCAAGTCCTGGACAGGTGATCCGAAGCAAAAAATCAAACATATTTTTACTTTGTACAATATTGTGTATAAGTTGAACTAGAATGAAGAAGAAATATTGAATAATAAAAAAAAAACATTGAGCGATCGAAGGGGAAGTTTAGTTTTTTGCTGAAAATTTTTGCATTTTTTGTTCATAAAATAAAAACGTTGGAATATTTTTGGATAATTCTAGTTCGACTTGTACACAATATTGTGCAAAGTAAAAATATGTTTGATTTTTTTGCTTCAGATCACCTGTCCAGGACTTGGGACTTCCGCAAGCGAAGAATATCATCGCTGGTGCACCGACATACACTAGGACCTCGTTTTAACGGCCAGTGGCGGGACCGGCTCCGCATCGCACCTTGTTAAATCGAGGTTGCGTACGCACGCCCATGCTGTATCTGCGCATCGGCACTCCGTGCTACGGGCCTGATCGGGGAAACTTTAAGCGTCCCCCACCACGCGAAAAACGGATCGATAAATGCGACATGGTGGGGACTGTCTATTAAATCGAGGTCCTGGTGTACGTGGCTCCTCCCACTCCCAAGACCATGTTTTGTCAAAATTTAAAAGATATTATCATGTTTAATATTTTTCGCATAAAAAATTGGTGAAAAATCGAACATTTTTTGATCCAACAAAGTAGAAACCTCCTTTAACTATGAGCGTGTTCGGAAATTGGCTGACAGTACTGTCAGTACTAGAAAATCTATAGTGCAAGTCACGTATACTGTACATTTTCTAGTACTGACAGTACTGTCAGCCAATTTCCGAACCTGGCCTATATAAGAGTAGAGCCAAGCAGGTCCAGCCCTCGGTGAGTGTTCTCTTGCCGAGCAGCACACATCTGAATCAGCAGTGGGATACATTTGTTACCCAGTGTGGGATTCCAATTGGTGTTTTGTGCAGGTAAGTCATTTAATTTTTTTTTTTATTAAAGTAGTATATTTTATGTGTATTTACGTAATTCAAACGTTTTGATTCGTATAAAAATTCACAACCTACCGGTAGACCGGAGATGTCTGAGTACTTTTTGGCGGGTTTGAAACTCGGTGGTGCATTTATGCAGCTGTCTGAAATAGTTTGAACGATAAAAAAAAAGAGGTGCTTGTACAATTTTTTTCTTTATAAAATACTTTTTGATAAAACAACGCAATCTCGGATGGAATTCTACGACGTAACGAAAAGATTTTTCATGAATTATGATTTTTTGAAACGGAGACGGTTTATCTTTAAAAAAAAAAAAAACCGTTACTTTTGAGGGCTAATAGAACATTTGTACGGATCCGTTAGGAAAATTCGCGCCTTTTCATCAATTCACAAATTAAATAAAAAGAAAATTCGTTTAAAAAATTCATATGAATTGAGAACAAACGCCTTTTTGCCATATTATTATCATTAAAAAGCGATGCTCTTGGAATCTTTTTGTTGATTATTTTCAGATTTTTTAGGATCAAATTTTCTGTTGAGGGAATGTACACGCTTCTTTAACGAATAAAAATACGTGCAAATTGAATCTTGCGCATTGCGTACACATCATTCTTTCAAATAAAGAAAAACGTTCGTCATAGGAGACATACATGTTTCAATTTGTAAACTCACAGTGAACAACTTCAGGTGACCAAGGCAAAGATCGTTCTTGGGTGAGAACTTGTTTGAGCGAGCGCCATGTTCTTTTCTTTCCGGATATACTTATCGGCCTGAATTGTTGTTGAAATGACGAATTCTTAAAGACCGGCTGTTGTGGCTTTTTTGGAGATTCCGCAATTTCTTCGCTTACCATATTTTCTTCAGCTTAGAAAAAAACAATCATACCTATACAACAGCAACTAAAATAGGGATCCGAATATGAGAAGCTCAGCTCAGATGGCAGCATCATCGATTGCGCCTTTTCGCGAATTTTTTAGATGACAAAAAGTGTGATTATAGAATAAAATGGATTGAAATGACAAATATATATCGTGGACAGTGCCACAATTGCAAGTAGAATTGAAAAAACGGGGAGCTGTAATAAACGAAAATAAAAAAGAATGATTTGATAAAGAGGTACGAAATATTAAAAATATCATTTTTGATACATAAATAAAAGTATAACCCCATAAATAGCATCATAAAAATTTATAGAAGAATAATGATATATATTTTTTCTTTAAATTTTTCTTCTACGATGAGAATGATAATTTTCAATTATCAGATGCTCCATGCATCAGTAATGATTCTGATCCAGAATTTTGGTGTTCGAGTAATACCGATTATCGCGACGTCAATGCTGGTACAAGCATGCCGATCGTTAAAAAAAATTCCCTTTCCTTTACACAGCGGAACACACCAATTACGTATAATGGGTTAGTTCAATTTAATTATCCGCTAGTGTATTAATTTAGGTATACCTTGCGTTTGAACGCGCTGGGTCCTTTCACTTTAAATTACCCTAATCTAACGTGTTACATGTTTATCGTTTAATTTTATTTTACCCAATCACATGTGAACCACGCAAATGAATAGAAATATTAAACATGTGTATTATTTTGAATTGCTTTCGTAATATTTTTTGCGATTTTTTGCTAATTAGAGCTTCTTTTTCAATAAAAATGTTTATTTCGATAAAAACGATTCAAAATTTCCGCTAAAAGGCGCAATCCATGATGCTGCCACCACGCGGCTGAGTTTGACAGTACCGATTTCCATTAGTAAATAAACGACAGATGAGGTTAAAATAAAATTGGGCTAACTGCAGTTTGGTGGCAAATTGCAAAAACTGGCTAAGTTAATTTTATCCCAATCAGTTGTGTCGCTTTGGAAAAAGTATACCATTGAGGATTTACATCTCGCACTTGTATGTCACGTGACACGTGTGCTCCTTTGTCTCGATGACACCTATACATGCATGCCTCAATCACGGGCATACAAGCACATCGCGATTTTCTTCAGATGGTTCAAAATTAAAACGACGCAAAAGTACAATAATGATCTATCGTCCAAATATATTGCAACTTTAATTCACATTTTTTTGTATTTTTGGCCGAATCCATTAAACGCATCCGAAAATACATCGCTCGTATATATGCTATGCAACCCTCTATTCTATTCCACGAAACACAATATGCAATTACAACCTAAATAATTAATTATCATGTAATTTACATTACTTACCGTGAGCTCGATAGAAATACTTGCTTGAATTTAAAAAAAAACTAAAATTCCAAATATAAAAATCGCGGATCTTTGAAACTTACTACGCGAATTCCTTTTTCCTACAACCCTACAACTCTCTGTGAAACAGCTGATTGACTACTCACGCGACAACAAAAACTTGTCAAGCCAAACATGGCGAGTGTATGTTGCATAGGTTATGAAAGTGGTTCGTGCAATTAAAATTTTTTTTTTATTATATCCCATGCACGAATATTCGATATACTGAAATAATTCAGAAAAGTGTACAATCTATATCCAATCGAATCGTACGTAATTTATTTAAAAAAAAAACGAATGGCAGATAGCGCCGGTTGAACGAATCTAACCTCCAAACTTGCAAAATCTAAAAGCGTTATGTTTTCGTATTACGTTACCAAATGTCGGAAAATAAAAAAACAAAAAAAATGACAATTGTCGTTTTCGCGTGTTGATCATTGTCCCGGAGTGTTATGCAATGGCTTTGACAATGTCGACGATATTTTTGAAAAATCGTTCGTTCGCGATAACAATCACGCGAACTTTGTGCGTCACGAATTTGAAATTTCAACTGCCCCGCGACAGCGTTATGAATATTTTCGACAGAAATGCCAAACTTTTGCAAAAAAAACGCGCCGCTCTGGCGCCCGACGTAAAACTTTATGATTATATCAAGGACGAGATTGGCTATCGTCTTGCCGATAGAATATTCGACGTTAAGAGAGAATTCAAGAGTGCCCTTGATCTTGGCTGCGGTCGCGGTCACGTATCGAAAAATATATTGCGCGATTCCGTTGAGAATTTAATTATTGCCGATATGTGTCCGAGCTTCGTCGAACAGGCCGAAACAATGCCGGACGTTAACGTGGATAGAAGAATTATGGACGAGGAGAATTTTGTTCTGGAAGAGAATAGCTTGGATCTGGTTATAAGCTGTCTGAGTCTTCATTGGGTCAACGATTTGCCCGGCTGTTTCGGTAGAATAATTCATAGCTTGAAGAAAGACGGCGTCTTCATGGCCGCGATATTCGGCGGCGATACGCTTTATGAATTGAGGTAGAGATAAGAATTTTCATTCAACTTTCTCGGAAATGAAAAAAAAAAAAAAAAAAAATTTGTCGACTCTCGGGCTTTCGATCGATGGAAATTTTCAAAATTGATTTTTTTTTTTTTTTTTCAACTCGGAGCTCGTTTGACGATCGCATAATATTGCAAGTTATCTTAATTCAATATTTTTTTTTTTTAAATACCAATTTGCAACGATAAAATCCTTCGACTCTCATAATTGAGATTTAAATTAACGAAAATTATCCATAAACGAATCAACGATATTGTTTGAGCAAAATTTATCGCATCACTTGAATTATCGAATAATATTTATAAATATTTATTTTTATACCTATAAATATTTATTTTTATACCTATAAATATTTATATTTACAATATTTATAAATAATATTTATAAATAATATTTTATCGATTGTTCAGGAGTTCTCTTCAGTTGGCGGAACTTGAGAGAGACGGCGGTATATCGCCTCATGTATCGCCGTTCACAGAAATCAGAGACGTCGGAAGTTTGTTGAACAGAGCGGGCTTTACGATGTTGACGATAGACACGGACGAGATAGTCGTCGGTTTTCCCTCAATGTTCGAACTCATGTGGGATTTAAAAGGCAAAAAGCGAGGAAAAAAAAATGATTCTCAGATCCTCGATACGCAAATTTTACATACGAATGCGTGACTTTTCTTTTTTTTTTTTTTTTTTTTTTTTTTTCCAGCAGGAATGGGCGAAAGCAACGCAGCGAGAAATCGAACGTTGCATCTGAAACGCGACACTGCCGCAGCAGCTGCGGCGATATACGAAGAATTGTATGGCAAAACTAAAGAAGACGGATCGCCTTACGTGACCGCAACTTTTCAGATAATTTACATGGTAGGCTGGAAGCCCGATAGCTCCCAGCCAAAACCATTGGAGAGAGGAACCGGCGAAGTTTCCCTCAAAGATTTGCATAAATTGGATAAAATAATTCGCGATACGAAGAAAATTAAGCTCACGGACGAGGATAAATGAATTCCATGATATCCCGTTTCGAAGAATACGAGGCCAAGAAAAGCGGGAGAAATTATATAAATTCGCCCGTTTCCTTCCGACTATTTTATTTCGCTCGCAAAGTCCCGGGAATTTCCAATTTTGTCCTTTCTCGCGCCGAGGAAGCTTCGCGAGCGAGATTGATCGATGAGAAAGCGATATTCAAATTTATAATTTGCGCGCTTTTTTTTTTTTTTCTAATTTATGCAATTTGCCGGATTCGAAGCTCCCCGTAGCCTCGAATTTCGCGAACTTTCGAGGGCGTATCTACTTTATTTTTTTTTTTAATTGTAAAATTTTTTTAAATCCCTTGAAAGATTCCAGGCGAATCAAATACCGGTCATCCGTGTGCCCCCTGGGACTATTTGTGTAAAAATTTCCGGCTAGATTGTGCTTCGAGATTACGAAAATTCGAGGGCGTACAAAGATTTTGTAGAGAAATTCAAAAATTTTTTCGAAAATCCGAACCCTCGGGGTAGTACGAGAGCGCGCAAGGCTCCGGATTAAATGGAAAATCTGGATTTAGGTAATTTAAAGTTTTTCTAAAATCCCCGAACTCCAAGCGATTCTAGTCAAATTCAATACCATCCTTGTAGCCGTATAATATTTGCGTACAAATTTTCGTCTCGATAGCTTCGAATTTACGAAAGTTGGAACAAATTGCGATGCAAAATTTTACAAAGCCATATACAAGACAAATTATTCATTCGAACGTCTTCCTCTTTACAGCAAAACAAAAAAATTACAGACCTTATAAAGTTTTATTACAAAAAAATTATTTTCTTTCTTTTTTTTTTTTTTTAGACTCAATTATCCAGCCGACCCAATCACAAATTATGCCTTTTGTTCGTCAGACTTTTCTTTGTGCGTTATAACGCCCCGTTCTATGAGATCCGGGATCTCTACGGCGAGCCACGGGCCAAGCTGAAAATTGAGAAAATGCATCCGTGAAAAATTAAAGCAGCTCCCCTCCAACCCGCTTATCGTCCGCGGGAAACCGAGCTTGAACAAAAAAAAACAAAAAAAAAACTTACGCCTAGCGCCATGGCGTGGGAGATGCCGAATTTCGGGACGTTTCTTGCCCACAACGGCTTGAAATGATCCGTCAGGCAAATTTTTCCGCCTCTGTACATCTTGGCGGTCTTGCCGTCGAGCTCCGGCAATGCCAATTCCGGTGCGGTAGCCGGATAAGTAACGGGAATCTGGGAATCCCGGAATTATACATGCGAAAAGTCTTAGAATCCTGATGCCAAGCTTTAAGGGGGCAACACAACTGTAAAAATCTAAAAATGCACAATTTTTTTTTTGGGATGGAAGAAAAGGTAATAAGATAATAATATTTGAGGAAGTTATTAGGCATATATTTAAGTATAATATAAAAAATTATTATCAAAACATATTCAAAAATGGCAACACTGGAGCCATTCTCGCGAGACATGCGGCACGCAGTGTAACTGTCGCAAATTTGAATTTGAAAAAAAAAGCACTTAATCTATAAATATATTAATAGCTAAAGAAATACGTAGGAGATTTTCGAGAAGTTAATTTAAACGTTATTTATTAACAAATAAGTGCCCTCTCTTTTGTCGAAAATTCAAAATTTTCATTCAAATACTCGCACAATTACACAAAAATCAATATTTTCAAAATCCCCTACGTATTTCTCTAGCCATAGACATGTATATTAAGTAGTTTTTTTTTTCTAGATTTAAATTTGCATATGAAATTCTGCAGCACCGCGCGCCGCAGAATTCATTCAGTTTCACGAGAATGGCTCCGGTGTCGCAATTTTTAAATATTTTTTGATAATAAATTCTTGTATTATACTTAAATATATGCCTAATAACTTCCTTAAATATTATTATCCTATTACCATTTCGTCCATCTAAAAAAAAGATGGTGAAAACAGCGCTTTTCTTTTGTTTTTACAGTGGTGTTACCCCTTAAATAGAATTACTGGAAATTTTGATACATGTCCAATTGGCGATCGACACTAAGCATGCGACTCCTAGCGGGTTTTTTTTTTTTTGACGAACTGCTATTGGAGTGCAAAAGACTTTATTTGTACACGCGATGCACACACGATACAGCGTGTAAATTAGTTTTGACATTTCTGTACCTGTTCAAATTAACAAAAAAAGCTGTAGTTCAAATTTTTATATTATTGGATATCGGAATGGAGACTTTCGAAAGGGTCGAATCTGCGAAATTCAGTCCAAAAGTGAAATCTAACACTAAGGCCCGGTTTCACAACACGACTTTAAACCTAGTTTATCGCAAAAACTCGGTTTAAATTGCTAAAGACTGCCTGCCATTGGCTGAAATCAAAGTTAAACTCAGTTTAACTCTTAAGCCTGGTTTAAAGTCGTGTTGTGGAACCGTGCCTAGGAGTTTATTGTTGCGCGTTCGAATGTTATTCTCGTCCGTTCACGGATCGAGGCCCGGTTCCACAACTCGACTTTGAACCTAGTTTATCGCAAAAACTCGGTTTAAATCGCTAAAGACTGCCTGCCATTGGCTGAAATCATAATTAAACTCAGTTTAACCCTTAAACCTGGTTTAACAGCATGTTGTGGAACTGGGACCGAGGCCCGGTTCCACAAACCAGGTTTAAGGGTTAAACGGAGTTTAACTTTGATTTCAGCCAATGGCAGGCAATCTTTAGCGACTTAAACCAGGTTAAAATTTTAAACCACTATTGTGGAACCGGGCCCGAGACGTGACATTTCACCGGTTTCTCGTAAAAAACGCCGGTAAAGTATCTCGGACAAATTTATTCGGCGTGCGTGAAACGATAGATCGACGGAAAATGTGGATAAGAGTGCTGAAAATGTCTCGATGCTACCCAAAGTCTTCGATCAGAGTGTACTGGCCCTAATATTTTGCGTTTTGTTTCGTTTTTTTTTTTTTTTTTTTTTTTTCAGTATATCCAACTACCACCATTTGCCCGAACTTCAGAACTTCTTCCCCTTCAGTTGTATTTCGGTTATTTGGGTCCCCTTTTACGAAATCGTAAATTTGTCGCAGTTTCAAGCATAAACGTCCCATGTTTTCAATTTCACAAACTGCACTTCAATAGCGCCATATTTCCGAGTGACGCGAGCGCCGCCATCGGTAGTGTCGATCGCCAATAGTGCATGAATCTTGCTCGGCGATTAATGTTATTTGAATGACAAATGGGCAATGATAAGAAAAAAAAAAACGTTCTCGCTCACAAGAAAGATATTCCAGGTCGATCTCTCCGATTTTGATCTAGTCACGTATTTTTTTTTTTTTTTTATCGCCCATAAAACACTTTAAGCGGGTGAAACTACCCTCCAAAGATGGACGCGTCAAGCATCAATTTGCTTTGTTTAACCCATAAGAACATAATATTTTTTAACCAAACCAACCGGAAACATTTTCTCATAACGAGAAATGAAATATGTAATTTTCGTAATTAGGAAAAAAAAAAAAAATTAAGTGGGTGAGCCATCCCCAAATATGAATACATTTACGAATTTTTCAAATTTTGCAAGACCCGATCGCACATCGGCACTTTATTATTATTTTTTTATTATTTATCATTGCACGAGTATATTGGGATTTTACAGACGAGAGATACAATTTACTTATATCGCTCTAGATTGAATAAAAATTCGTAATGTACCCCGAATCACTATAATTGCGTAAGCGCATAGAGCTCTTGAACGCACCTAGGGTTTGCATAATTTCTGTTTCTTAAAATTAATTTAAAAAAATGAATTTAAAAAAAAAAAATTTCATGCAAACTCCCAATTGCTCATCTCTCGCTCGGGAGATAAATACCGAACGCACCTTTTGATAGCTCTTTGACTTAGTACTTCTCGTTCGATTTGACTGTTGTACAGGTTCAAATAAGTTTCGATTGCAGTTTCGTGGAATTTGAATATTCGGTACATTAGCCTCGCTATAGACAAATCTCTGGTAGGGTACAGTCTTTGCTAAGCATAACTTTTGAAAAACGCAGTTGTTTAGTTTGGGCTTTTAAGTCTCGTAATTTTTTTTCGAAATATGATTTTTTCGACCGTTTGGGAAAGTTTAAGCGCACCGGCGTGAACATCGTTGGAAAAATATTTTGGCAAAAAAAAAACCCCCCAGCTCTATGAAAAAACGATAAAATTCGCCCTAAATCGATTAAAAAAAAAAAGCTTGTAACGTTAGTTCGGAAATTTATTAAAAATTTTTTTTTGCACAACTCACGTCAAATTCAATGTCAAACTCGTACTTCAGCAAGTTGTGAATGTACCAACATTTGCCAAACCACTTGGTGCCCTCCTTGTTTGATTCCAAACGAAACCAATCATTGTCGGATTCTTTGTTGTTTTGTACATACTACGAGTTAGAAAGAAAGAAAAATCCATAATTCGTAACGTTGTAATATAGCATTGTTGCATTGTGATCGAAGATGGGCAACTCTTCATTCGTTTGAAAAAAAAAAGCATCCTTTGTTTATTTTTGAAAATAAATTATTTGGATATGGACGTAATTTGGACGTTATTTTGTTTAGCCTATTTACACGGCATTTAACTGATAATTTTTGATCATTTCACTGATCATTTTTAATTTTGCCTGTATATAAGAAACAAAAGATTTTCCAATCCAGTTATAACCCTCCATCCAATCTGACAGATTGAATTCTGTGACTTTTAAATTTTGAATTTTTAACTGTGGATTTTATCTCATATGGTGCAATCCTATTGGCCGAAATTTGCATGGAAAAATAATCCCCCGAATACCACTCGATTTTCAAAATTAATCGGGTATTTCCCTCAAGGTTCCCCGCAAACAAACGAAGCCAAGTTTTTCAGTAGAAGCGCGAGTGATTTTTTAACCTGAAAAACTTGACTCCTTCATTTCTTTGCGACGAACCTATCGGGAAATACCCGATAATTTTTGAAGCTCTTGTAGTATTACATGTGATAAAGAATGCTTTTTTTCCGTTGAAGTAACGAGAAGTGACCATTTCTGAGTATGACACACGAGTTAAAAAAACAGCTGTTCGAGAAATAAAATGGACCATATGGATATAATTTGATGAGGTATATACACCTTAATTAAACTCATATATTCCTCCTTAAGTCTCTGAACCCACAATTCTTTTTCTCTTGGTCCAGCTTTCGTTTGGCACAAAGGAATACTGCTCAATGTTTTTTTCGTCGATGCATCCACCATCGTGACACAAAATTACAACACCTCTGTACTCGGAACGTTTCTTTCATGGGTGTCACTGGATGTCAAATGTGCCTCGTGCTTCTCTACAGGCGTGTTCCTATATTGACTGACAGTGCTGAAAATGTATAGTGCAAGTCACGTATACTGTACATTCTCAGCACTGCCAGTCAATTTAGGAATAGCAGAGATGAGCACCAAACAATGACTTCAAGTACAAAGGAACATTGAAAGTATATGTTGATCGCGCTGGCTTAGGAATGTTTGACAATTTGGATCCAAATTCGGTTAATTTAGGGAAAAAAACACGTTCCAATTTACACATCTTTATTAATTGATGAATATAAGCTAAAAAAAAAATCAACTCAGGAAAAATTTTCGTCACGCAACATGGATTGGATTCGTGTCAGCGAAACGCGAGATTATCTCTGGCGAAACCGTGCGGTTGACAACCACCAACATGCAGCGCGACTTCAAGTCGATCTCACGAAAAATGAGACCAGTTCGGCGTTTGACCGCCTAGGTGTCACGTCGACGCTCCAAAATCGCTGGTACCACGAAAATGCGAGCGTTGGAGATCTCCCTGCTCATCTCTGGGAATAGGGCCTACATCTCTACATGCCAAAGGGTCGAATGCTATACACCAACTGATTATGATTGGTTCACGAAATTCTGTGAACCAATCGCAATTCGCAATATCCCGAAGTAAAGTCGACTTCACTGAAACTCCTCTTCAAAAAAATTTTCGAAGTATTTTTTTCTATATCAATAATAATTGCAATATTTATGGACGTAGTTCTTGAAAGAGTTTGAATTTATAAAAAATCTTGAGGTGGAACGGAGAAAAATATAGATCGTGGAAAATTGTATCAGCTGTCGATACAAATACGAGAAATTCTATAGTGACTTGACCCGTATTCACAGTCGAGTCTTATTTCTAAGACGGTCTTAAGTCGTCGTTTAGGACGACTTGATTGGTTGTTGGCCCTCTTAAGACCGTCTTAAGAAATAAGACTCGACTGTGAATACGGGCCGTTGTATTGCTCTGAAACACGCCCGAACATGGACGTACAAAATATCTGGACGGAGCCTTTCCCCGCGGGGGTAAAGCCTCAAGGGTGAGGGGAAAGAAAGTCTGCTGCCACGGATATGACTAACCAAGATGGCGGCGGCAATACTATTTTATATATATAGATTATATATATAGGTCTAAATCTGACTAACCAAGATGGCTGACACGGGTTTTCTCCTCACCCCTGTGGCTTCAGCCCCCTCATCGAAAAAGGTACTTTAGGCTCCGTCCAGATATTTTGTACGTCCATGCGCCCGAAGTATAAGAGGCAGACCTCTCGACATGTCGGTATAGGAGGAAATGTACTTGTCTCAAGGCTCTACCGCGCCTCTTAATACTAGTGTTTGAAAAGTAAGATCCTGTTGCGTAATTTTAAAAGCCTGTATCGTAAAATTCGAGATCACCTTTGAAATATACAGGACTGGTGCATTAAAATCATTTTTCATTAACAAGTTTATGAAATTTAATTAATTATATTTTTAAAACTCCTGCACAGCCATCAAAATTAATGTAAAAGTTTTTGGAATTTACGTGCTCAGTAAGATTGGTTTGGGCTTACTTGGAGGCTGCATATGCCGTTGTATATTAAATTTCATGAAATTTTTTATAATGTAAAAGATTCCATGCCTGGGTGCTAGGTGTCTGAAAATTTTCCACACGGAGAACTTTTCTTTTCGAAATATTTGTGTAACCTTCGAAAAATTGTAAATTTTTCGAAATATTTTTATCGTCATTGATTCTATCGTGCGGTGGTTGATGACTGAAAGAGAAAAAGAAACAACTACCACATTTATTGCTCTGCATTTATTGTCGGATCAAATTTGACTGTACTACAAAGTGTTTCGTAAACAAAGAGAGAACAATGGACAAAGCAGGGTATGAAAGATTAAAATTTTATGATCAGCGACACCATTATTTTCGTATATGACGAGTTTTAGATTCCAATATTCCAATATATATGTATGGATATTGAATTCGTTGGCGATCATAAAATATCTTGTAAAGGTTGCTGCGGCTAGTTGCGACGATTAGGTCCGGGATATCTCGATGGCGTCCTCGGCACCGGGTATGTCCTCGGGTTTATTGCCGGTCTCTGCGAGTTTCCCGGCTGGTTTGGGCTGAAGTTTCCCGGCTGGTTTGGCCTGGAGTTTCCCGGCTGGCTTGGCCTGAAGTTTCCCGGCTGGTTTGGCCTGAAGTTTCCCGGCTGGTTTGGCCTGGAGTTTCCCGGCTGGCTTGGCCTGAAGTTTCCCGGCTGGTTTGGCCTGGAGTTTCCCGGCTGGCTTGGCCTGAAGTTTCCCGGCTGGTTTGGCCTGGAGTTTCCCGGCTGGTTTGGCCTGAAGTTTCCCGGCTGGTTTGGCCTGAAGTTTCCCGGCTGGTTTGGCTGCAAGTATGCGCGCGATTGTTTCTGCACCTCTTTCATCACTACTCCATCCGGGTTCATCCTCAAGTTTTGCTCCAACTCCGCAAACACTTGTTGCTGCAGCTCTTCGTCCGTCATCGGCATTTGCCGGCTACCTGGTGGTGACCTTTTCTGCAACGACCGACGTTTAGAAACGTCAATTACATCCCGAAATGATGATTCCTGATTTTCTTTATCCGAGGCTTTTGGTTTTTCATAGCCCACGACATCGCTCAGCTGAAAATTATTATTATCGTTATTCCAATTATGCTTACTTATATTTAAATATAATAAGGCTGTATGGTACAGTTCAATTTCCGTTTTTTTGTTTTGTTCTTTTGCTCCTAGTGATTCTACCGTATATCATTTAAGATTTCTACGTCAGGGCCTCTTTGTTCTTATTTCTATTATATTTCTTAAAACCCCTGGCAAATATTGAGGCGTTTTTTACTTTAATACTCTACAGCTGCGCATTTGAACGAGGGCACAGGGAAACTGCGAAGAAACTTGACCAATGCAAGTGAAACAAATACAACCAATATAACAATATGTGTTTTTTTGATCGTTCATATTTTTTTGATAAACGATTTATAACAATTTGAAATATCCCGAAATATTGATAACGGCTATGTAATAAATTATGGATGCGCGATAATTCGAAAAATCATCTAAGATTCAATGGAAAAAAATTATTTCTCTGGAAATCAAGCAAAAGAAAATATTATTTTTTCAAATTATGGTGAGAATAAAGTTTAAAAAAATATTTTTCCAGTTGATTTATTTTCCTGATGTCATGACGAATCCAAGAAATATACTGTTGTAATATTGAGATTGCTTATAAATATTTTTCATGAAACAATTTATTAAAAATTGAATTAAAATAACCGGAAAGATTCAAATCGGCATTGCAATGATTAATGAATGAGTAATGATGGAAAAAAATAATCGAATCCCGATAAGCAGAGAACGATTTTATTGAAACAATGATCTGTCCAATTTTACATAACTGTATGGGCGTCAGTGAAAAAAAAATTAGCTTTCGCCCTACGAAGAAAACTCAAGAGCCCTGCTTATGTGTCACAAATGTCCTGAACAAAATTCATATAATTGGATTCACCTCATCCTATCTATGACCTCAAAACAGCAAAAAAGTACAACTTCTCCGAAAAGTTTATTTTCTTTTTTTTACTGAGCAACGAAATAAATTTGAAAAAAGGCATGAAAAATTTAATAGATAATTGAATGGGGTCTCTTTAGTGATCAGAAGATGGGTGAATTTTTGTGGATTTTTCATTTCTATTTTAATGCCCGAAAAAACAATTTAAGGAGGTACTTGCAAAAAATGGGGGAAATCGAGGGTTATTTTTAGGACTTGGAGTTCGACGGAAACGACAAATATCTTTTTACTTCTTGTCGATAATTCCACGCTCTACAAAGAGGACACGTATATTTTATAGTCCTATCTTGCGTCGTAATTGAAATATTTCAGAAAAATCGAAAAAATTCGAGTATTTTTTTACAGAATTGCGGATAACTATAATTATTCCTCCCTTTTTTTGGAGCGAAATTAAAAGGGCCCTAAAATAAAGCGATTTGTGCTGGTTGCAACCTATTAAAATTAACGTCTGTGGTGGAGGTTTAATTTAATTGGCCTTTCTGGCATGAAAGCTGGAAAAAAATGTCTTTATGAAAGCAGTACTTACTCTGTGAGAAAGCAAAATTAATTAGTAAAATTAATCGGTCTAGGCTGATTTACTCATATAAAAGATTGTTTTCCGACGACGAACCTGCTTATCTTCGTTATTCTTAGATTGAGAGCTCGCTGCATTTCCCGAGTTGATCGAGGGAAATTCCTGATGCCTTTCGGAATAAACATCGACGATCCCGATAACGAGAAGCCAGATGACAAAAAAACGGTGATATTTCTCCATCGTTGATGAACAAAGAATGACGACCTATCGAAGATGATAAGTCACGTTTTCGACTTAAACAAATTGTAATCTTTTCGATTTTTCAAGTGAAGACTGTGAAATGTATCGAAAAACTTGGCCTTTATATACCAGCGAGCGAATATTGTTCGATAGAGGAGTCGATATAATACTTTAAACGTGGCGTTCTAATACCCCACCCGACCCTGCCATGATAAACACGTTTTATCACTCGTTAATGAAGCGTGTTTCATGTGTTCATTATTTACCCAAGTGCCAGAATAGTTTCCTTATCCCATTAAAAATTTCAATAAATTTTAAATACGAAAGCATACGACATTTATTAATTTCAGGTATACGAAATAAAAAATTATGTCCAGAGGATTCGAAAATTAATGAATTTGTCCAAATTCGATAACTATAGATCAAAATTAAGGTCTTTGATACTGAGAATTAATTAAAACAGGTAGGAAAATAATTTTTTCTGTGAAAGTAAATGTAATTCATGACGTTTTTTTTTTTACAATTTCAATAAAACGCGATGGAATAATAAATATAGCTGTATATGAAAATGTTTTTCAGCCATGTTAACAAATTGACAATCCATTTCAAATATTCATATTATACATTCACAAATTACGTATAGCAATGTACAATTTCTAAACAATTTAATGGAGAATCGATTGTTCAAAATTAAATTCCGAAGATATATATAGGTATCCTGAAAATGATACAATTTATTTGGAAAATTAGAGTATGTCGGTCAAGAAAAGTGATTCGCAGAAAATTCGCAATATATAGGAGATGGCGTACGGGCAAAGTCGTTCTCAATATTGATGCAGCACTCGGATGTATTATGTAATTGGCTCAGCCATATTATGACAGAACTGTGAGATCTGTATCTGAGCCTCGCCTTCTCGTATTTTTTAAAACTTGCTTAATTATGATCGCCCGCAACTACGTAGCTTATTATTACATATTTCAAAAGTTAAACCCAAGTTCTTTACGCAAGGTATCCAATTAAGTCCCTCCCAGGACTCCTGACAAGTTTTATTGTTTTTTAAAATGGAATAAAACGATTCCATAATTTTTATCCTTCAGAACTTGGATTGTAAAATTCTTGTGTTCACATGCGTTATTATATACATTCTCTTTAAAAATTTAATCCACAGGTGAATATTAATGTTCAAATTTCTTTTACGTCGGCCCGTTTTAAAATTAAGTGATGCTTCGTGAATTAAATATACCATGTACCTCAGAGTGTCACACGATGAAATTATATATATATGACATTAGTTTTTTGTCCGCTTTTCGCGTGTACTTTCCATGTGACAGAAGTTTTTGAAATATGCCACAGATGATGATGTGTTCGTGTGTTATATTTTCGAGTGCTTCAAAGCGTCAAACCCGAGAAGTGCGCTAAACAGTTTGTACTTTCAATTCAATAAGTGTGGGTTTTATGAGTGTACCTACGAATATCTCTATGACCGGTTAGGAAAGGTTTTGCTAAGAGAATGGAGGATTTAAAAGAAGAGAGAAGGAATGAGTGTGAGAGAGATATAGTGAGTGTGGAAATGTTTAACACATGGTTGGCAAATGGATGAGCGAGCGGAGAATGGATGGAAGGTCTCCAACCGCCTGTTTATGACCCTCTGTTGAATTTGTGTCCTTAATGCTTGAAGAATTATAGTCCAGTCAAATTACCGAAAAAAAAACACAAAATTAAGCAGTTTGGGGATTATGAAGGATCGATAGGGGGGTATATTGTGAGCTTAAATTCCAATTTGAGGGGTTCTCCTAAGGTCAGCTCAAGGTCATTTCGATGAAAACGCGTTTAATTCGATATCTCGAGAACGGTTAGTGTTAGGCCAAAAATTGTAGAGACCTTTTCTCTTCTAAATTAAATTTACTAACTTTTTTATCTGAAACTTTTTTTTTTAACATCAATATTTTTCAACTTATGACTTCCGAAAGGCAAACATTTTCCTTTTTTTTCTCGCTATTTTTCATTTTTCGCCATTTCCTCCCCAACCGTTCAATTTTATGAAATTTTTCTGATTATCAAAGTTGTAGATCTTTTAATTATGAACAACTTTTGTCTAAAACTTTTTTCTCTAATACCAATACCTTCGGAGTAATATCTTACTTTACCGAGCGAGATCCGCGCCGTTGTCACAATATCATCGACATCAGTGGGTATTCAGTACTTAAAAGAAATATTAAAGTATTCCATGATCATCTATTAGCCAACTTACCTGTATTAAAAGGTGAATCGATTAAACCATTTAAATATTTACTTCATTTAAATATTAAATATTGTAATCATTTAAATATCATTTAAATATTGTACTTCTTCAATTTGGGTATTTTTTATTGCATTCAATGGGATAATAACGTGAATAAGGATTAGAAAAAGAAGTAAATGAATAATTGAAACTGTTTCACACATTTATTGATAAAAAAAATAGGTAATAAAATTCGTAAAATTAAGCATCCGAGGTCGATGGAAGTGATTCGTCAATATTAAAGGCCCTGACGGTATCGGGGCATACGTCATCCTCGTCCATTGCGTCAAAAATATTATCGTCGACAACATTGGCGATATTAGAACAATAGTTCTCTTGGCAATTAGTGCAAATTACCGAGCAAAACAGGCCGGCCTTCCTACATCCGTACGCTTTGCCGCAGTTGGTTTTGCATTTGCACGCAATCGATCTGAGCAAATTTTCCGGAGCTGGTTTCAGTGACATTGGTATCGGCTCTAATCCACGGGGGGTGCGACGCCAGCCCCACTCCTCGGGTTCCAGATAATTTTCGAGCCAGTATTGCACTTGGTAGTAACATCTCAACGAGTGAAAAAATGCGGCATCAGAGGTAGGAGGAAGGGATTCTAATTTAACCCCCCCACTGCCTGCCATTTTTTTGTATTCCTTATAACGGAGCTCGTTGAGATTCGTACAATTCGTGTCACCTGAAGCCTTGCGATACAAATTCAAAATGAATTTTTCACCGTTTGGGCCTTTAATATTGACGAATCACTTCCATCGACCTCGAATGCTTAATTTTACGAATTTTATGACCTATTTTTTTTATCAATAAATGTGTGAAACAGTTTTAATTATTCATTTACTTCTTTTTCTAATCCTTATTCACGTTATTATCCCATTGAATGCAATAAAAAATACCCAAATTGAAGAAGTACAATATTTAAATGATATTTAAATGATTACAATATTTAATATTTAAATGAAGTAAATATTTAAATGGTTTAATCGATTCACCTTTTAATACAGGTAAGTTGGCTAATAGATGATCATGGAATACTTTAATATTTCTTTCAAGTACTGAATACCCACTGATGTCGATGATATTGTGACAACGGCGCGGATCTCGCTCGGTAAAGTAAGATATTACTCCGAAGGTATTGGTATTAGAGAAAAAAGTTTTAGACAAAAGTTGTTCATAATTAAAAGATCTACAACTTTGATAATCAGAAAAATTTCATAAAATTGAACGGTTGGGGAGGAAATGGCGAAAAATGAAAAATAGCGAGAAAAAAAGGAAAATTTTTGCCTTTCGGAAGTCATAAGTTGAAAAATATTGATGTTAAAAAAAAAAGTTTCAGATAAAAAAGTTAGTAAATTTAATTTAGAAGAGAAAAGGTCTCCACAATTTTTGGCCTAACACTAACCGTTCTCGAGATATCGAATTAAACGCGTTTTCATCGAAATGACCTTGAGCTGACCTTAGGAGAACCCCTCAAATTGGAATTTAAGCTCACAATATACCCCCCTATCGATCCTTCATAATCCCCAAACTGCTTAATTTTGTGTTTTTTTTACCCTACTCTCAGCCGTAATTTGACTGGACTATTATGCATTGTATCTCCCGGGGATCAGGAGATGCTGCCTCATGCGGCAAATTCGCGTACCGAGTTGGGATTTGTCACATACATAAAACATCAGCGCCGCCTAACGGTGGGTATAAACTTCCCCATTCGCAACGCAGACATTACACAGGGAATTTCGAAAACGTTACGATAGTTTTATATTATTACACGCTACACGCGCGTATTATAATGGTATGATTATGTCGATATAATATTATATGGATAATATATATTATATATCATATGTTATATATTATATATTACATATTACATATTATATATTAAATTATATCATATAATTATATGGACATTATAAGCTCGATTGATCAATCAATTTTTTTATTCAGGATGTTATTGCATTGTTGTTAATAATTCGATTACGTGAACATTGATTTTTTTTTTCCAATCAGTGTAAAGGGTTTTTAATGTTTTTCTGGAATATTGTTTTTATTTTTCATTGGACCTATTTCGGTGTGCAAGGTACTAAAAAAATTAACACGAAAAACCTTTTTTTTAGTAACATTAACATGAATGCGTTTTCCACTTCGGATCAATGGAAGAGGCATAGATTTTTAGCTACCTAATTTTTAGGGGTTATCCATAATTGAGTTATCCATATTGATAATAAGCAATCACTGTTATGCAGTACCAAAAGAGTTCCAGACCTTTATGTATACATCCGTTTACAATAAGAAATTTTTTGTATCAACGATGGTATATATATCTCACCTGCCCCCAAATCGTATTCAATTTTTTTAAGAATGATTTTTTTTTACAAACTTTATATTTTTTCCAAAAGATATTAGGGCCACTGTTCGATTGTAAATACTTATTTTTTTTTACATTGTGAAAGCTCTTTCTTATTCAGTAAATATAAATTCAGTAGAAATAATTATAATTAAATGTGCAAATGGGGAAAAAAAATATTTCCCTATTGAAGAATAAAAATGTTTTCGGAGACGTTTTGAAAAAAAATCCTGAATGCACAGTTATGAGCATATATTTTGCACCACATTTTAAGCTGAAAATAACGTTTTTACTTATCGCGCAGATAACATTTTGTGGCTACGATTGTCAGCATGGCATTTGAGGAAAATATTAAAATGATCGTTATAATTTGTCCTTCAAAAAGGCACGTGTAAAAGCTATATCATTGAATGGCATACCCAAGATGAAAATTTCCCCTTCGAGAGACAAGAATGACGTCATCTCGATATATAAATACGTGTATAGCAACGCTGTCAAGTTACAATCGGTACATTGACACTTGAATAAAGCCAGATGTCTCCAAGGAAATTGTGACGAGCCAACTGATATGAAACTCGAACAACAATACGAGGATGAGTCACTCAAAAAGATTATAGATCTTTTTTACATATGGATATAGCGGTAGAAGGTAAAAACTGTAGTTACGAGATCTTAACTTAAGTTTTTCAATTTTTGAGAGAAAAAAACAAGTGTGAGAAAATTCGTTATTCCAAGGATCATTTGTCAAATATTATTAAAATTTTCGTAGCAAGTGAAAAAAAAAATTACGAAAATTACGAAGCGCAATTTGCAAATTTCAGTTTGCACAATTTTTTCCCAATATTTTGCAACGATTTTAACTGTACTACTTTTTCTTCAATATTCCCATGCCCAAATACATGATGTCTCTTAAATATTTATCCAATCGGAACGTTCTTTCATTTTTATTATATTTAAAATTTTGAAATTTTTATATTTAATAAAATTTCTTAATCGATGCTTGTCCCCTATTTCGGTTCTGTATTTGAAAGTATAAATTACGAAAGTTGCAGCCATACGAGCTTTTGTCAAAAAAAAAGGTTACTTTGGAAAAATCCAAACTTTCATGACATGCGAAGGACGCAGTGAATTTTCGTTAAATTCAATATCGAGAATCTTTGTCCTCGAACCTATTTATGTGCCAAGCTTTAGGCAGGTGGCTTAAAATTTGCACACGCGCACGCGTTCAGAAATTTTGTTCTTAATGTGATTTTTCAACGTTTCGACACACTTTGAACACATTGACTATTAAAAACCAACCATTGGTTATTATAAAACTGGATTTAAAAAATTTGCATCATCGGAAAGCTTCCTCTATGAGAAAGCAAAATAATCCAAAACGTGGAAAAAATGCCGTTTAAAAAAAATGTATCTATGTTTATAGTATGTGTGTATGTCAACCCTTCAAAGATCGAGAGTCGCGGTAACGACTCGAGACAAAATCCTCTACTGTAACGACCAATCGAGACGAGTCTCCAAGAACTCTATACGCCTAACAACTTGCTTATACACGGGAGTATATCTATGTAGAAAAAATTATTTTCTTGATAATTAAGGGAGCATTCTACTTTTTTTGGGTCAAAAAATGTTTGATTTATCACTAATGTTTTATGCGAAAAATATTAAATATAAAATGCTGATATTTGGTATGTTTACTAAGCGGTCTTTATTGAACACGACGATATCTTTTAAAGTTTGACAAAACATGGCATTGGGAGTGAGAGGAACTACGTATGTCGGTGCGCCGCCGATGATATTCTTCGCTTGCGGAAGTCCCAAGTCCTGTACAGGTGATCCGAGAAGCAAAAAATCAAACGCATTTTTACTTTGTACAATATTGTGTACAAGTCGAACTAGAATTATCCAAAAATATTCTAACGTTTTTATTTTATGAACAAAAAACTGCAAAAATTTTCGGCAAAAAACTAAACTTTTCCTTCGACCGCTCACTACTTTTTTATTTTTCAATATTTCTTTCTCATTTTAGTTCAACTTATATACACAATATTGTACAAAGTGAAAATTTAATTTGATTTTTTTGCTTCACATCATCTGTCCAGGACCTGGGACTTCCGCAAGCGAAGAATATCATCGGCGGCGCACCGACATACGTATAGCTTCTCTCGCTCCCAATGCCATGTTTTGTCAAACTTTAAAAGATATTATCATGTTCAATAAAGACCGCTTAGTGAACATACCAAATATCAACATCCCAGATAGAACACTGACGTCTAATATACGTATATACGACGTCGCCATCGACGTCTGTAAGACGTATTTAGTACGTATACTGAAGAGCTAAATGTCCGGCTAATATCTGTATATTTGACGTATATAAGACGTCGAATATACATAAAAAATGACGTATATAAGACGTCGAATATGCATAAAAAATGACGTATATAAGACGTCGAATATACATAAAAAATGACGTATATAAGACGTCGAAAATACATCAAATCTACGCACAGCACAATAATATTTTTAAAAAACATAAACAACAACGAAAAACATTACTGGCGGTTCCATACGCATTTTGTCGTTGTTATAGGTCATAGAAGAGTTACACTGAAAAAATAAATAAATTCTACACGGATTTCTCGATAGAATTTTATTCTGCTTTGACGGGGACTCAAACCTGCGACCTACCTACTTATCCTACCTATCTTTCTAACACGCTACCCACTACGCTATCGACTGTTTATGTACTGGGGTAATTCATATCATGTATTTGACACGCCAGAGAACACTTGATCAGTTGTATGTTAGGAACTACTCAAGGGATGGTGGTGGTCGCGTCTTCAACCTGTTTTTAGTATAACCATGTCAGTTTTTAAAGAAATTACAAAATTGAACGTGGTGAATCCAATATGGCGGATCCAAAATTCTAAAAATTCCATAACTTGTCTGATTCACTCTAAGGGCGGTATTCATAGTCGAGTCTTATTTCTTAAGACGGTCTTAAGACGGCCAACGACCAATCAAGTCGTCCTAAACGACGACTTAAGACCGTCTTAGAAATAAGACTCGACTATGAATACCGGCCTAACTATAGTCTTCGCAAAGAGAGATAGAACATAGCCCCTCTATTTTTTGTCTCACTCAGTTCTGCTGCCATCACGTTTAGGACGGTAGACGGAGTCCATATATATATATATATATATAGGTTCATGATCTCAATTCGGATCGCGCGCAAAACTTATTGCGCGCGATCTTTGTGTTATAATGTATTTATATAGTATACATCATATAATGTAAATAAAGTGTTATAAAATATATTTTAATTGTAAGAATTTATCCATCCACTTATATATATCTCATATATATCACTGACGTCTAATATACATATATTACAAATATACATGTATATGATATGTATACGTGATATACGTATATTTTACGTATATTATACAATAAGCATTTGACATCAAATTATATACATATATTATATGTATAAGGAACATCTACTTGACGATAGAAACGAAGCCAACTGCATTGCTGTCAAAATCACGTATTATATTCGTATATTAGACGTGTGTTTTTCAACAATATCTCCGTGGAATTTTTTACATCTCATATACGTATAATATTCGTTCATTATCTTTCGGTTGTAATTCCCGGATCTGAAGCTATAATTATATATAAATATATATAAATATTCAATGTACGTATGTACATTATATATATATATATATATGCTTCAGATCCGGGAGTTACAACCGAAAGATAATGAACGAATATTATACGTATATGAGATGTATAAAATTCTACGGAGATATTGTTGAAAAACACACGTCCAATATACGTATATAATACGTGATTTTGACAGCAATGCAGTTGGCTTCGTTTCTATCGCCAAGTAGATGTTCCTTATACATATAATATATGTATATAATTTGATGTCAAATGCTTATTGTATAATATACGTAAAATATACGTATATAAAATTATTTCACTACATCAGTTAAATAGCACCACAATATACACTCAATATACGTATAATATACGTATAATATAAGTCTATCATAGACGTATACATATAATATACATATATACCTAAAATATACGTATATTAGACGTCAGTGGTCTATCTGGGATTCTATATATTTAATATTTTTCGCATAAAAAATTCATGAAAAATCAAACATTTTTTGGCCCATCAAAGTAGAAACCTCCCTTAATTAATTACAGGGCCCTGGAGATTAAAAAATTTACGTCTTATTCGCTTATTTTTACTCTTCTAATTACCTAGTAGTAGTAGTAGTCTTTATTCCAATATACAGCGTTCTGCGCTTTTTACAAAAACCAGCTCCCCACACAATTCCATCACAGTATTTTATGCTTACAGTATGTTTTGTTTGTCCGATAGCTTAAGCTCTTTAATTAGCGCTAGTGACAATAACTATACACACAAAACAATCCCCCTTCCCCTTAAATTTATTTTACTTGCTACCTCTCTTTGGTTCTCCCACCCTATTGTGCTCTTGCCCGCGAGGCCTTGATCCTTTCAAAGGCTCTCAAGAACTCACAAATTTCTACTTGTAGCTGCCCTTTCAGGGTTACGATCAGCCAAGCCTTTAGATCCTCTCCCACCCTGCCGCCACGCCATTTGTCTACCCAGTTAGTCCACTCCTTTTTTATTCCTTTTCCTTTCCTAGCTTCCTCACAGGTCCAGATATGGTCCAAGCTTTCTTCATATACTCCACAGATCCCACAACTCTGGTTAGTAAACCCTTTCTTGCCTACTTTAATTACCTTATTACAAGAAAATGACTCGTTCTAGTATCGTGTGCAAGTTGTGCGCGAAACAGTTGCTCGCTTTTTTTCCAGCACAAACCCCGCGAAGATCGATGCATAATTTGTAATGAACGTCGGGAGACAGGAAAGCTAGTAATGAATATGGCGAGAATCGCCACATACAAACTATTTTTTTTTGGTCTGGCATGTGCAATCGTGTTTATTTTTTACAAAAATATCGTGAACTAAGCAGTGCACCTTTCGAGAAAAACAAATTTTGGAAAAATCGAAAAAAAATCGTATCTCATTTTTTTCAACACGCGTAAAAAAAGTTCGATTAATTAAAAATAAAGCAAGGTCAAAAAACACTCGAATCCGTGTGAAATGGTGTGGAAATGTTTTAAATGAGATATTAGAAAAAACACTTGGACAAACTTTTAATACCCGTTCAGCTGCGAAAAAAACTGCTATTTTATCTTCAATTCATATTGAAAATTAAAAAGAAAAAAATAACGAGGTCGAAAAAGCCTCGAATCCGTGTGAAATAGTGTGGAAACGTTCATATAATGAGATATTAGAAAAAAAAACTTCAACAAATTTTTATTATCCATTCAACTGCGAAATAAAACTGCTAAAAAAAAACTTTCGTTGAGATCCTTGTGCCAAGACAGTTCGAATGTTGTGAAAAGTCGAAAGAATTACGTTTGAAAAAATTTCTAGAGCTCAGAATATTTCCCAAGCCACGGAATGAATTGATCTGCGGTGCTGTATAATTTTCTACACAAGAGGAAAAGACCTTCCCTTCGTTCCGCTTTTTTCCCCTCTTATAATCCAAACCAGTACAAGCAAGGCTCAGTTTTACGTAATTTTTAATTGTCATTAAAAATTTTTTTAACCGCTCCGACGTAATCTAACTTTCACGTATATGAAACTAAAATTTTCAAGGTCGATAAGCGCCAGAGAATGAGGATTTTTAGTATTGAACTTAGCAATAATGGATAAGTCGGATTTCATGGATTAAACGGGGGTTTTTAAAAATCATATTATATGTAGGATCAAGAAATAAAGGATGGTAAAATTAGACAAGCGGGTTGTAGAAGGAGCGCAGTGGTACAGTGGGTGAGGCTCTGGGTTCGCACGCCGCGGACCCGGGTTCGAGCCCCACTGTCGACACCAATGGAAAAAGTTTTTCTACGTGTTTTTCCTGCAATCCTGGTTGGTTCGGACTCCACCTTAAGAAAACAAATGCCCAAAATACCTTTCTGTGATTGGTGGGTGGTCGATGGGCGGCTTTGGAGGACTCCCGTAGCGGTTCTCATCGCTCGGAAGGTGGCCTCTTAGCCGTTCACTGACTGACCCACTGAATCACAGCAAAGCAGGGACCTGCCTAGGCCGACTCGGGTGACTGCGCTTGAGTTTACTCGCGCGGCCACCAGGGTGGACTAGGTAGCTTCCGATGTAACGCTTTCCGTGCGTTAAAAGCGCGGAATTCAAATTCTATGGACCAGCACAAACGTGTGGTTACCACCGAAGTCCGTGGGAGCTCGTTTCCGCGTCAAAGAGTTTAACTCACCTCGCGCGAGCGAAATTATTACCTGAAAATCGCGAAAAGTAAACGAAAGTCGAATCTACAAGGGTTTAAAGTCAGTTAATCAATATAGGACAGTTTTATTGCAAAAAATTCTATCGTTCTAAATCCAAGTGATGGTGAGACGCGTTATGTTAGATAAGGGATGTTGTTCGCTTCGCGGTTCGACAGAATCTTCTTTGGCTACCCTGCTAGCTGCCACGAAAAAGTCAGAGTTCCCGATACTCCCCCTACTATATGCTGGGCCTTCCCGTTGGCCAATTACAAATTTTAACTCCACCACCGAAGTCCGCGCGGACTCTCCCCACGCAAGGGAGGGCCCGTGCGTGTGTCTCTTTCTCTCTTTCTCTGTCTTACCCACCCTCTTAAGTCCCAACTCGAAAAGTTATTTACCTCTGGAAATTTTCCCTTCTCCTCCGCTCTCGAGTTTTCCGTCGCGCCGAGCGACGACTTGTGAAAGCCTCGCTTTGTTCTTTCGGGTAGAGCAATAAAAGACAAAAAGGTCGATAGAAAAACTGAAAGAAAGCAGACCCGTCTCTGCTGAGAACGCGTGTTTTTATGCATTTACTTTTAACCCGTGTGCGACGAGTTGTTTCGCGTTCGCGCGTCACGTGTTGAACACTCGTCCTTTTATTTAATATTTTCACGAAAGTATTTTGTTTTTGATGCAGCCAGCAGCGTACCCATAAGTCTCCGTCTCTCGCGTTTCCTTTTACAATTTATGGTTAAACATATACGTATTTCCTAGAATATATAAGAATGTCGTCAGCGCAATAGAGTTGCTTAAATGCTACAAAAGTATTCATATTATCAGTATTATTATTATCATTTTCATGGTATCGTAATTACACCTAAAGTTATTGTATTCATGCATATATCGAGACATATCGTAAGTAATATGCTGGTATTTAAATCGTTCGTGTAGCACATGATATATAATTCAATTTAATTATACTATTTTTGGCAAAGTCAGCTCGTTCTCCTCTCAATCAAAATCTCTGCTCTTATTTCGTTTCGAATCTACGCGCGATAGTACGCCCCCGGTTGATAGCGCCCTTCGCGGCTAATCCGCGAAGTGCGTATCGCGGAGCGTTACACATTTGTCGTTACAGCGACCTCTCGTTATCCCTCGTACCGAAAACTGTCGCTATGAGCGCATAACGACAGCATAACGAGTTACAGAATCCTGCTACAAAGCTCCCCTTATCGTTACCGATTGGACATATGTGCATAGTCCATTTCGTTCGAACTCCCTAAAATTCCCTACGCGTTCGAACGGAACCCTAGATTTGGTATTCTCGAAATTTCAATCGAACCCAGGTAGCAATATGTTAACTAAAAGATGTCCGAAAGACAGGATAACTTTTTTGTCGGCCGAAAGATACCTTTTTGTATCACGAATTGTATCACTTATGTCGGTCCGGATGGGAACTTATTGCTGTCGTAATGATAACTATAAGGAAGCCATAGCAGTTGAAAAAATGCCAGTAAATGGCCATCGCTTATCGGCTGCCGATACGGAGGCATAACGTTGTCGAATTGCCACAGCCGAAAGATATCGTTTATAAGGCATGAATTAGATAAATTCGTAACATCCCGGGTCCAAATCCAAATGACGTCGTAAATGTATCTTATAGACAACTGAAAACAGTTGACAAGACGACACCTTAATGGCACCATAATGGGACATCCAAAAGATATCTTAGTTGCAAGATTTTTGGGACTGCTGGGATGGGTGGATATATATAATATATACTTCATTTTAAATTATTACTTTGAGTTTACGCGGCAGGGAAAAGATATATATTTTTTCTCTGCTGCATAACCTCAAAGTAATAATTTAAAATGAACTATATAATATATATATGTGTGTGCGGGTGTGTGTGTATAAGAATTCTTACATAATTTTATTTTTTATTATTTATAAAGGATTATTTATTTATGATATTTAATTAATAATCAATACATCATTTATTTCTGTTGCCGTTCGAGGCGTTTCTTTTCCCCGGTTTGCGCCGCCTTCAACCTATCACCTCCACGGCGAAGCCAGTCGGCAATCTTCTCTTCGACGGCCTTTCGTTTGGTCCCATCGAACGCGTATCGCACTACATCTGAAATCCCAGTTATCCGTTCAACGGAACTGAACGAAGAACTGGGATCGTTTTTTTTCGGACTCTATGGATAAAAAAGATTCATTTTTAGTCTCTACGGACAAATAACTTTTGCAAAATAACAAATAAAAAATCTCAGTTCTTCGTTGAGCTGAAACTCAACGAGGAACTGGGATTTTTAAATTTTTTAATTTCTTATTTGGCAAAACTTTCATGTCCATAGAGTCTAAAGAAGAATCTTTCTTTTTCGTAAAGTCTGCAAAGAAAAAAATCCCAGTTCTCCGTCGAGTTCAAGCTCGACGGAACTGAACGGAGAACTGGGATATTTTTCTCTGCGGACTCTAAGGATAAAAAAGTTTCTTTTTTAGCCTCTACTGACAGAAAAGTTATGCAAAATAAGAAATAAAAAAATCTTAGTTCTCCGTTGAGCTTAAACTCAACGGAGAACTAGGATTTTTTTCTCTACTGACTCAACGAACATTAAAGATTCTTTTTACGGACAGGAAAGTTTTGGAAAAAGGATTTTTTAGTTTTATTATTTCTTAATTGGCAAAACTATTTGTGCATAGAGTCTGAAGAAGAATTTTTTTTGTCCATAGAGTCCGTTGAAAACAAAATCCCAGTTCTCCGTTCAGTTCCGTTGAACGGAGAACTGGGATCTTTTTTTCAACGGACTCTACGGACAAAAAAAATTCTTCTTCAGACTCTATGCACAAATAGTTTTGCCAATTAAGAAATAATAAAACTAAAAAATCCTTTTTCCAAAACTTTCCTGTTGAAAGCAAAATTGAGAACAAATCCCAGTTCGCCGTTCAGTTCCGTTGAACGGAGAACTGGGATCTTTTTTTCAACGGACTCTACGGACAAAAAAAATTCTCCTTCAGACTCTATGCACAAATAGTTTTGCCAATTAAGAAATAATAAAACTAAAAAATCTTTTTTTAAAAAAAGATCCCAGTTCTCCGTTCAGTTCCATTGAACGGAGAACTGGGATTTTGTTTTCAACGGACTGTACGGACAAATTTCAAGGAACGGCTTTGGCGGTGGCCCCATAATTTGTTTTTTTTTTTTTCAATGAAATTTTGTTTACTTACTGAATTTTCTTTAGTAAGGACAACACCGATCGCTCAGAAGACAATCTTTTTTCCATAAACCTGTAAAGTATACATGCATACAGTCATATCAAGTTAACCTAACAAATTTGAAATTACATAAAAAATAAAAATTCGATAAAAAAACAACGAAGCATATACTTACGGGTATATATATATTATAAAAACTTTTGACGCTTTTGACGATAAAAAGATATTCTTCATTCACCGCGATGCACGTGTTAATTTTTATGGACGCCACAGGTGAAAAAAAAACGTTTGCGTCATAACGTATAGGGGATTACTTGTAGATATCATATTGGCAACATAAAAAAGACATCATAAAAAAGATAACTTTTTTATTCACTACAAGGGGGCAGCAGAAATAGCCCCGCCGAAAGATATCTCTTGGACAACGTTTACGTGAACATACTGGTTAACATTAAATTGACAACCATACTAAAAACAGCCCTACAGAAAGATATCATCTGGACAACTTTTGTACAAATACATTAGATGGCAATTAATTGATACCTTTTGAATATCCTAAAATACCTATCAATCAGACTAAATAAATTGATGACGTTTCGACAACTATTTTACTAGTCGTATAGGAAACCTAATGAAGTCACCGTTTAGATAACGGTAAAATAGATGTCGATTAAGCGATGTAAACTGGATACCTTTCAGTAAGATCCGAAAGACAACCTAGAAACGATAACTTATCGTTACCGATTGGACATATGTGCTACCTGGGAAAAGTTTACGTTCGAACATTTCGAAGGATATGCTTCGAATGGTCTTGGAGCTTTCGAAATACAAGTTCGAATGCGAACTCTTCGATTGAGAGATAAATATTTCGAGGTTTCAGGCAGTTTGAGGTTAAGTGCGGCGCGGGTGCATGTATATGAAGAATCGATTTCAAACGAACGAGAGTTAGTGCGCCAAAAAATAATGATGATTTATACGAAGACCCATCGAAAGCATCTATACAATTTTTTTTATTTCAATTATCGAAAAAAAAAATGCATATAATTTTTTTTAAATTACATTTAAATTTGAGCTGTTAATTTACAATATTTTCGAACCCAAACACTTTTACAATTTTTTTTTTCATTACAATTATCAAAAGAAATTATACAAACAATCGTTTTAAAAATAAAATTCAAAATTGGGTTATTAATTTACAATATTTTCGTACCCAAGCACCTTTAGAATTTTGTTCACTATATTTTCTATACAATTGTAATAATGCTGGAAGATTTATTACCAATTTTTTCAAATTTTAATATTTAGATTAAACTAACCTTAATTACTTAAGATTAACTAACTTTAGATTAATTAGATTTAACCTTTAGATTTGTTTTTTAGTTTCGAAAAGTTTAAAAAGAAAAATAATATTTTGGTAAATCCCGAAAGTTTTCAACAATTCGATACATTTAACAAAATTTTATTTACGGTGAGCTACAGTGTCACGATTTTTTTTTTTAATTATTTGCGAACTTTTTTGACATTGTGTATTTAAAAACAATTCTAAATAATGAGAAACGGATATTTTTTTCAATCGTTTTCGGTAGCACTGGGTGCTTCAATCCTCCTTGTACCGGTACTGTTGTTGGTTTCGTCACTATTCGCACGCTCATCGCACAGCTGAAGTTCGTTAACTTCGTTGTTCTCCGACAACGGGAACTCGTTGGCAGCGCTTCACGCAATAGCCTTTCAGGATCAGTGTTCATCGACGCGGAATCCTTCGGTTGTGGCTTGGAGAAAAAAAAAACACAGCTTCAAAACTGTATGAAGAAAATACCCAGATCTCTGTTGAGTCGAAAGATTGTACGAAGGAAAACATTATTTGAAAATAATTTAAAAAATAATCCCACTTACCCGTAGGGTCTCAAAACTTTCCACAGAAAAAAATTATGCAATGAAGTAAATAAAAAAATCCCAGTTATCCATAGAGTCTCAAGACTCTACGCAGAAATAATTATTCAAATAATAAAAAGAAAATCCGTTCTCCGTAGATTTGGAAGATTGTATGTAGAAATAAGTTCGTAAAATAATTTTTTTTAAAGCCGCAGTTTTCCGTACAGTCTTCAGACTTTACGGAGAACTAGATTTTAAAAAAAAATTTATTGAATCATCTATTTTTTGTAATGTCTTCAGACTGCTGCGAAGAACTGGGTTTTTTTCATTATTTGTAATAATTTTTTTCACAACACGCTGTAGAGATGAAATTTTTTCAGAATGATATAAAAAAATCCTAGTCCTCAGTAGAGTCTGAAGACCTTATGCAGAAAAAAATTATACAAAATAATTTTAAAAAATCCATATTCTCCGTAGAAGTCTCTACAGAGAAAAAGGTTTTGCAAAATAAAAAGTAAAGAAATCCTAGTCCTCCATTGAGTCTACAGATTCTGTGGAGAAAACTAGCGTATGGCGTATTGATGAACTAGCGTGTAGCGTAGTGCGTAGTGCACCTCTCTTGAGGAAACTGAAGTAGCGTATGGCACATAGCGTATAGCGTAGCGATCAAGTAGCGAAAAGTAGCATAACTACTATTCGCTACTTTATCTTTGCGCTACTTTTTTATATGAACTAACGCATAGCGTATAGCGGATCTCTTTGTTTTCATTCTAGACACACCTCGTCAGAATACTTGGAGGAGCGTGCCTCTCAGTTTCAACCTTGAGCCAAAAGTTTTTCCATTGCTATTTGTTCACGAAGCGGTATATTTTTACTACTAACCTTGCATACGGTTGTTGTCGTTACGAGAAAAGGATGTTGTAGCTTTGTTGTAAAAAAAAAGAAAAAATTCAGCTAAACGAGCTCGCTATGTTAGATGTTGCAGGCCATATTTAAAGCGTAGTTCAGATCCTGTCGCTATGAATAGATGCGATTCTTTGTACTTCTACCACCGGTATATTCGAAACGTATCAAAATCCAAATTCTGTCAAAAAACAAAATACTTTCCACAAAATATACTTAATAATGAGTATGCATGCACGATTAGCTGTTTATCTCAAAGAAGCAAGTAGAGGGAAAAGTTTGCGTTGTAATACTTATACGTTATAACAAGCGATACAATAATTTCTTTGGCAAGAATTATACGAAACAGATCCAAAATGATTTTCACACGAAAAAAAGATGTACATTGGCATATCGAGGTTAGGAAATTTCACTTTTGAAAAGCTACAATATTTTATACTTTCAAGTAATATCAATACAAAATTTCTTACTAACCTTGCTGTTTTCGACGTGGCATACGAAGTGTTCATTATTCTTGGCACTTACATTGAGATTAAAAAACGATTATTGCAAAAATACGCGCGTACTGATGAAAATTGCAAACGATATGGCAAAGTCGAAAATGATATAATTCGATACACATGAGCACACGGTACAACACACGTTGTGGAAGTAAAAAGCACAAGAGAGATTATTATTGTTGTTGCTAAAAGTTAATATTACTTAAAAATCATTCGAGAAACTGCAACAATGCCGTGTAGTACTACCGAAAGAGTCTGACAATAGTGCAAGTCTTCTTGCACTATTAAGTTCTTGTTAAGTTCCAGAAATTTTTAGTACATTTTCCAAACAATTGCCGAATGTATTTTTTTCCACCTTCAAAACATGTTGTATTCAGAATTTGATAAGGATGTACAGGAGGAATATAAAAACAGCTGATAAAGTCATCAATTTTGGATATGTTCTGATAGAGGGACTTCATATTACACGTAAATAATGAGGGTAAACTCATCATTACATATTTGTTACCAAAGATCATATGAAATGTAAGTATTTCAAAAATACGAAAGTAACCGCTTTTTCATCTTTCCACTGTAATTGAACGAGGATTGGTCAAAACTTCCAGTAGAAAGTACGGCAACGTCGCTTACTGCTTTCGAGTGAACTCTAGTGACTCTAGTTCGAAGACAACTTCGAACGAACTCGAGAATCCCTATTTGTCGCTTCGATCGAAACTGTCGCTCGAAGTTTTCGAACGTTCGAAACACTTCGAACGAACTCGAGAACGAAAAAAGTAACCAGGAGCTAGTTAAATCTTAATTATCTAATGTCAATTATTTCTTATTTTATTTGAGCCAATAAATGATATTATTATTTTAAAAGTTTTTTTTTTGTTCTAATCTTTTGTCGTTGTCGACTGTAAAATCCACCAGATTCTGTCGCCAACTTCGAGCGTTCCAAGTCGCCCGAGCGCTCTCGAGGCTCGCGGAGCCACTTTTATCGAGTTATATGGAGAGAATATCATAATATAACGACCGACCACAATATGCGTGCAATTTTTTTATATTTTTGTAGAAATAAATATGTCTTTTTATATTTTAAACATTCCAGTAAGTGCCTTTCTTTCACTATTGTTTCTGAACACCGCCCCCCGCCCGCAAGTATTCTTTACACCCATCGACATCTATTGGCTTTATTTGACAACTATCGGTTCTCTCGCTTCCATAGTTAGAGCTCCAGCTCAGATGGCAGCATCATCGATTGCGCCTATTCGCGGATTTTTTAAATGACAAAGTGTGATTAGAATGAAATGGATCGAAATGAGAAATATTTATCGTGAATAGAGCCACAATCCCAAGCAGAATTGAAAAAACGGGGAGCTGTAATAAAACGAAAAAGAATCATTTGATAAAAAGCTACGCAACATTAAAAATATCATTTTTGTTACATAAATAAAAGTATAAACCTCATAAATAGCATCACGAACATTTCTAGAAGAATAATGAAATATATTTTTCTTTTCGATTGCTCTTCTATGATGACAATAATAGTTTTCAATTATCAGAGTTTCTTCATGCATTCAGTAATTATCCTGATCCAGAATTATGATATCCGAGTGATGCCGATTATCACAACGTCAACGTTTTTCGTCTTTTGGAAACGAAAAAAATTCCCTCTCCTTTATACAGCAGAACACAACAATTACGCATAATGGGTTAATTCAATTTAATTGTCCACTAGTGTTTTAATTTAGGTACGCCTTGCGTTTGAACGCGCCGAGTCCTTTCGCTTAAACCTCACCTAACCTAACGTGTTACGTGCAGATTGTTTAATTGTATTTCATCCAATCACGTGTGAACCATGCAAATGAATGAAAATATTAAATATGTGTATTATTTTGAATTGCTTTCGTATTAATAATAATTGTGGGAGTTTTACTTACACACCCCCTTATGGGGTTCTTACACACCCATCGCAGAAATGGTTTTTTGGCTATTTATTTATTACGGTGGGCTCCGAACCACCAGGATTGCATAAAAAACACATAGAACTTTTTTTTTATTATAAATTTTTTCCATTGGTGTCGGCCATGGGATGCGTAACCGGGTCCACGGCGTGCAAACCCAGAGCCTTATGCACCCACTGTGCCACTGCGCTCCCTAATTACTTTTCTAATATTTTTTTGTTAATTAGAGCTTCTTTTTCCATAAAAATGTTTATTTCGATAAAAACGATTCAAAATTTCCGCTAAAAGGCGCAATCTATGATGCTGTCACCACGCGGTTGAGTTTGGCAGTGCGGATCCCTATCGGCTCGCGCAGTGTTATGCCCAACTCTGTATTTTAAACTTTAGTATACTATATGATTACTATGTACACTGGTCATTCCACAGTTATTTCGTTGTTTGTGAAACGCTGAACCGTAATTGTGAAAAAAATGCCGAAGAAAACTGGAAAGAAGCCGATTGTTACGAGAAAGCAGAAAATCGCGGTAGGAATAATTGCAACAAGATATAAGAGATAACGATTAAGGCATTAATAATAAATATAGAGAAAGGAAAAGTAACCTTGCAAAAAAACAAAACGAAAAATCACGCAGGCCGCAGATCCATCCGAGTACTCGTACTCGTGGGGTGCCGGTGGTAGGACGAATAATGCCAATTCCGCGGCAGAGTATCTCGAAAATCCCGTTACATCCGACATCGACATGAATCAGTACAGGTACGACTGATAACCCGAATTTCGATTATACTCGTCCTTTTATCTTCGTTCAACATTTTACTCTGGTATGGCCGACATTTTTGTCATTGTCGCGACCAAAAAAAAAAAACAAAACAAAAATGGGCAAACGTTCTTGCATCGTCGTTCGTAATAAACGAAACGAATAACGAAAAAACTAACAATACTGAATTTTAAGAAGACCAGCCACGCAACGTACGATAATTCAGTTGCGCGAGGTGTACAAAAATTATTTACCCAAGTTTTCAAGAAAGCAATGCCAATGACCTGATATAGATCGAAGAACGACCGCTTTAAATGATTATGCGATACACATTTCCAGTTTGCCTCTCTTTCCGTATTGTGCCCCTATTGTGAGCCTCGCCGTCACCGTCATATTCATTTTATATTGCCATATATAAGCCGAGGTGAAAGTCACGTGAATAACGGCTAGGAGATCTTTTCTCCTAAAAAAGCTGCGGTTTCCTATTTTTTTTTTTTTTTTAAACCGTTGATATTTTGGTCAAAAGCAAATTACATATTCATGGATCTGTTCGACGCTCATGAATAATTTCATTTGCTTTTGTCCAAAATATCAGCAGTTTTGTAATAAATAGGGAACATGTTTCGTTGCCAACCTCGGTACAGCGCACATTGCACGTTGAGATAGCCGCAACATCGGATACTCTAGTCGTGAGAGTACTAAATTTGAAAAATCGTTTTTGCAAACTTTATCGATTAAGGTGTTTCTTGCACAAACACGAATATCTTACAATTAACTGATTTTTGTCTACAGTAAAGTACAGATACATTCCCAACATACTTGAAAAATTTCAAGGCCAAGTTACCGAACGTTTGTACGAAAATTATGAGTTTGAAAATCGTTAAATTTATACGGCACTTCATGGAGATGACATGCCGGTCACATTTCTATCTAATAAATTATATATCGAATTATCCTAGATGTCCGATACAAACTGCCCTATATGCATGTAAAAAATTCTTAAGGCAGTCGTCTTGTATGGAGGCTTGAAAAGGGTAATTTTTGGTGATTTTTTTTTTTATAAGGAAAGAAACAGCGGACCTTCTTGAAAATTTTATTGTACTTTAACACACGTTTGAAGAGCATTGAAAAAAAAATTGTATCAACTAATTGTCGCAAAATGGCGGAGTATTAGATTAACCATAGAAGCGCCTCGCCGTTGGAGTCTCGAACTGGCGGGAAAGATGGTGCGCTTAATTCTTGTCTGAAACGTAAAAACCACAATTATTTTTAATTGACATATATTTTTTATTGTCGATGTACTAAAAAAAATTCAGAAAAAACCGTGAAATCATATTAATTTTCGAGCTTGAACAAAAAAAGTGACGATTTTTACAATTTTTTTTCTTTCTTCGTGCAATAAAAATAGTATAAAATGACTTTTTTATGAATTTTTTTAGTTCATCCAGCATGGTTTTTGATAATCTAGAGAATGAACTTTGGTTTGGGCCGATAGGTCAAATAATTTTTTGGCTGTGGGTGCTCGTACGGTAATCATACGAATAATGCAAAATCATTCGTACGGATATAAGTCCCGGTATGATTGAACACCATATCCGGACGAATAATAATGCACAATTATTCGTACGGATAGAAGTCTCGGTAAAGCGTGAATTATTCGAGTCGTCTGTTCTCTTCCACGGACCATTGGTCAAAAGCGCGAATCATTCGATGAAAAATCCGCCATCAACGTAATAACCACTGTATGTACCTATTACAATTGCCGAACCGATGAATTGTCAACGAAAGAGAAATAGGACAACTCATCGTCAAATAATTCGCGTTTTACTGCACGATTTAGTCATTTAACTACTTATCAGTACGAATAATTGTGCATTATTTGTCCGGATATGATGTTCAATCATACCGGGACTTATATCCGTATGAATAATTTTGCATTATTCGTCCGGATACGTTATTGGCCTACATTTAATTACATATTCCATGGAAGAGAACAGACGACTCGAATAATTCACGCTTTACCGAGACTTCTATCCGTACGAATAATTGTGCATTATTATTCGTCCGGATATGGTGTTCAATCATACCGGGACTTATATCCGTACGAATAATTTTGCATTATTCGTACGGTTACCGTACGAGCAGACACTTCGTAATATTTTTGCTATCACGCCTGCCACTTCGAGACTCCAGCAGCGAGGCGCTTCTCTGGTCAATCTAATACTCCGCCATTTTGCAATAGTTAGTTGATAAAAAAATTTTTTTATACCCTTCAAATGTGTGTTAAAGTACAATAAAATTTTCAAAAAGGTCCGTTTTTTCTTTCCTTATAAAAAAAATCACCAAAAATCACCTTTTTTTTGGGCCTCTACACCAGACGACTGCCTTAACGATTAGATCAAAACAGAATTTTTTTATAGGGTGTAGCAGAAGTTTATAGGATAACATCTGCAAAATTTCAAAGTGGGTCAACGACTCTTTACCCGAGTAATTAATTCGTGAAATCAAGATATTTATCCCACGCCATAGCCGAATTCTGGGCTGACGCCACCTTGAAACAGAAATTCGAATCTTTCACGATTAGATACGATCAATATTAAAACTGTTAAATGTTCAGAAAACTATCACGATTACATACGTTCCATAAAAAATGGGGGTTGACGAACATTTTGACACAATATTATCGATTTTGAGGAAAGTTGTCGCGTGCGTCGGTCTATGAGCGGTCCGACTCTCTTGTTTCGTGTGCCCTTGCTCACCGCACTAACTTGCGCCCACGTTTCTGCTTATTCCTCGCCCACAATTATTGTGCTCGTACCACCTTAAGGAGTTTTAATGAAATTTTTAATGATGAAATACAGTTGTAGCCTCGTGAGGGGTCTGACTCTCTCTTGTTTCATGTATGTCCCGCTCACAGTGCGCTCCTAATTTTTGCCATTGAAGAACTATTATTGTTATTATTATTATTAACCCTGGAACCGAAGACATGGGTCGATCGTGTCCTCGGCATTTCAACAATAGGGTATCCTTTATATTTTCAACCATTAAAATAAATAGCCTTTTTTAGTTCCCGAAGTCTCCCATGTTGTTTTTCTGAAAGTGCATCTGCTCAAGTAAAAATACCTTAAAGGATTTTTTAAAAGAAGTTACTTGACAAAAATTTTGAATTTTTCAACATTACGGTACATTTCCTGCATTTTTTTTCAACGATCAAATTAACAATTCAAAAATTAAAGTTATGATATTATTAACGATTAAACTTATAGTTGAAACCTCAAAGGACACTTATGATTCTTTTCAGAATGTTTTTTTGTATTATTTGAGGTTGTTAAATATGTCGCGGACGCCAATGACCAATGTATTCCGTCAGAAGGTGCCGAAGAATAGTTTACGGTTCCTGGATTAATAATAATAATATTTATTTTACAAAATTATATTCAAATATACGATATAAATTTATTGAAAATAAATGATGAAAATAAAAAAAAAAAAAATTCATCTATACACGAAAAATGGTATCCTATGAAATTTTTTTTATTCTTCCAAGGCTTACCATTTTTCATTCTAGGGTCATAAAACTCGGTAACGGCCTTACGGCTGTACTCGTCTCTTCTCCCGAAGATACTTGGTGCGAAGATGCTGCATTGCAGACAGATGGTACCGATGGCATTGGGAAATAATAAATTATTCGTTAAACAGTATCTTTTTTTTTTCTTCTTCCCACGTAGATCAGGTATAATTTAAATAATGCGAATGTCTCATAAATTTCGATTAGAGTCGGACAAACCTGAGGATAGGAGGGAGGACTATGCTTTGCAACAATTTGAGAAACTCATCGACAAGGAATTAAGGGTGATTGTAATGGATTTAAAACATATGACGATAAAAACGGATTTAAAAAAGTAAAAATTTTTAGGATTCGGCAAAGGTGACCTGCAAATTGTCCATAAACGTTGGAAGTTTCAGCGATCCGCCTGATGCTCCTTGCGTCTCTCGTATATTGAGCAGAGTTATCATCGAGTCGTCCAAGAAGTATCCACAGGTACTTGTACAAAATATTTTTAATGCACGGGCGAATGAATCGTTGATATTTTCAAGAACGCACATCCTATGCGAATTGCAAACCTCGAACGGTGCTTTGACCCGGTAACTATATAGCATCCTTGTCTCTGAATCGAAGCATCGCTAGAGAGGTCGATCGTTCGATTCCCAGTTCCGTAGTTTCGTTGAAAAATAAAAATATGAGCATGACGAAGCATCGGATATTATAGATTAGACTCAAACACATACCGGAATAAGTCGAATTGCAATTATATATCGCGTTTCTAATGGAATAAGGTCGTAAGTGCCATTTTACGACTTTTTCCCATTGCTAAAATCAGAAGGTTGTATTTTTTTTTGTATGTATTTACGCGAATCACGTAAAAATATGTTGAAAAACTTAAAAATAGAAATTTGGCCACTTAAAACCAGAAAGTCGCAAGTCCTGGCGTATACGATCTTTTGGACCTAAACGAAGAAGGAATAATCACGTAAACTAATTCCAGAAGGTCGTGAGCGACATTATACGACTCTCCTGGCATTGATCAAAGTAAAAAAACGTAGAAACGTTTGGAAAAACCTTGAAAATGAGTCATTGGAAGATACGACCTTATGGTTATAATTTGAGATAAGAAAAAATCACAATAATTAATTTCATAAGGTCGTATGCGCCACATAACCATTTTTTTAAATTATCGTTATTGTTTTTCCGTTTGAAAATTGTCAGCAGCACACGTGATGTTTTCCAAAATTAATGGATTAAAAAATCTTTCAGAATCATTAAATGGTTCATTTTTCTCAGGTACCACCAAATACAATGTATACATAAATTAAACTATGATATCAAAAAATGAAATTTCTTATCAGCGACTTATTTTTTATTTACTTCAGGCACTCTGCACATAAAGGGAGGGCAAGGCTTATACTTTGCCTATCTATTACAGTCTGTTATAATCAACTGACTAATCTGATTGAAACTAAAAATTAATTAAAATAATGGGATAAACAAACTACCCGAATATTATTTACAATAATTTTATTATATACTGATACTGATGGGGGCACCTGCCTTGCTCTGTCGGGCTTAGGTAGGTTCTTAATGTCAATTTGGTGCTGCAAGGGGAACGTGACGGCGCGGCGCGGGCGACGTGCGGGGCAGGTTGCGTTCGGCATTTGTTTCACCAAGCCATTACTCACGCTCAATTCTGTTTACAAGTATATTTCACAATCGGAACGGTGAAAAACTTTCTTTATCGGTAAATTATATCTATGAAGGTCCAATCTGTCGTTTAAACGGTTCTTCGAAGAAATGTTACCGTTTTTTCACTCCTAAATTAATCTCCAATCATAACTTCGAATACTTCTCCCATAAGAGCCCATGTATAAGTGGGATATTTAATGTTTTTTTTCTCAACTACGCGGTCAAAAAATCTGAAATAATTACAGTGTATTCCTAGTACCAGCACAAAACTCCCCTCAAATTTTAGACTCATTCTTACCATTTTTCTCTGGGTTAAGAACCTCCTTAAGGCTCCTTCGTACACTGGGCGCATAGTTTTTCTGTTAATTTACGGAACTATTGATTTCTGCTGATTTCGCAACCTGTTCGATACCGGCCCAGTGTATTTGAGAGAACCTACAATTTTAGGTGGGTTTTGAACCACCGAGCTCGCAGAAAAAGCATTTGTAAAAATCCATTCCTGGCCGCCTGCCTGATGGCAGTCCACAGTCGGACCAACTGGGCCACTGCTCGCTCAATTTTATTATATATATAGTTAAATAATGTATAAAGAATCTACTGATCTATTATAATTATATATTATGATGATATATGAACGATTTTTACCAGAGAAAACGAGAAATTAAAAAAAAAAAACTTGAAACCAGAAGGTCGTATCTTTGGCGGATACTTCCTTTGAGCATTGATCCTTTTTTAATAAGAACCTAAAACTAGAAAGTCATATTCGCCAACATTCTACCTTCTGCTTTTAGGTTTTCATATTCCTAATTTTCATTTATTTGTGCGTTTTAATCATTTTAACAAAAAATAACGGGGGAAAAAAATTATACAACCTTATTCCATTACACACTCGATATGGCTCTTATTCATGATTATACATTATCGGCGAAATGTAACTTCATGGTCGTGAAGGCTAATGCCAGAAATATATGATAGCGAACGCGATACGGAGCAAAAAAGTCAGATGCAATGTAGCAGAGGCCAAAAATGCCTGCGAACGAGCGGAGATTCAATTAATAAAAACGTAAAAAAGATTATAATCTTTTGCGATATTGCAGATGGACAGTTTTGAGAATTTCTTGATTAAGTACGACGGTGCGGTCGCAACGTCTTTGGACACTTGCGAATTGACGTTTTTTTCCTTTGACGTACCGGCGATTCGTCTGCATGAGGCGCTGGATCGTTTTACCCACTGTTTTACAGATCCATTACTAAAACGTGACGCCATATGGAAGGAGAGAGATATCATAGAAATGTAAAATAGTTTGCTATCTTAAAAATTTTATTTATTTATTTTTGAAAAAAAAAAAACAATATTTATAGCGTTTTTTTCCTTTTTTTTTCCCCAAATTCAGATTCTCAAATTAACTTATTATTTTTTGATCGTCATTTATTTTTCGTTGAATTTTTTTTTGTTTTTTTTTCTGCTGTCTCTTTTTTAAAATGAAAACAGGGAATACGAAGCACGCCGATACTTTTGCTTTGGGTGGCAAGAACGAATATTCCCTCTTTTGGCATCGATCAAGCCCAGCAATGTAGTACTCAGCGAGGTACGCGCGCGACAACTGTTTTCAAAAACGGCGGAAAGTCTGTGGGATGAAGTGAACAAATTCATGAAACGTCATTACAGCGCAAATCGAATGGCCGTTGTGTTGCAGGTGATGGTAGAAAAAAAAATTATTTATTCATTTATTTATTTATTTATTCATACGAGATATATCCCTTGAAATCATACATAAGATAATTTGTACACAAGATAGCAGAAAAGAGCTATGATAGGTAAATCGAGTCATTAGTAACTAATGAGTAATAAAGATAATAATAATAATAATATATACTAAAGCTAGTAATAAAGCCGCATAGCGCATAGCAATTCACTACCAAGAAAATATCAGAGCAACAAAGGCAATGTCAGAAAAGAAAAGAAAAAAAAGATAATTTTTCTTGATCAATAAAAAAATAACAAAGATTATAATAAAGCTAATAGTAAAGCAGCATAGCGCTTCAGCAATTCAATACCGGGAAAATAACAGAGCAAAGGCCAATGTCAGTAAAAAACGAATACCGCAGATCGATATGGGTTCTTGAAAGAGGAAATAGGAATAGAGAAAAAAAAATCGATCTGCGAATACTTATTCGACGTATCACTGAGCCTAATAGATATCGATCTATGCTGAGAAGTTCACCCGGACCGATCGGGATACGAAAAAGCTGATCAATAGCTCTAAGAGGCCTGGACGGGGCCCTAAAATCGAAGCGGGCGACAGAATCAATACAATAAATAATGTTATTATGAATCTTATATAAATGTATCATGTCCGTATAAACTCTAAGGGACTTGAGCGCGAAAAGAGCCCGACGGCTCCGGCAATATCGGAATAGTCATGGTCCACTCTGGACATTGGCCTCCTCATCTTGAACGCTGCCAACCTAATAAATTTATGTTGCACTTTTGCGATCAATAACAATGGCACAAGAGTCAAAATAGGGAGACCAAATGATACCGGCATACATTAATATCGGACGAACTAGCGAGAGATATAGAGCCTCAAGAGTGTCAACCGATCCAAAGTCCCTGGAGTACAAGGAAATAAAATAAAGTTTCCGCAGAGCTTTGTTCTTGACAAAATTAATATGAGGAAGAAAAGAAAGACGAGAGTCGAACAAAACCCCGAGGTCCCTGATCTGGCTTACACTCTCCAACGGCACAAAGTCAAGGCTATAAATTCGCATCAGACTCCGCAGAACGCATAAAAGATATCGCCTTACACTTTCCAGAGCATTAAGAAGTTTCGGTACATCTATTGAAAATGCTGGCATCAACTCAATTTTTTTTTTTTTAATAAGTGACAAATATATAAAACTTGAACTGCTCAAATTTCAAGTCGATCCTCCGTGTCGTTTTTGTAAAAATAATTTTCGAAAATTTGGCTTATACACGAGAGTATAAATGGGAGCAATATTTGTTTGAGCTGTCAATTCCATTAAAATACAACCACCCGCATAAAATTTATATCAGATCTTTATTAGATCTTTAATATGACTGTCAAAAAATTTGAACAGGTTCGTCCATCTGGTTTATTGGTTACAAGCCAAAACATAAGCTCACTATTCACGGGTATAGCGCATGAACGGTCAGACTCTCTTTTTCTGTACCGAAACTCCTTAAACCTCAAACCATTAGCAACGCACCACTGAGATACCGCATCAATATCTGCTTGCAAAAAAATTATATATTTTTTTCAAGGTATTCCTTGCACGAATCCGAATATCTTACAATTAACTGATTTTTGTCTACGCGGCAGAGTACAGATACATCCCAACATATGCTTGAAAAATTTCGAGTTCAAAAAATTATGAGTTTGAAAATCGTTTAATTTATACGGCACTTTATAGAGATAACATGCCAGCCAGATTACTATCTAATAAATTATATACCGCACGCATGAAACAAGAGAGAGTCGGGCCGCTCACAGGCTCGCGCGTATCTCTTTCACTTAAAATATCTCGAAGACTAAATGATATATCTTTCTGAATTTTTTAAACATTATTCGTGACATCCCTTTCTAGCTTCTTCTCGTTTTTCATCAACTTATTAATTTTAGTTTTGACGGTAGAATTAAGAACTAACTCTTCGTGCATGCATGGCGCATAACGTGCGTGAATCAAGCCAACTTTGAGTGTAAATATCACGGGTTCGGGATGGTCAAGCTTATTTAAATTGCACAGGTGTTGGAATAACATATTAAATAACATATGCCAAATTTCGACCATTTCCTAATTCAACTATCCTGTGAAGGTACTACCCTAAGAATCCGTAACGGCGATAAAAGCCGCGAGTCACCGGATGTTTAAGGAGTTTTAACGAAATATTTAATGATGAAATACACGTTGTAGCCCTGTGAGCGGTCCGGGTCTCTTGTTTCATGCATGCCCCGCTCACCGCGCGCTCCGCTGTGCCTAGGTTCGCGATACCTCAGATCGGTGAAGAAATCGGCGAGATATCTTGAAAATTTCCTTAATCGCATATTTTATGGAATAATATTTATCCGTGATTGTCAACTTTCGAGGATAAAAAATTTATTCACTTGTCTCAATTATATTATTTATATGCTGTAGGCACAATTGCCACTCGACAGTCTTGAACAATACGCGCTTAAATACTTCTCGAGGATACCGAACAACGAACTACCGCCGATCGATCTGAGCCATTACAGTTACGACCAATGCTTTGACTTTCCGGCATTGAATATGTTGTACGAGATGGGTGCGACAAGCGATGGAATCAGCAGAGTAATTGTGTTATCAATACAATTTTTCTTTTTTTTTTTTCTTCAATTGACTCACGAGCGAATAAAAATTAACGAAGTATCTCTTACTTTTGTGTAAAAAATTGATTCTTTTATACCTCCAATCGTGCGTGAGAAAAAATTCATCGACTAATTAACGATAAATTAAATTATGATTTATTAATCAATAAATTATAAATTAATTGAATTATAAATTAAAACAAAATTTACAGATTGAATTTCACTGGCCGATGCCATCGCCTCATGGTCCCCGTCGTAGCGAGCCGCATCGTTATATCTCGTGGTTGATACAAAACGATGCGTCAGGCTCGCTCATGAATTACCTGCGAAATGAAAAATGGTGCACGAGAATCAAATGCAGCAGTAGAAAAACCGATTTCGATGTAAACATGATTTACGGTCTTTTCAGTTTGTACCTCGATCTCACCGCCGAGGGAAAAAACAATTGGAAGAAAATCATCGACACTGTGTACTCGTATGTGAATTTTTTGAAACTCAACGGAGTGCAGAAACGAACGTACGATGAAATTAAACGAATACACGAAGCCCGATTCAGGTAAGTCAGTCGTGAAACGAATGTAAAAAATGATTATTTTCGATTTAAAATTTCATAGAAACCCCTAGCGGGAAAAGCAACTGCAAAAGTATGCAGTTCCTTGCGGTTGCTAGTTCATGGTGGTTGCTCGTGCAGCTGCGAGTGATTGCCTTTTAAGTTTAGTTAAGCTGAACGGAGAACTGGGATTTTTTTATTTCTTATTTTGCAAAACTTTTTTGTTCGTAGACTCTTCAGACACTGAGAAGAACTGGGATTTAAAAAAAAAAAATTGTTGAATAATTTTTTCTGTGTACAGTCTTGAGAAAAGAATTTTTTTTTAATTCCAATTCTTCGCGCATAGTCTGAAGACTTTATGGACAGAAAAGTTTTGCAAAATAAGAAATTAAAAAATTCCAGTTCTCTGTTGAGCTCGAACTCAACGGAGAATTGGGATTTTTTTCTCTGCGGACTCTACCGACAAAAAAGAATCTTTTTTAGACTCTGCGGACAGAAAAGTTTTGCAAAATAAGAAATAAAAAAAAGTTCAGTTCTTCGTTGAGCTTGAACTCAACGGAGAACTGGGACTTTTTTCTGCATGGACTCTACAGACAAAAAAGTTTTACCAAATAAGAAATAAAAAAAAATTAATAAAATTCCATTTCTCCATTGTGAGTTCAAGCCCAACAGAGAACTGGGATTTTTTTTATTATTTCTTATCTTGCAAAACTTTTCTGTCCGCAGAGTCTAAAAAAGTTGCTTTTTTGCACAAAGCAACCGGTTGCTTTTCCCACTAGGGATTTCAGGACTTTTTGCTTACTGTCTACGTAATTGTTTAAAATCGTCCTAAATCAAACAAACATGGGCAAAACCGTGAAAACTTTGATTTATTTGAGGTTTTTATCTCTCGAGGAAAAAGGAAAACTCTTTGCTTCATTTTCTTTTTTACCCTACATCGGATGATTCGAATCCCCAAATTTTCCATGGTTTACGAATCGTAATGAATTTTTGAGAAAAAAAAAAGCTACAAAATTTTATTTTAAAACGTTGTGAACGTTCTTCTTTTTTTCTCTTCTCTTTCACACGAAAGACAATTTCTACATCGAACGAATAAAATATTTTTGTTTCACGAAGAATCGACTGCACCGACGAGCCGTTGGATTACGAAGATTTGTGCACAAACATGCACTACTATCCGTCGAAAAATTTACTGTCCACAAATATTTTACATCACGATTACGATCCGGAAGCAATAAAAATTTGCTTGGCTTGCATTTCACCGGATAAAGCGAATATAAACTTGCACGGCAAAAGCATGATCGATTGGAATTCGTTACCGAAAAACGCTGACACGAATTTCGGGGACGAGCCCCTCGATAAGGGACACAAAAAAGTTTCTATGCCGAAAGCATGGATCGAGGAATGGAGGGAAATCGCTCCTATGCCTTGCTTCATGCTTCCCGAGCCAAATATCTTTTGTCCCAATGATTTCACCCTCGTTCCAGCACCTCGGAATTCACCGCGGTATCCGGTTAAAATTCACTCGGACTCGCAGTACGAAGTTTGGCACAAGCTCGACAATGAACTTCATGTACCCGAGACTCGTGTCAATCTGATGCTCATCGGAAGTGTTTCATTCGAGTCGGTGGAGAAGTTAGTAAAAAAAATTAACAAAAATTCACAATGCCACATATTTTATGCTTATCGGAAGAAAAAAAATTAATCGATTAATTTGCTAATACTGAATTGTATTATTTAATTCTGAATTAATTAATTGTAAATGAATTTAATTGATTATCCATCAATCACGGTGCAAACATCGTAAGGAATTGCCCGTTTATTGCAACATTCTCAATGTTACAAATTCATTGTCCAAAATGTTGGATTTTTTAATACTTTTTTTTCCTACAAAAAATCAATTTCTACCAAAAAAAAAACATCTTTTCTTTTCAGCGCTGCTATGCTCGATTTGTTAGCAGCAGTCTTGAAACAAATTTTGAACGAAAAATTGTATCCGGCGACTGTCGTTGGCATGAAATATCGGATCAATTCTTGCTACTCGGGAATTATGATTCGAACGGAAGGATTCAGTCAAAAGTTGCCGGTAATTAAACGTTGCAGAAAATAACATGCGGTTTCGTAAAATTTAGAATTGGGGGGAAAAATCATTTAGCCGAACATTATATTTATTTATTTATTCATTTATTTCATTTGTTTATTCGTTTATTCAATTTAGAATTGGGGGGGGGGGGGAAATCATTTAGCCGAATATATATTTATTTATTTATTTATTTATTTATTTATTTATTTCAGCTGCTGATACAAACTGTAAGCACGTACATTGGAAATTTTTCGAATTACTTGTCGGAAAAATTACTGAACGCGATGAAGAATAGAATACTCGAGGAGTATTTAAACTATTATATGTCCCCCGAAGTACAGGCAGAGTGAGTTTGTCCTCCTTTTTTTTATTTTTTACATAAAACAAATTTTACTCATCAGGGTGAGCGCAACCGCAGCGAATGAACGATTAAGCACATGCTCAGCTTTATAAAAGATTTTTTTTTTGTACCGGATGTTCACGGCGTGAAAAAACCAAACCCAATCGTCACATTGTGTCCAAAATTATTGACTTGGCTTGTGCAAAAATGTTATTTTAGCAGAAATATATATTTGAAAAATGTATCAAAAGTGATAATAGAAATTTCCCCGGTAATTGAACAGACCAAGCCAGTTGAACGCTATGAAATAATAGATATTTATGATTAATTATCTCAGGATTTTACGCACACCTAAAATTATATTGAAATGCAGTTACGCGATTTTTCGTAAAACGTAAATGTCAAGTAATACTTCGTCCAGCTTTACGTATCCAAGTATGCTCGAAAAATAATTATAGCGCCCCCGACTATCGAGCGTTTCCGGCGGTAACAAATCGGAAACGCAGTAAGAAAAAAAAAGAACGGGAATGTCAATAAGGCCATCCGTATCGGCATGGATTTTCCGAAGTTTCCCCATGCCCACGGCGAATGCGATACAGCATAGCTGAAAAGCAGCTGTGGATGCTACGGAAGTTGTGTTAGCTTAGCGAAGTGTGTAATACGTAAAAATCCGCGCAAAGGGCATACGTTGGAACACACAAATAAAAAATATTTAAGAATATTAATTTACCGAATGAATCTTGTACCCCAGATAAAAAATTAATCTACTTTCATAGGTTCAACATTACGGACAAAATATTTGAACTTAAATAACAGCGTTATTAGATAATTGAATTTAATATCGTTTATTTGATGGAATCATGAAATTCAATGAACAAACGGAGCCGTTTTCATACCGTTCATTAAACTGGAACTCCGTGTACCGGTAAATGAACGTTACCGTTCAATCACTGGAAATTTGCGGTTGCGCGAATCAGTGATTGAACATTGTAATTTTTAGGGTATTTGAGCTTATATACTTCATAAAAATATAGAGCGAACAGTGGCCCAGTTGGTCCGACTCTGGACTGCCACGCAGGCGGCCAGGGTTCGATCCCGCGGCCGGCACCAATGGATTTTTCCAGATGCTTTTTCCGCGAGCTCGGTGGTTCGAAACCCACCTTAAATTGTAGGTTCTCACAAATACACTGGGCCAATAGCAATGGGGTTGCAAAAATCGAGAGAGAAAAATAGTTCCGTAAATGAACAGAAAAACTAAAATAGTGGGCCCAGTGTAATAGTGATATAGTGAATGAAAGTGTTGTAAAAAGCCGAAAAGGCTATGCAAGTAAAACTTACTACTACTACTTCATAAAATATTTGTAGAAGGATGGCTAAGACCTCTTATCGAGTCAAGAAAACAATATTATGGCATAATGAATACTTTTTAAGTAATAATGTAGGCTATAAATTAAGCGCGGGGTTCGCAGCTATACTTGCTATTCACTGCGAATTAACGCGATGAGGCACGCATGCTTGCCCAAAAAAATTAATAACCACGTTTAACGAGTGGACTTATACATAATATGACTTACCAGGAGAGTATCAGGCCTCCGGGTCATGGATTCTACTCAAACTTGCAGAAGTATTTCGTTAGCCCTAAGAATCAAAAGCCTCTCATCCCTAGTTCCATCCCATAGGCCTTTCATCGCTCGCTTCACAATATAAAATACCATTTTTTAACCAATTTATCGGTCCTTCGCTACCGCTCTGTACTACCCTGCTTAAAATGCCGGATAAGTCCTGATAAGACCGTATTAAAAGTTGGATAAAAGTCCGCATACGTTCCGATTTATTCCCTTTCTGCCCCTATCTGGACGTTATTTGGTTACTTGTTTCATTCTGGAATATATCTGGGCCTGCTCGGATTTCATCCGGTAATAGAAACCAGTAATAGCGGCTCTTATCCGCTTCTATCTGGATCTTATCCTGCAATGAAAAATATTATCATGTTTGTCTAAGACCGAAATAGCTTTTCTATCCGGGTCTGTGCGGGTCTCGACCGGAATCCCGAGTGTTGACAATTGAACAAGTCGGCGGATGGGATTCTATCCGGGCCTGTTCGCAACCTGCCAGGTCGAGGTATACTGAAAATCGGATATGTTCAAATTGGATCGGATAGTCAAATTGGATATGTTATTGAAACTTTGTCAGCCGATCATAGAAATTAATATTCCACGTGTTAATTTACCGTATTCAATGTTGGTCGCTGCCGCTAGGCCGATACACGCTACGGGCAAGCGAAGCAAAGATTTATATTACAATTCGTTTCATGGTAATACGCATAGTATTCATGCTTGCAAATACTATGCGTATTACCACAGGATTAATTATGATATGAATTTTCGCTTCGCTTTTCTTTGCTTGCGCGTAGCGTGTATCGGCCTAGCGGCAGCGACCAACATTGAATACGGTAAATTAACACGTGAAATATTCATTTTTATGCTCGGCTGACAAAGTTTCAATAAAATATCCAAGTTGAATGGGATCAGTACGGAGCGGTAGCGAAGGACCGATGAATTGGTTAAAAATGGTATTTTATGTTATGAAGCGAGCGACAAAAGGCCTATGGGACAGGAACTATGGATGAGAGGCTTGATTCTTAGGGCTAACGAAATACATCTGCAAGTTTCAGCAGAATCCATGATCCGGAGGCCTGATACTCTGATACTCTTCTTGTTAGTGGCACGGCTGCATAAAAATCTACAGATTCAATTGCGAAAAATTTCTGAAACGAAAGAACGCCCCGACACCTTGATTTTTCAACGAAAAATTCTGTTCATTCGCTGCTGCACTCATCCCAATTTATTTCTTTCAAAATTTTTTCTTTCGTTTTTTTTTTTTTTTCCCCAGTGACGTAAGATTCTCGATTCTGCGTCCCTTTCATCGGACAATTGTCGAGAAACACGCGGCAATTATAAAAATAAATTTGGAACAATTCAAGAGCTTTGTCGCTTGTTACACGCAACGGATTTTCATTCAGTCACTCGTTCAGGGCAACATTCGGGCATCCGATGCTCTGGAAATTGTGAGAAATTTCATTCGCATGTCAAGATGCAAACTCGCAGATTCGAGCGCAAAACCGCAGCAAGAAATGAAGGCGATCCCTCGAGCTGCTCGCTGCTGCAGAGTGCAAAATCTAAATCCCCGCGTCGACGTCAATCACGTGACGAATTATTATCAGTATGGTGAAAAATCGATCATGAGACTGGCGGTGCTGGATCTGCTGGTGGTAATTAATAATAACCGATGATGACTGAAAAAAAAGAAAATAAAAAAGAGCGATCAATTTATTTTACTTTCAAAATCAACCGATTGATTTGTTCCCGAACCGCGCATCGATTTGAAATACATTTAAAATATAATTACACATTCTTTGATGATCAATGATAAATTCTCAATTCATAGATATATCGATTTTCCTTTTTTTTTTTCCCCATTCGAATGTAATTTTTTTTTTTCTTCATTTATCACAGTTTATGGCGCAAAGTTACGTGTTCGCGGCACTGCGATTACGCGAGAATCTCGACGCCTATCGGGTAACCATTCGCCGCGATGCTTCCTGCCTGGTCGGTATTTCCTTTTCCGTGAGTAATCCCGTCGGTGTCGCGGGTAGTATCGCCACCGCTGAGCTCGAGATCGAGAAATTTCGTCGGGCTCTCGGTAAGCTGCTACGAGAAACGTCGCCAAACGAGTGGCGTCGCATAACAAAGATCTACATGAGGCTGAAGCGTCGAGTACGCAGACGCAATGTTGGCGACGAGACGGAGCGTAATTGGCAGGAGATAAGAAGTCGCGAATATATTTTCGATCGTCATGAGCGCGAAGCCGAGGCGATAGCTGGGCTTGGCATTGATGATTTGCAAAAATACCTGCTCAGCCTGACGGCAAGCGGTCCGAATACTCGCAAGTTGAGCATTCAGATTGTCGGGCATGCTGCCGAATTCGAGGAAGAAAATGTCCAGACGAATCGTAAAAATATCCGTGAGTATTCGTAATTTGAAGAAAAAAGAAAGAAAGAAAGAAATTTAATTATCGGAAATTTTTAACCATGGTGGCCACTGGTCAGGGAAAAGTCAGGGAATTCGAAAATGGTCAGGGAAGTCAGGGAAAAGTCAGGGAATTTTTTAATGAGTCAGGGAGTTTTTTTGACAATACAGAACGAGAGAGGATGCACTATAAAGGAGCAACTTTTTTTCCACCTGCTCAGAATTTTCAATCGAAATCTTAGATCGAAATAGTATTGAAAATTTGTAACGCTACATGCTTAAGCATTGGACCAGTGTCGCGCCGCGCCACGAAGAGAGACTAGAGAGAGAGAGAGAGAGATTGATTGATTGATTGATTTATTAATTATGTCATGGCAAGCCTTTACAGAAAACAAAAAAAAATACAGAAAACAAAACATTATAATATAGAAGATAGATTATAGCATAATAAAAACGGATTGTGATAGAGTAAGCTGTTGCGAGCTGAATACATCTTGGAAAATTCAGCAATTCAAGATTGTGATACTATTAGATACTTAAGAGATAGAGAGAGCGAGTGAGTGAGAACAGTCGTTAGTCTACAGATCTTTGAGAAAAACATTATTCGGTATTTTCATGAACAGAATTTTTGTTCCATCGTAGACTTTGTTCCATAATTTTTTCGCCCTTTCGGCCAACTAAAATAAAATGTCGAAATGTGCTTTCCGACGTAAAGAGTCAATTTTTCCGAGAAATCTCTTTTTCCGTTATAGGGGTAGTATTTACCGAATTACGAAGGTTTTAAGAGAAAAATACACATTTTCAAGGTCAGCACCGTAAAAAAAATCGATTTTAATTTTTTTTTTTTGTGTTCTCTTTTGTATACTACGAAAATTTCCAGACTGGGAGGGCTATGGGATAATTATCAAATGAATTATGCAAATTTTTGTTTGCTTCTCATTCAATTAAATATTTTTTCAGAAACTTCATCTGATTTAATAGACAAAAGGTCCTATACTACTAAAGGTCCTATATACTAAATATATACTAAAGGTCCTGTAGCTACTGCCCATAGATTCGGAGATATGAATTTTGAGAATTCATAAATTGTTTGAAAAGTAATAAAAAAAATTGCACATTATATTTGATAATCATTCCATAGCCATCCCTCACTATAAATTTCAGATATTCTAAAAAAAGAACTTGAACTCAAAAAAGAAAAAAGTCCAAATTAATTTTTTTACGGCGCTGACCTTAAAAACATGCCTTACAACCCTCGTCATTGGGTAAACACTGCCCTTACAATAAAAGTAAGAGATTTTTCGGAAAAATTGGGCTTTTTTTACTTGAGAAAGGCCATTTGGCAATTTTCTCTTAGCTGGCCGAAAGGGCGAAAAAAATTATGGAACAAATGTTACGATAGAACTACAATTCTGTACATGAAAATAATACCGAATAATTTTTTTTTTTCAAAAGCCTGTGGTCTAATAGAGCTGTAATTTTACAAAAACAGTTGCAACAATGTTGCACCAATCTCTCCATTCGCGGAAATGGTTATATACGTACTAATATAGGTCACGGTTGGTGGGATTTTTCCTGTTATCGGGGAACAACGATTGAACTATCGTTTTGATGTGTACTTCTTTTTTATCATGTAAATAGTGTAACTTGTAAAAAAATCAGTTGAAGCTCGTAAATGGGTTTTTATCCGTGAAATAAATAAATAAATGAATAAGTCAATATATAAATAAATAAATAAATAAATAAATAAATAAATAAGTACATAAATATACTTACTGGTACATAAATATACTTAAATACATAAATAATTACCGTGGCATCTATCACCGTAACACATATCGTGAACGTGTTTTTTATTGCCAATGTTTCGGATCTTTATTTATTACTTGAATTTATTTATTACTTGATACTTAAATTGGCACTATTAGTACGAATTTTAGTCAGGGAAAAATTATAATTTGGTCAGGGAAAGTCAGGGAAAAGTCAGGGAATTTTTCCAACTCTTTTTAGTGGCCACCATGTTAACCGATCAACGAAACCTTAAACAAATTTATACCATTCGAGGATTTACAAGTCCGTTTGATAATTTTGTAATCATTCATCTGAGCTAATGGCCAAAAAGTTTTTGGCCTTCATGAAATTGTCATAATAGCGTGTGCGATTTCGTTTTTTTTTTTTTTTTTTCCCCTAGCTTACCCGAACGAGCTTAAACTCAAAATTTTGACGAACTCGCCGGAATGCACGGGGGAAAAGTGCAATTATTACATCACGGATATTTCGGCTTATAGGCGCACTCTTAGAACCGTCGTCGGTATGAAGAACGAATGTTCCGTAGACGAGATAACATCGGCCATTGACAGTTCCTGCCAGCTTGGAGGATAAAAGATTTGAAAAAAAAAAGAAGAAAATCGTTCAAGCGCCTGATGTGTACAAAATTTCAGTCCATTCCGATCGTTGAATCCATTTGTTTTTTATTTTTATATCTTCGTAATACACCGCTAAGCTCGTGCATGACACGATCGTTATATTTGTTTTAATTTTTTAATTTAATTTTTTTTATTTTTAATTTTATAGTGTTAAGCTTCATGATATGATTTTTTTTTTCTTCGGCCATAATTCATATTAATAGTAAACTATCGTTCATTCGGATTGTCGCGCCCACGTTCGGCTTGACGATTACGAATTACTCGTTCTCAAACCTCAAATATCCGTAGTTCTTATTAATATTTACGTTATTTTGTGACATTTCAATAAAATTTTAAACGATGCACGTTATTTCATTGCCGATTCCCGATCAGGATTCGTTTGGGATTTTTTCAAGCGGTGTCCTTTATTCTGCAAGGTTTGTACCGATTCGCGCAGTTCGAATTTTCAAGATGGCGAATGTTCCTGACGATTTTGTTCTCGTTTCCGGTCTCCTCGAAAGCGAGCGAACATTTTTCCTGTTTATTTGTGTTTTAGGTATAAATAAAAAAGAGTCTTTGGTAAAATATCTCGTGCGACTGTATACATATTAACCGTTAAATAATTATTCATCGAACGTTATTTCTATAGTGAAATGTAATCTTGTTTAAAAAAAAAAAAAAACCGTTGCTACCTCTGGGGGGACCTTTGCGCTCCATCCGCCGGATTTAACGGCGCTAGCGCGAAGTACGAATTGTCTCGAACAAGATCCAAGATCCAAAGCTGACCGTTATTATAACCTCTATTTTAGTACATAGTTGCGTGTTAAATGTTTCGCATTAACGAGAGTGGGCTGATTGAGAAAAATGCCGAAGAAAACAATGAAGAAGCCGATATCCACACGAAAGCAAAAAATTGCGGTAAGTGAAAGCTGAAAAATCCTACCGAGAAAAGAAAAATTCATGCAAAAAAAAAACGAAGAAAATACATTCGTAACGAATTCTAACCTCGAATTAATAATATACGACAATGAAATCGTTCAAATTATGGAAGATTTCGCGTACTGGCCAAAGTACATCGGGTGTTCTAAAATCAACACCGAGTGTCGCAGCGTTCGAGTATCTCGAGAATCCTGTAAAGTCACAAACGGACGAGAACGAATACAGGTATAAAGTTCGATCCTCGAGAATTTGCATTCGATGAACATTTCCAAGAATTTCGCTAAATTTCTCATTTCATTATTTGAAGAGAAAAAAAAAATGGTAGAAAGCATATATAGATGGTAAAAGACTTGCGATAGATTCGCGATGTTTAATCGATGTAGCCAAAGCTTCACACGTTTGTCCGTATGTGAAACTTGAAAGAAGATATTTCCCAAAATTTTTTGTATACCGAGCAATGATGATGATTTTGTCCCTATCGCGGCGTGTCTTCTTGAAATAAAAAACCATTCGAACTAACCAATTTTTGAAAAATTATATTTTTGCCAGTTCGATTAATATTTTTCCAATAGCACGCATCTATAACTATATGAACATATAGTATGAACTATATGTTCATAAAAGTTTAGAACAATGTGTTTCGACTCGCACCTTTTTTTTTTTTTTATCGAATCACAAAGTTTTGCGAGATAGCGAATTGTTTATTTTAGTTTATAGGCGAACAAGTTGATTGAGGAAATGGCTCTAAGGAGTAATCGCTATTTTTTATTTCACCGATATACTCATCGGATTCTAATTCTTGGATACAGATGTAGGATATTTTTGCGCATAGCTCCCCGTCGTTGAAATTTAAAATTTATTGATGAATAATATTTATCAATGGAACAGTAAGAAATAAAATGCGTTTGCATAATTCAGAGTCATAAAACTATCAAACGGCTTTACGGCTACGTTGATACTTCGTCCTGGTGTTGTTACGGCTGAGGAATATGCTCCAAAAGTAAACAAGCCTAACGGTAATTAATTAGATATAAATGTTTTTTTTTTTTTTTTTATTACTATCAGAGCAATGTTTCGATAATCATAATTTTTGTTGGAAGATTGCAACGGAACTGAAAGAGACGAAAATGAAGATTTTGAATGGTATCGGACAATGATGTCTCAAAAAAAAACGGTTGGTAAAATATCATTTTTTTTCCTTCATCACTCGTACTCGATCTATTTTCATCATACAATACTAAAAATAATATTTATGAATAGCGCTTGTCTCAAAAATGAATATATACATACCCGATCAATTTTGAAAGTTAATTATAATTTTTCAATTTCATCAATTGAGATATAAATCAAAGAGCGTACTTTTAACGAATTCGATATAGTCTTTGTACAATGTTTCTTAAGGATTGGTATGAGCCACATAATTCCAGTCGAAAAAAGTTTTGGTGAGAATTTCAAGTACTTAGCTTTGAAGCAAAAATTTGAAAAAATCAACCATATATTGAAGATGTTGATAATATTGTTTTCCAATAATAACAATGCCGAAAAACTATCAAAAAATTCTTTAAACAATGAATTTTTGCAGAAATTCGCCCGTAAGATGTTTTTCGATTATATGTAAAAAATTCCTCGATTTTTCTGAATACATATGAATTTTTCAAGAATTTTCTTATGGTTTTTAATAATTCCTGTTTTTTAGAATTTTGAAAAACTGTATTCATAAAAGTATTCGTTTGATGATTCGAATACTTCGTGAAGTTAATATAGAACCTTTGTACGAGAACATATAAAAAATTCACCGCTTTTCTCGCAATTTTGCAAAATTGAAAAATTTTCAAAAACAAAAATTAAAAAAAACCATAAGAAAATTCTTGAAAAATTCATATGTATTCAGAAACATCGAGGAATTCGTTACATACAATCGAAATACATTTCTACGTGAAATTTCTGCAACAATTTATTGTTCAAACAATTTTTTGATCGTTTTTCGGCATTGTTATTAATATAATAATATCCATATATAGTATATATATGTAATAATAGTAATAATATCCATTTCTAAAAATGGATATTATTATCTTCAATATGGTTGATTTTTTTCAAATTTTTGCTTCAACGCGAAATACTTGAAATTCTCACCAATAATTTTTTTGACTGCAATTATGTGGCTCATGAATTCTTAAGCACAATTTATAGCGCGAAAATATAATTATTAGATATTCATTGTTGCATAACGGAGGCTGGCAATAAGAAATCCTCGTATCCTTTAAATCCTTTAATCCTTTCGATTGATCCTTAACATTTTAAAATAAGAAATTCGTACTTCCTGATACGCGTTATTACAAAACGCTTAAGGAGGGAGACCCAGTTGGAACGTCCAAAAAAAAGGCTTTTTTCCGAATTTTTTTTGGCCAAACGACAAAATAATTTATAACAACAGCTTTTCCATATGAAAGATATATATTTAAAGTAGCCATTACAATTTTTTCAAATAAAAATATTTAAAAATAAGCCGGTAGGAGGCAATGGGCGAGACGTCTGCAAAAAAAAAAAGGGTGTTGCGGTGATCACTCTCGCGCTGCAATGGATCATCTGAAACCAACAAAAGAGGGAGAGAACTTTAGTTAATGATATGATGCTCCGGATGAACGAAGGGTTTTGAAAAATTTCAATTTTTCACCAAATGGCGGACGTTGAAAGTCAAAAGTGTTGTTTTGACCAAAATTTCACTCACATTTTTGGCTATTAAAAAAAAAAAAATTGTCCAAAAAAAAAAATTCTTCGTTCATCCGGAGGACAACTATGTATAGAATAAGTGAGACAAATTTCAAACCGATCGGTAAAGCCGTTCTCGAGTTACAGTGATCACCGACTTCGAAAACATGGTCTCCTACCATTGCCTCCTACCGGCTTATTTTTAAATATTTTTCTTTGAAAAAATTGTAATGGGTACTTTAAATATATATCTTTCATATGGAAAAACTGTTGTTATAAATTTTTTTGTCGTTTGGCCAAAAAAAAATCGGAAAAAAGGCCTTTTTTTTAACGTTCTAACTATTAGACCTGACTCCTTAATACTAAGCAAAAATACAATTCACCTTTCTACTCTCATGTCTGACACGCAAAACGCCTTATCGTAGAAAACGGAGTAGGAAAATTTTTTTTTCTAAATCAAAAACCCGCGTGCTTCAATAATTTTATCTAACTCAGATTTTTCCCGAAACGAGTTGCAAGCTGTGCATCAATGTCGGTAGCTTTAGCGATCCGCCGCATGTACCTGCAACTTCGCAACTACTGAGCCGTACCGTATGCACCGGATCAAAAAAACATCCCCAAGTAGATATAAATATATAATTCATTTTATCATTTTTGTTTTCTTAAAAAAAAAAAAGAAGCAATGTAATTTTGATAAAAAAAAAAAATAAACATTCAATTGCAGGACGACGATTTTACGCAATTCATAACGGCCAACGGAGGTTTTCGCATATCATACGAACGTTGCGAGAATACGACATTGTACTTTCAAATAACTGACAAATTTTTGCGTCGCGCGATGGAACGTTTCGCACAATGCTTCGTCGCTCCTCTCATTAAACGAAGCTCGATAATAAATGGAAAAAACGAGATATTCGCGTGGGTGTATTATTTTTATCGACATTATATATTGACTCTGATGAAGACAATCCATTGTCTCGATCACAGTTACTAATGAAAATGAAAATTAAATTAAATAAAAATGAAAATATGAAAAATGAATTTTTTTCTTTGTTTTTAATAGAAAATAATTATGATCAACTTGTATGAAAAAATAAAATAAAAAAATATCGATCTTATATCACTCGCGATTCATAATTTTATCAAAAATAATTTTCGATGCTTATCTGTTAATTAATCGTTAATTAATGATCAAAGTATTGTCAGATCGATTGATAGAATAAATAAATAACGAGAATGTGTGCTTTTTGGCTTATTTTACAGGGAATTTTACGACAATCTTCAATCTACCGAACTTCCCGACAGGAAGGAACATCTTTTCGGGAGTATCGGTTCACCCGGTAGTCCCGTGAGAGTTTTTGGCGAATTTTACGTTGAGCCGCTGTGCCAAATTTCGAACGACGAAGTTTACAGAGAAGTACTGAAATTTCGCGAGGATCATTACACCGCTGATCGCATGAGCCTCGTCATAGAAGTGCGTGAATACGAAAATATATACGTTGATTTATTGAAAATAATAATAATTTAAAACTTTGCCGTGTATTATAATTTTCTATAAATTCGCGATAGTCGAGATTGCCTCTCGATACTCTCGAAGATTACGTCAAGGAGTATTTCTCGAAGATACCGAGAAGCGTTTCACAAGCCAAAAGCCCGAATCCCTTCAACTTCGACAATTGTTTTTCCGCGTCGGAATTTCGCATGATTTACGAAATGAAACCGGTGTTCGGTGACATTAACGCCAAGGTGAATTTTCTTCGTCGTTTTGGTAAAAGATTGAATTTAATAAATTCACCAGTCCCCCCCTCCCCCGATTGAACGAAAATATCGATCGAAAAATCATAATTACGATCAGTCGACATGAATTAAAAATAAAATTGCATAATTTTCGATAGTTTTGATTTGTCAATCGATTAAACTATTATCTATCAGAGTCGCGCTTGACTTTGAGTATTTTTACATTATCTGAGATTAAACGTAATTAACTAAAAAAAAAAAAAAACAATGAATAATTTGATGACAGATGGGAATTCAAAGGATTAATCGAATTAATTGAAAAATGTTTGTCTCAATTGTTACATCTCACTGAGATACGTAAATGAATTGTAATTTCGATGTCAGGACTATAAATATAAAAATGCATCAATGTCGGACAAAACGTGGAGACAATCCCAAATTATTCCCGGATAATTTTAAATTCTTCGAAATATATTTTAATTTTATTCGTTTCAATTATCAAACTCTATAATTGCTCAATGTATCTTTCTTAATTCATTTTTTTTTTCTTCTTCTTTTTCTCCAGGTTCTAGAATTGACCTGGTCGATACCACCGCGTCAAAAATATTATCGATGCAAACCCGAAAAGTATATTGCCTGGTTGATTAGAAGAAAATGCGATGGTTCGTTGTTCAGTTATCTGCGAAAGAAAAAATGGTGCAGCAATCTCTATAGCAGGGTCGACGATTATCCTTCCTTTGACAATTCGATTTACAGCCTCTTTGTCATTTCTCTCATTGTCACCGACGATGGTTACGACAATCGAAAAAATATTATCGACGCATTTTACTCTTATATGAATCTTTTGCGTCGCGAAGGTCCCCAAAAACGCATTTACGACGAAATTCGTAACATCGAAGAGGCTAAATTCAGGTACATTTTTTTCTGTCCTTTTTTTTTTACTATTAAAAACATACTCAGATTCAAGTCCTGTGTAAAGATGAACCCTGCTAACACAAAACGTTATAAAAACGTTGTTAAGACGTTTAGAAAAACACGCAAAAACGTCTCTTTTGAATGGTCGAAAAAACGTCTTGAAAACATCGTTTAAACGTTGCTTTGGCCGCAATTTTTTTCGCAAAAAAGTTTACAGAAGCTGACAGAAATGTGTTGAAAACGCTGTAAACTTTTTGGGGGAACAAATTGCGGCCAAAATAACGTTTAAAAGACGTTTTCAAGACGTTTGCGGCAAAATAACGTTTGAAAGAAGTTTTCAAGACGTTTTTTTCGACCATTCAAAAGAGACGTTTTTGCGTGTTTTTGTAAACGTCTTAACAACGTTTTTATAACGTTCTGTGTTAGCAGGGAACCCAGAAAATGGGCAGTAGATCCGGGGGAGCAAGAAACTATTTGTATGAATTTCTATATTATGAGTATAAAAACATCAATTATCGGCCAAGTTTGGGCTTCACTATCGGTGATCTTTTTGAAAGTTACACAGCTTGGTGTCTGTGTTGAAAAACACGTGCGATAATTTTTTCAGATTTTTTCCTCCATTTTTTTTAGCTACCATTGGGTATCGAATTCTTTCATTTGAAAATTGTTTGTTTTTTTTTTTTTTCATATAATTTAGGCGGCTTGAATTTGAAAAAAATAAAACCAATTCTATATTTTATTGTAAAAAAATCTCAACTTTCCGAAACAATATAGCCTAATTAATTTACGTGTAGAAGACTCAAAATCAAGATTATGATCTGAAAATTCGTTTTTTTGTTTTCACCATTGCCCAAAGTTCAAAAAAAATTTTCATATTTTTTTCAGAAAGCTGAGAAAATTTTACTTAATATAAATCATTTTTAAGTTGGGATCTCTAAAAACACTCCTGGGATTAATAAAAATGTAAAAAAAAACACACAAATTTCATTTATTTTAACAATTTTAATACCAAATGTAACTTTTCAGTTTTTGAAAAATATTGGGTATCTGAATTCAAAGACTGAAATTGAACAAAGATCTTTGCGTTCAAAGACTGTCAAAGGTATACTCAATCATTGCATTCGATTTCGCCTGTACCAAATAATTTGGGAACAGTTATACTCAAATCTGTGTCGAACTCAGAAACGTTTTCTCTAGCACATGTATTTCAACTGGAATGATTGTATGTTGTAATGGTAAAATAATAAAAACGATAACCCAGTACGTTTCAACAGCCACTCCAAAAAATAAAAAAAATATTAAAATTGTTAGAATAAATGAGATTTATAATGTTTGTTTTTTTACATTTTTATTAATCCCAGGAGTATTTTTAGAGATCCCAACTTAAAAATGACATACATCATGTAAAATTTTCTCAGCTTTCTGAAAAAAAATATGGAAAATTTTTTTAAACCTTGGGCAATGACGAAAAAACGAATTTTCAAATTATAATCTTGATTTTGAGAGTCTTCTACACGTACATTAATTAGGCTATATTTTTTTCGGGAAGTTGAGATTTTTTTACAAAAAAAATATAGAATTGGTTTTTTTTTCAATTCGAGCCGCCAAAATTGAATGAAGAAAAAAAAAACAAAAAAGTTTGAAATGAAAGAATTCGATAGCCAATGGTAGCTAAAAAAAAAATGGAGGAAAAAATTATTGCCCGTGTTTTTCAACACAGACACCAAGCTGTGTAACTTGCAAAAAGATCCCCGATAGTAAAGCCCAAACTTGGCCGATAATTGATGTTTTTACTTATATATATTGCGAGTTAATATTAATGCAGTCTCGAGTACTTCGAATATGGGCAAAAATACTTATCCCTGATCGTGATTCCCATGTATTATGAGAATAAACAAACTGAAAAATGAAATTTTTATTAAATTATGTAATTTTTTTTCTCAAGCAATTATACCTTTAATATATATATATATATATATATATATATATATTCGATCATTCGCAGATTCACGAAAGCGACGAATTCGCCTGGAGCTTTTGACGATCTCTGCGAGAACATGTTTATTTATCCGTCCAAGGATTATCTTGCCGGAGGTATTTTGTGCTTCGAGTACGATTCGGCGCTTATCGAGAAGTTGACGAATTTTTTGATCCCGGAGAGAGGAAATATCATCGTTTTCGATCAAAATTTTGACGGGATCGATCGTTTCGCCGAGGGATTTCCGCGCGACGAGGAGAATATTAATCATAGAACGTATCACGCGCGTTATGAGATATCGGATGATGACATCGAGTATTGGAAAATCGTAGAGCCATTCCCGGAATTTGATCTGCCGAAAGCGAATGCATACGTTGCCGATGACTTTTCATTGATATCCGTGAACGAAGATCTCACGCGCTTCCCGATAAAAATTCACGAGGATGATTTAACGGAAATTTGGTACATGGGCGATGAAAAATTTCGTTTGCCCGAGTGTCACATGATTTATCATTATGTCAATCCACTCGCGTGGTCCACGTGCGAAAAGTAAGACACGAATTTATTATACGTTAAATTTGTGTGACTCTTTAGGAAATTTTTTTTCCAGCAATCGAATTTTGTAAAGCGGTGCTATTAGAAATTTGCTCATTGTTTCCTCATTGTTTTATCTCGCTCGTAAAACTCCTATGAGCAAGTTTTTTATAATTTTGGCTTACTCATAGAAGGAGCGCGCGCACATATTATTATTATTTTTTTTCCATTGTAAAATAGCTCTTTAAGCGGTTCTAGCCAAATTCAACACCAATAATTCTTGTCCCCTGGACTATTCGTATAAAACGTTTCGGCTTGATAGCTTTGAGGATGTTCCTCTGTTTGTTTGCGAGCAAACGAGTCGTCCGAGGGGGGTTCCCTATGCTTATACACAGGCAGGGCTCATAGTCAGTGATGCCAACGTCAAAAATCCTCACTCATCTCGGCCAGTCAATTTATGTTCCCGAAATCAGAATTAGAACTGTGAGGTTTCGTTTCAACGTTATTCGATAGTAAATGGCATTGATAAGAACGTATAAAAATTTTTAGCTGTAATTTTTCGAAATATTAACGCTTATGTTGCGAAAAGAAATTTCAAAATTCACGTTTTCCGAGCTTCAACTCGAAACGATGTCCTAACTATTCAAGATAGAGAAAATTGCACGAAAACAATTTTGTAGAGAATTAAATTTTCTATAAAAAAGTCTACGACAGCATTTATGAAAAATCAATAGCGGATGAGTGGGAGGTGTCCAAAGTGGCGTGACGAGGTGTGATTTTTGTGAAATCGCAGAATAGTAGACCCATTAGTTGTTAAATTACATATCACCGCGTTAGCGTTGAATTAAAAATGCATAAAAATTCATACGTCAACCGAACACAGCGAGAAAGTCATTACCGCCTGAAAAAATTTCTTTATAACTAAATTCAAATGAAGCCATCTACCTGAAATGGTTTTTTAAAATTATTTTTACAACTTTGGACGCCTCCCACGCCTAAATTATTAACTTCAGGTATATGCCGTCACGGACTTTTTTTTTGTAGAGAATTTACTTACCTAGAAAATGATTTGTGAGCAATTTTACTCCATCGCGTTATAGTTTGACCAGAGTTTCGAGTTGAAGCACAAAAAGTGCCAAATTTTCATTGTTTATATTTTTTCCTTGCCCAAAATGTAGAGAGGGATAATAATGCACATTTCATGAGTTATTATTTATGCCATTTACTATGAAAAGACGCTAAAAAAAAATTCCAAGATTTTATTCTGAAAAAGAAGCCTGATTAGACAAGTTGAGCTCGGCAACATTGTCCGTCGCGTCTGAAATCGACAGCGTACGCCTCTTTTTTTTTCAGAATTTTAAAATATGTTACATTTAATTACTCAACGAAAATGCTCCTAATTAAGGTGAACTTTCGCGCACGGTTTTATTATATATATAACTAGGTCATAAAATTTTTTTAAGGTGCTGGAATTTCAAGTTCGTGAATTACAGAACGATTGGAACCTGTTTTTCATTTGTGGCCATAAGAATGCACGTTAAATAATGTTTTTTTTAAACATTTAATATCTCGACAACGAGGCTCGCCTAATCTCATTGAATCTTTGCACACACGTTTTGGGGATAAACACTGGATGGGCTGTAAAAATTTCAAGTCGATGACACTGGATCGATATAACAGAGGGACATGCTTAAATTTACGAAAGTTTTAAAGAGTGCATACACACATTCAGTCGAACACTTTTTTTTCTCGAGGTTTTAGAACATTTTAAGGAGGTTCTTAATATATCTATTGGGTGACAATTAATATATCATTGGGTGGCATTAGTGACAAAACTAGTCAAAAATCGTGACGTGAAAAAAAATCATAAAACCTATCATAATATTTTCTAAATACTCTGTCTAAATAAAATTTATGAATTTCAATGACGTTTCCCGTGATATTTTATCCATAATTTATTATAAATAATATTATAAATAAAGTTTCAACTGACAAAAGTATTTAACGCTGTCGGAGCAAGCAAGTCAAAAACGATAGCTGATAATTCATATGTTTCCTCGCGTGCAGAATGACAGACATATATTGTATCCGAGATTTGCGCACACGATGTCTTTCGCGATTAAATTTCTCTGGAAAATCCCTGGCAAGACACAATTTTTAAAATACCATTGGAAAGTTCACGATTTCATCTTTCAATACTCAAAATTTGAATGAGATCTCTCGTCTTTATCAAAAGGTATCATGTCACTTCTGGTGAAAGTGGAATCAACTGTCATAAGACCCATGTTAAAATAGGTAATTTTAAATTACTGGTTCGCAATAATTTGCCTGGCAACATACCCTGAAATTTTGAGAGAGTGTTCATTGCATCTTAGATAACGTTCTCCCGAAGTTTCATTCGTATCATCGGTTTTTTAATTCACTGATGAGCCACCTTTTGCCTTTACTCACGCTCAATTCTGTTAATAAGTATATTTCACAATCGGCACGGCGAAAAACTTTATTTATGGGCAAATTATATCTATGAAGGTCTAATCTATCGTTTAAGCGGTTCTTCGGGAAAATGTTACCGTTTTTTCACTCCTAAAATAATCTCCAATCATAACTTCGAATTCTTCTCCCATAAGAGCCCACGTATAAGCGGCATATTTAATGTTTTTTTTTCTCCTCAACTACGCGGTCAAAAAATCTGAAATAATTACGGTGTATTCCTAGTACCAGCGCAAACCTCCCCTCAAGTTTTAGAATCATTCTTACCGTTTTTCTCCGGGTTAAGAACCTCCTTAAACACGCTGCTGGCAATAAAGAGTAGAATTTTTTTTTTCATGAAAACACGTCTATGCTTCCTCCGCCATGGGGAAGCAAAAAATCAATCGCATTTAATGTATTTTGTAACGATGAAGTGTCATTTTAGTGCGGCTATGCTCGATTTGTTCGTAACGTCACTGAAAAATTCCCTCCTCGAGCAATTGCATTCTGCTAATATCGCTGGATTGGAGTACGATATATGCTCGTCCGAGAGAGGACTCGAAGTTCGAATTAACGGATTCAGTCAAAAGTTACCGGTAAATGTATTTTATTATTTTCATTTCTTTCAACTCGAGTTTGAACGCGTAAGAAAATCCCAGTTTTACCCAATTGCTCCGTGTCCTCGTGAAAATGCGAATACCAGAAAATTATTATGCAGATATTGCCTCCGAAAGGAGGACATAAAAACCTGCGAAAAACATAAGCAAGAAAAACCCAAAAAATAGAATGAAATGTTTTTTTTTTTTTTTCGGGTTATCGAAAATTTTATTTTACTTTTTGGTTTGCCTCGCTAAAGCTTATTTAGTACCATAATTTTTTTTTTTTTTAGCTTCTCATGGAAACGATAAACGAACGAATGGCAGAATTTTCCAATCTCGTCGCGAAATATTCGTTTGAGGAGATGAAGGAAGAACAGCTGGAATTGTACTTGGATCATTTTTCCAACGCTAAAAAATTGGCAGAGTATGAAAAGCACTCTTTTTTTCCCCAAAAATTCATTTGAAATTTCTACATTTATCGCTTCACAGTTTGCAACATTTTTTTCCCCCTTAATTAAACTATTTGTTTTTTCATAAATAATTTGTACTGAAAATTTTGAGATTTAAATCGTTTTTTTTTTTTTTTTTTTTTTTTTTCTTTTTTTCGAGGGATGTGAGACTATCAATTTTATGTCCAGCTCATTGGACTTGGATCGATCGACGCGCGATTATCATCGGCCTGAAAGTCGAAAAATTTCAGCATTTCGTCGCTCAATTCCTCGGTCGTGTTAATCTGCAGTGTCTCGTGCAGGGAAACATCGAGAGATCCGCGGTGATCGAGAACGTTCGTAAATGCGTTGAAATTTTGAAATTCAAGCCAATCTCTTCGAGGAACGTGACGTCCTTCAAGATGCTGAAAATTCCACGGTCACCTCGTTGTTGCAGAGTTCAGGGCTTCGAGGACGACGACTGGGTTCAAAATTATTATCAATTCGACGACTCATCGTTGAAAACTTCCGTAATGATCGATTTGCTGATCGTAAGTAATGAAATTCCGTCAAAAAATGAATTTTTATTTCTCGTTGATGATTAAAAAAAAAAAAAAATGATTAATTTGGTAGTCACTACGAGAATAATACTTGAAAAAAAAAAAGTATCGTTATTATTTTTGAGTATGTAAATAATAGAAAGAAAAAAAAAAAAATTCACAGATTATTATGAACAATCCTCTCTGCAAAGATCTCGATACTCTCGAGGAATTGAATCACTGGGAGTTCAATCCTTCGAAGCAATCTCGGGGCTATTCTCTCGCGGTCAGGCCTTATCGTAGAAACATAAACAATGAAATAGTCTGGGGCGACGCGAGTATCGAGAAATTTCGTAAATTATTGAACAAAACGCTGAAAGATTTGTCGGAAAACAACTGGCAATGCGTGAAAAAAGTTCTCACGAGATTCAAGGAAGATACGGCGAAAACTATGCGCGAGGAAGTTGAACAAAATTGGCGCGAGATTTTCACCGGTGAATATATTTTCGACAGACGCGAGAGAGAATTGAGAGCCGTGGATGATCTCGGGATAAGAGAGTTGAAAGAATTTATGTCGATTCTAACAATGGGTGGGCCAAATCTGCGAAAATTGAGCGTTCAAGTTGTCGGAAAAAATATTTCAGAGCCGGCGCAGAATAATGAAAATACTCGTGAGTATGATTCGTCGATGGACCGAGAACAATTTTTTTAGCTTTCCGGCGCTTATCATTATTTATTTATTTTCGATATTTATTTTTTGCTCCATTTTCATCAGAGTTATATTCGACACGTCGAAATATTTAAGGATAATTTTTATTTTTATCTCGTGTCTTTCCGCAGCTCAATATCGCCTCGAATATTTGACGGCGTTGCCAGTTCTGGGAGAGAGGAAGAGCGATTATTACATGACTGATGCGGAGGCGTACAAGCGAGATCTTCGAGTTTTTTCACATGAGGATAAAATAGCCGAGGGAATGGAGAAAGATTGTCAAATTTCTCCGAAACAGTAAGATGGGAACGAGGACGAAATATTTATATCGTAAATAAGGCTTATAATATTTTTCAAACATTTATATCCTTCAAAAGTATATATATATATATATTTTTTTACGATAACTTTAAGATAATATATTTTTTTATTGCAACTTCTCTGTTATAACCCTTCAGTTGACTCGTCTCTGCGTCAATTATCGCCGATTTTAAACTTTTATCATGTTTGAAGAGCTCAATTGTTCTAAGAATTTCGCCTTTTAATCATATTTGTTAATTATTTCCTCTTTTCGTGTATTTCCTATTATATTGATGTAATTCTCGTAATCAGGATCGTTCGAAACATTGATCTTTAGAAGAAATATACATTGACTACGTTTCCATCGAGGGTTAGAATGGGGTCAGAGTCGGGTTAGGGTTGAGTTCCTGTGCGCGGTTTAGCGATGGAAACGCCTCGGGTCTATCCAAACTCTACCCAATAAAAATTTAGGGTAGGGTCGAAATAGACTCCGGTGGAAACGGTTAGAGTCGAGTTGAATTAATTCAGCACTACCAACTTGATAACGTCGAATCTTTGCGCTGCTCTCCGACGCCGCTCCTTAAAAATTTCAAACAGTTTATGCATATTAGTAACATATTGATTGATAAGTATTAATCTCGGATCCATGATTTATTTCCGCTATTTTTTTGGAATTCGGTAAACTGTTTGTTATGAATACCATAACCTAGCAATCATAACGTGCTGTTTGAAAACAGTTGGTAACAGTCAACTCCGCTCTAACCCTACTCTGGCTCTGTACCGGTGGAAACAAGCGGGATCAGATCGACAAAACTCGACCCTAACCCGACTCTGACCCAAATCTGACCCTCGATGGAAACGTAGTCATTGAATCTCGATTATTGTATCTCCTTGTAAACCGCTTCTCGTCCGTTTTTGTAATCGCGGGATTCCCTGCTGTTCCCCCCCATCGTTCCAACTCTGCGCGTTCCGATTTCAGACAGTCGGAATGTGGAATTGCGAGTTTGGCTCTCGCCGAGGCTTTTCGTCGGACGGTAAGTCCAATTTTTTTAACATTTGCATACGAAAATCGCGACAAAGTCATTAATAATCATAATAAATGATAAAAAATATATTATTTTCCGTAAACAAAATTAAAAAAAATAAAAACTGCCACACGTTTCATCGAATAATCGCGCAAAAACTTTGTCGTCGTGTGGCGCCCTCTTCGACGTTCAGAAATTTCGCCATATTTGTTTACATACCGTTTCATGAAAATCCTCAAATTTTCCTTGCCAAATTTTCCACGATATTTTACATTTTTTCTATAAACAAATTTTCTCTCGGTCAATTTTTATTTCAGCCGAAAAAAATGCTTGAGTGACGGAGGCAGGCGAAAATTGGAAAAAAAAAAAAATGTTTGAGGTTAGCTTTCGGAAAAAAGTGTTAAAAATCAGACGTCAAAATTTCAATTTTTTTTGTACAGTTCCATTAAAAATTACGCCCTAATAACGAAAAAAAAAAAAAAAGTTTTTTCATTCTATACCCGCTCGTTGTCTTTGTTGTCTCGTCTTTCGACGCAACGAAGAAAAAAAAAAAAAAAAAACGCACAATATGTTGATTCGATTGTCCTAAAAGTATGAAAATGCATTTCGCGCGGGTAAAATTTCTAAAATAAAAAAAAAAAAGTAAATCGTAAAGGTCATGAGTACGAGCTCGTCGGCGCCTCGCAGAATGTCGCCGATGTGGCATCAGCAGGTATTGGCTCTCGATGCCAAATACAACGCTCTCCGGATCTCGAATCAATCGTCTCTGGGTTAGTAAACGAATTGAACCAAAAAAAAAAAAAAAAACAACAATTTAAAGAGAAAAAAAACTATTTTCCAAAATTTTCTTGCGACCCAGGAATGCTTTACATACGTCGCAGGAGTCAGCTATTGCGCGACAAAGATCCCAAGAATCCGGAGATACGCGTGCGCTATTTGAAACAGCGAGCCGACCTGTTGCGCTTGCGTTACGGCAATTTGTCGGATCAGGCGAGTCTGGGATCGCGAATTTCCATAAATACCTGCCCGATGGAAATTTCATCCGCGCCAGTCGATCGTCGGGACAATTCGACCGCGCGCTCAACTTTCGAGAGTCGTTTCGCCTGCGCCGCCGTTCATCATGTCTTCGAGCATCACGCCGCGCCCATAAGCGCCCTCAAATTTGCCAACAACGATAGCTCGATATTGTGCTGCGCATCGCACGACGGTACAATTTCCATATGCGACACTACGGGCGAACCGCCGAGCGTCGTTGCCCTTCTCGAGGGTCACGGAAAAGCCGTTACCTCCATAGACTGGAGCATATCCAACGATCTCGTTGTCTCGTCGTCTCTCGACTCGACTCTGCGCCTCTGGAAAGTTCAGTCGCGCGCTCCGCCCGTCTGTCTAAGGGTCGTCGGCAATCCTTTGCGCTGCGAAGTTTTGTGCTGCGCCTTTGCGCCGGCTAATAATAATCTCGTCGTGGCCGGCACCGCTAACGGTTATTTGCATCTTCTCAATGTATCGACCGGAATGTACACTACGGGTGGAAGTTGCGCGCTCGGCGGAAAGGTCGGTCGATCGTTTCTTCGTCGTCGACTCATTGAGGAAGGTTTCTTCTTTGTCGGGCCTAAAAAATGTTCGATTTTTCACCGATTTTTCATGCGAAAAATATTAAACATGGAATATTGATATTTGAAATGTTTACTAAGCGGGTCTTTGTTGAACACGATGATATCTTTTAAAGTCTGACAAAAAATGGTATCGAGAGCGGAAGGAGCCACGTATGTCGGTGCGCCGGCGATGATATTCCGCGCTTGCGCGAGTCCCGAGTCATGGACAGGTGATCCGAAGCAAAAAAATCAAACATATTTTTACTTTGTACAATTGTATTTTTTATAAATATATATTTTTATAAATATAAATTGTACAATAAAATTATTGCGTACAAGTCGAACGAGAATTATCCAAAAATATTTAAACTTTTTTTATTTTATGAACAAAAAATGGCAAAAATTTTTGCCAAAAACTGAACTTCCTCTTCGATCGCTCACTATACTTGTATTTTTCAATATTTCTTCTTTATTCGAGTTCAACTTGTACGCAATATTGTAAAAAGTAAAAGTATGTTTGATTTTTTTGCTTCGGATCACCCGACCGGAACTTGGGACTCGCGCAAACGAAGAATATAATCGCCGGCGCACCGACATACGCGGCTCCTCTCACTCCCGATACCATGTTTTATCAAACTTTAAGACATATTATCATGTTCAATAAAGACCGCTTGGTAAACATACCAAATATCAACATTCTATATTTAATATTTTTCGCATAAAAAATTTGTAAAAAATCGAACATTTTTTGTACCAAAAAGTAGAAAACTCCCTTAATCGAATACTTTGTTGGAAAATATCGTTTTGGCAATTGATGACGAGATTTATTGAAAAACGAGTTCCCTTTTTTTTTTTATGAAGAGGTGGGACTTGCTATGGAAAAGAAAAAAAAAATAACAAACAGGAAAAAACAAGATCCAGTAATGTATTTCTCTCGTCGTTAAAAATTGTTGAGTAAATTCTCGCAAGTTCGGTGAAAAAAATTATTTCATCATTTATATTGAATTTTGGTTCATCGGGTTTTGGTGAAAATTTTTTTTTTTTTAGTTCCCTAATACCGGTAGATACAAGATCGAGAAATCACATTTAGAAAAAAAAATTTCAGACTCAAGTAAAGCATGATAAACCCTTTATTTAATGTAATTTTTATAAAAAAAACTCATACGGTGGTTTAGATATTGTTATTTTCAATTTTTCGAAAAATGTGAGTACTCGCTGTAACTTTCGCATATTTTAGAATACCATTAAAAATTTTTTTTACATCAATGGATTGTCATTGAAGGACGATTGGTACTGGATTTGACGAGAATCGATGAAGGGATTCAAATTTTATGAAATTTTGAATTTTTTTGAAAAATGTGTGCTCCAACTTTGAAATTTTTTGAGATATCGTGCTAAATTTTTTTTTTTTTTTACATCAATAGATCATCTCAAAAGTCGGTTCGATATTGAATTCACGAAAATCGACAGAAGCATTTGGATTCCATGAAATTTTGAAATTATCGAAAAATGTTTGCAATCGCTTCAACTTGCGCAAACTTCGAGATATCCTAAATTTTTTTTTTTTGCATCGATAGATTATCATCGTAGGATGTAATTGGCGCGAAATGTCGCACAAATCGATAAAGGAGGTTTAGATTTTATGAAATTTTTAATCGAAGAATGATCCGCATTTAGAGCGAATCGATGAGGGAATTCAGATTTAATGAAATTTTGTATTTTTTTTTCGAAAGATTTATGCGACAACACTGCATTTCCCACATTTTGAGTTATCCGGCTGAAATTTTCTGCACAAATAGGAACACGCGAATATATTATACATAATTGAGAAAAGAAAAACGGTGCAAATTGAAATTTGCACTTTCTCATGATTTTCGAAATTTTACAAAGCTTTTTTTTTTTCATTATCTCGCTCACAAAGATCAGAAAGATCTTTGAGGAAGAAAAGAGGAAGAAAAAAAATTGAAAAACTCGCTTGCCCATAGAGCAAGCTTTGCGAGCGAGATTTAAAAAAAAAACAGATTTGTAAAATTTCGAAAATTACGACGAAGCAATGTGAAAGTTTCAATCCGTACCTTTTTCTTTTGTTGTTTCCATTTTAGATTTTTGAAATTTTGTATTTTTTTTCGAAAGATTTATGCGACAACACTGCATTCCCCACATTTTGAGTTATCCGGCTGAAATTTTCTGCACAAATAGGAACAGGCGAATATATTATACATAATTGAGAAAAGAAAAACGGTGCAAATTGAAATTTGCACTTCCTCATGACTTTCGAAATTTTACAAAGCTTTTTTTTTCATTATCTCGATCGCAAAGATTCCTCTATGAGGAAGAAAAAAAATTGAAAAACTCGCTTGCCCATAGAGCAAGCTTTGCGAGCGAGATTAAAAAAAAAAACAGATTTGTAAAATTTCGAAAATTACGACGAAGCAATGTGAAAGTTTCAATCCGTACCTTTTTCTTTTTTTTTTGTTGTTTCCATTTTAAATTTTCGAAATTTCGTATTTTTTTTCGAAAGATTTATGCGACAACACTGCATTTCCCACATTTTGAGTTATCCGGCTGAAATTTTCTGCACAAATAGGAACACGCGAATATATTATACATAATTGAGAAAAGAAAAACGGTGCAAATTGAAATTTGCACTTCCTCATGACTTTCGAAATTTTACAAAGCTTTTTTTTTCATTATCTCGCTCACAAAGATTCTTCTATGAGGAAGAAAAAAAATTGAAAAACTCGCTTGCCCATAGAGCAAGCTTTGCGAGCGAGATTAAAAAAAAAAACAGATTTGTAAAATTTCGAAAATTACGACGAAGCAATGTGAAAGTTTCAATCCGTACCTTTTTTCTTTTGTCGTTTCCATTTTAGATTTTGGCATTGACCTGCGAGGGGAGCGGAGGTTCACTGATGTGGGCGGGCAACGATCGGGGCAACATTGTTTCGTTTCGTTTGAACGCCGGCACGGGAAGTCTGGTGAAGCTCGGTCTGACGAAGGGTCCCGGCGGAGAGTTGACCAGTCTTTCCTGGCGTTCTTGGCTCTCCAAGGAAGCTCCCTGGCCCACGTTGCTGGTAAACAGCGCCTGTAACGCTGTATCGCTTTATCGCGTGGCAAATCGATTGGGAGGCTTGTCACTCTGGCGACAATATCCCATCAAGCATCGGTAAATTCATCGATTACTTTCTTTTTTTTTTTTTTTTTGCAACTTTAACGAAAATAATTATGATAAAACGTATAAAAAATATAAATTACTCGACAAGCGATTATAACGGTCAATCGTGGCCGGTATTAATCGTTACCAATAACGATAAATTTGGATAAAATTCAATAATTCAATTGATCATTGATTATTGGGTAATTGTTTTTTTTTTTTTTTTTTTTTTTTTTTTAATTTCCACAAGGCAATATCCGATACGTTCGACGTTTTGTCCACAAATGGGCGCTTGCCTGATCGCAACGGGTTCCGAGGACGGTGCCATTCATCTTCTGGACTCGACTAGGGAAGGAAGAGCGGCTCGGGTAAATCGTCTTCATGGACATTCCGCGCCGACCGTAGCAATCGCATTCAATTACGACGAGTCTTATCTCGCGACCGCCGATCATCAGGGATTGGTCATAATATGGCGCAATCGGCAAATAAATTCTTGATGTGATTCATCGCTAAGAGATAATATCGATTTATAATTTGGGGGAAACAAAAGTTACGCGGGTTTCGAAGCAAAAAAAAAAGCATGTTTTCTAGATTTTTTTTTCACATTATATATAAATTATTTTATTCAAAATGTTAAGTATACATCAAAGAGTAACATTTAAACGGTATTTAAAAAAAAAATTCATCCGAAAATGTTGGAAATTCAGCCGATGGGACCTGATTTTCGGAGACCCCTCAAAAAAAAAAAGTGTCTTCGCAGTGGTCATAACTCGTGATAGCCTTATCTGAAATTAAAAAACGAAATATTTTCTGTTGGCAGATAGCTCGTGATTGAATGAAGGATTTTTTTTTTATTACAACTAATTTTACAAGGCTATACGTCGTGTAAATTGGACCAAAAAATTTATTATTGTGTGGCAAAAATTAAAATTTCAATTTTTTAAAAAAATCCTTCGTTCAATCACGAGCTATACTTATCGACTAACAGAAAATATTTGATTTATTAATTTCAGATAAAGCTAATCATGAGTCATCGTGACCACCGCAAGTACACTTTTTTTTGAGTCACCGGAAACCGGATCTAGGGAAAAATCTCACACACACACACATGCGCATTTGAAATCAATAAAACATGCAGAGACTATTTTTTTTTCGGTCGGCTATTTTTTCCGTGGGCTATTTTTTCCGTGGACTATTTTTTACAAGGCTTTTTTTCCGTCGCTATTTTTTCTGGGGCTATTTTTCTCAGAATCCCCCGGAAATCAGGTCCCACCGGCTGAATTTCCAACATTTTTGGATGAAATTTTTTTTTTTAATACCGTTGAAATGTTACTCTTTGATGTACTTAACATTTTGAATAAAATAATTTTTATAATGAAAAAAAAAAAAATCGAGAAAATATCCGTTTTTTTTGGCTTCGAAACCCATGTAACTCCTTAATTCATTTAGCTGCGAATGATTAATGAGTTTTCTCAATCGCAATAACGGTACAAAGGGCGATTTGAAAAACAAAAAAAAAAAAAATCGCGATGCGGAATGTGGAACGAATTGAGGACTGGGAAATGTTGAATTTTTTTTTACAAATACACCATGTAGCAATATATTAATTCGTCCTCTATTCAGTTGCAATATACTACAAATAGTTTGTATATAATGTATAGCGATCGGTGATTGTGACGTGTGATGAATATTCGAATGAAGAGAAAGAACTATTTTTCGTGTTATTGTGAACTAGACCTGCGATAATAGAGCGTCATTAATAGAGTTGTTAGAAAAAAAAGAAAAATGAATACTTTAGAATATCGTTTCGACGTTTTTTTTTTCGTTTTTTTTTTTGTTTTTGTAATTAATTCGCGTAATATTAATTTTCTCGTTGGGCCGATTTATAATTGACTGTTAATCGTTGGACAATAAATATTTTGCCGAGTTTGCGAATAATTCGCGACGAAGCGAGCACAAATAAAACAAAGTATGATTGTTAATGAGCCAAGAACTTTTTGTAGTTTTTTGTATTTTTTTTTTTCTCTTCTTATTTTCTTAATAAAGGATTAATTATCTTTAACGATCTTCTTCTGCCCTCCCCACGGACCACCATGCATATTTTATCTATTTTTTTTTTTCTTTCATATCTCAATTACGCGAAATAAATCGCTCGAAGTTAAGTCTTTGCTCATCTCAGCTCGTTATTCGTCGATATTAGCTCGCTCGATCGTTATCACATATCGTTTTTTTTTTCTTTCGCTATCCCACAAACGAACCAATCATCGAAACTTTTATTTTTCCTGAAATTTGAAAAAATTTAAGTTTTCGCCCTCTTTTTTTTTCTTCCTATTAATACTTTTGTAGAACGATAATCGTATAGAGAGCCGTTTGTCGCTAGAAAATAACAACTTTAATGTCGACGGAGAGATATTTCCCTCGTGAAGAATTAACAATTTCATTGTTTTTTTTTTTTTTTTTTTTTTTTCTTTAAATAACTAATCAACGAATATGACAATGAAAGGAAAGACGAAAAATTTTCTTCGACGGATATATAGACAGAGTAAAAAAGATAACGATGACCGAGAAATTCGATGACGAGTGATTGTTTTTCTCGTTTTTTTTTAACGCAATAATAATAATAATAATAATATTAATTTATAATAATATTAATTTATAATAAATTCATTAATAATAATAATTCAATAACGTGTAGGCACGACTCGTCAACTCTTTTTCTGCTTTCTTTCTTTCTTTTTTTTTTCATTCCCTGTTCATTAAATATGTACACGCATAGCAAAACATTCCGGTTGCCGGTCGCGAAAGTTGATCAATCTTTTCTAGAGATTCTTTGACCTCCCAAAAAAGCATTTTATTTATTTATTTTTTTTTTTTTCCTCAAACTTGAGGCGTTTTTTGTAAATTTTTAATGTCCCTAATTTTGTTTCCTTGTTTTTTTTTTGTTTTGTTTTGTTTTTCTTTTCGTATCGCTTTCCTACTCCCTGCGCTATTTACAAATAATTAAAAATTGCTGTTTCCTGTCGCTGTTTATCCGTCAGACTTTTGTCTCGCCAAGAATGGTCCAACGCGCGTGTTTTAATCACGAGATCTTTTCTTCTTCTTTTTTTTTTCTGTTTAGGACGGATTTCGGCAAATCGGGTCAAACTACGAGACGAAAGACCCGCCGGGACTCTTTTCTCCCCTATCGAGACTACTATTTAATCAGATTTTTCCTTCCTTTTGTTTGTTTTTGTTTGTTTGTTTATCATTAAAAATAATGTTTGTAAGTATTTAATAATAATTATTGCCACTATTTATAAATAATAATAATCATATCGCGATTATTATTATTTACAAATAATAATTGGCAAATTATTATTATTATTTTTGTTTAATAATAATATCGTTTTTTGTTTTGTTTTTAGCGATTGTATATAAGTTGTGCCAAAATGCCAGGCTGGTGGACGGCTACGATTGCAGAGACGTTTCAACGATTTTCGTATCTTTAATTTCGTCCATTTTCTCGCCGTTTCTCGATGAATCATTCGTCGATGCGTCAGCGACGATTTCATTATTCGCGCGATCGTCGTTAATCGAAAGACTCGCGTCAGTCTCGAATTTTCGTATATCCGAAAGTTTGCCCTCGCTCGGAACCCTCGTCGTTGTCCTCGAGCTCGAAAATTCATTTTTTTGGTCCCCGAAATTTTTCGTATCTTCCCTCGTCGAGTGAATTTCACGTATTCCCACGTCGTATTTTGCATTATCATCGAAAGCTGGATGATCGTGCGACGTTGATTTTTCATTATCCGTGAAAAATTCTTTCCTACTCTTTTCATCGTTGCGTTGCATCATCGATGCATCATTCACAGCCAAATTATCGATAATATTCAGGCTCGACGATGATGGCTCGATCGTAACGATCCCCGAAACAATTTTTTCCTCACTTTTTCCAATTTTCTTCCTGTCGGATAATTCCGAAAAAAATTCAGGCATCGTCGAAGCTTTTAATTCCATGCCTGTCGGATGCATCGACGGATTTGCCTCAATTTTTCCACCATTTTCAGCGACATCCGTGAAGCTCGTGAGCAAATTTTCCCTCGATTCTTCCAAATCTCGAATTTTTTCATCGCTCTCCACGATTCTCGCAATATTTTCCATTCTCGCGGGAATATTTTCCTTCGACTTTTCCGTATCTTCGGCTTTTCCCGTACAATCATGTTTTTCCGGCTTTTGCCTCGTATTTTCAATATTTTCCAATTCCCCGGAACGTTTCTCGCTTCCGGTTTCCTCGTCCGTTCTCGTCGAGCCGCTGCTCGTCGGAAGATTCAATTTCAGACGATCCCTCGTGCGTTGCATCATCGATGCATCATTCACAGCCAAATCATCGATAATATTCGGGCTCGACGATGATGGCTCGATCGTAACGATCTCCGAAACAATTTTTTCCTCACTTTTTCCAATTTTCTTCCTGTCGGATAATTCCGAAAAAAATTCGGGCATCGTCGAAGCTTTTAATTCCATGCCTGTCGGATGCATCGACGGATTTTCCTCAATTTTTCCACCATTTTCAGCGACATCCGTGAAGCTAGTGAGCAAATTTTCTCTCGATTCTTCCAAATCTCGAATTTTTTCATCGCTCTCCACGATTCTCGCAATATTTTCCATTCTCGCCGGAATATTTTCCTTCGACTTTTCCGTATCTTCGGCTTTTCCCGTACAATCATGTTTTTCCGGCTTTTGCCTCGTATTTTCAATATTTTCCAATTCCCCGGAACGTTTCTCGCTTCCGGTTTCCTCGTCCGTTCTCGTCGAGCCGCTGCTCGTCGGAAGATTCAATTTCAGACGATCCCTCGTGTGTCTGAGCTCGCCGAGCTGACTCTGCTGCTGTTGATTCTCGATTATTTCCATCGTTCCGCGTGAATTTCCATTGGTACGGGATGATCGAACGATCGTCGATTCGTTGTCGGCTCGATCGACCTCGTCCACGGTTTCGCGTGGCGATGACGATGACGGAGACGGCGGCGACGACGACGACGACGACGACGACGACGAGGACGAAATCCTCGAATGTTGATTCTCGTTCTGTAACAACGTCGTGCTCGCTCCAGGAAAGAATTGGCTCACGTACTTACCCTCGCCGCTTTGAAACTGGAATGGACGATTAGAGCTACTCACGTAGAATTCCTCGTCCCCTTGAAAGAAAAACAAAAAAATAAGAAACGATCGATTGAGAGAAAAAAATAGTACATTATGCTACTAGGGAGGAAAGTGCGTGATTTTTGCCGAGTGCGAGGTTTGCTGCCCGAGCGAAACGAGGGCAGCACGAGCACGAGGTAAAAATCCGCTCCTCCCGTGTGGCATATACTTCTTTTCACCCGACTACGATAAAATGACCAAAAAATACGAAAAACAACACCGAAGGTATGCTCAAATCGCTTCGCATAAGGTAAGTGCGTTCCAACAGATCCCACGCAAACCCTACTTTGTCTATCTACAAATTTTTCGTTTTATCGACTGAAAACATAATATGGCAATCATTATTGCTATTTTCAATGAATTAGATATTTGCAAGAAGTGAAAAATATTCTAAACAGAAAAAATACGATGTAAATTGCGTTGAAATATTGTGCGATTATCGAAAAAAATTTGTATTAAATCTTTCATAAATCTCGCGTAGTCAGGGTTGAATTTCTATTCGGTAGATAGCAGCGAATTACGTTTCGATGTCAACAGACAAGAAATAACGCAATCCCATGACCATATATATAATATATATCCATATATAGTATATATATCCATACATAGTTTCAATGCAGTGTTCTTTTTCAAAAACGAACTATTTTTCATTACTTTTTCGCAGCTACCGCGCTTCAATCACTAATTGAATTAGTGCATTTGATCGAACTTGGCTTTATGTATTATTAAAAAAAATAAATAAAAAAAACATATATAATAAAGATTTGGTAAAAATATATTGATGTTTTTAATTCGAACAAATACGTTTGGTGGTTGAAGAGAAGACCGAATGTAGTCATTTGCGAAAAATTTACTTTTTTGCCCGGAAATTTACTTTTTTGCCCGGAAATTTACTTTTTTGCCCGGAATTTTACTTTTTTGCCCGGAATTTTACTTTTTTGCCCGGAAATTTACTTTTTTGCCCGGAATTTTACTTTTTTGCCCGGAAATCTACTTTTCTTCCCTCTGGTCAGGAATTGATGACTTTCGACCCGCGTTTCAGGTGCGAAATACGGTCATTTTATCGCAGTCGGGTGAAAAAAAAGTTTCAAAATTCTTTCATGTAATTCCTATTTTTTTTTTTTTTAATTTCTTTACCTGCTCGATTCGTCTCGTCGTATTCCACCGCGTACATGTCCATTCGTGGCTCGTCCATCATTTCTTCCCAATCTTGCGTCGCGACGTAAATGTACGAACGGATTAATATATATATATATATATTTTTTTTTTTCAAATTAAAATTAAAACTAAAAATTCTTTTTTTTTTAATCTGTCCATCATTGCAATGTTTTATACGGATAATTTTATTTTTCGTACTTTGTGGAAGAAAAAAAAAGGAAAAAAGAATTTACCAGGGTACGAAGTTTGTTCCCACGCGGTCGCCGCTTGGCTTTGACCCTCGATCAACGGAGTCTCTTTCGGATACTCGTAAACGCAGTGATAACGCTGCCTCTTGAACCAAACGCTCTTCTTCTGATCCTGAATTGATAAATTCTTCTCGATCAAGTAATGAAAGGGGGGGGTTTTTTTTTTTTTTTTTTTACAACAACATCGAGAGTGCAATAGAAAAAATGAAAATGTTTGTGCGAAAAGACGCTTTTTTTGAAGCTAAAATGAGCATTTTTGAGCAAAAATGTTCACATATGAATAATCGATAGAATTTTCGAATAATTGAATAATAATAAATTATAAAATGTATCATAGTAAAAAGTAACGATTCAGTTAAAATTTATGAGGTGTGAGATTTCTTGTTTTTTTTTTGTAATGTCACACTGAAATACTCGGAAAATAGATTATTGACGAGGTTTTTTTTCGTTTGTTTGGTTTTTTTTTGCCTTCGTCGTGGATGAAACTTTGACACACCTACCAATTCGTCCTGGCAGCACCGGGAGTCAAATAGCGTACATACATTTTTTTCGTCATTATTTATTTGAAAAAATTTAATATATGCATAGAGAGAGATTGAGAACAATCGTGGATAATTCGTGTCGAATCGTGACGAGGAAAATTACGAGGAAATATTGAAACTTGAAGAAAATTCGGGACAAGTGCAAGCTCACGAATTGCCAAATTCGAAAGCGAATTTCTATGCTTTTTTTTCTCCCATTTTTCCTTACATTAGGTTTCTAATTTAACGGTTAGAAGCCCCGAAAACTCGAAAAAGTCCTCTGCAAATCGAAAACCAGGCGAGTAACGCGCTTGGGCCTGAAAGTGGCGCCAGTGGAAATATTCGCGAACTATCTGCACAGCAAATTATCCACGATAAGTTGTAAATTTTTCAAACAAATGACACTCCTCTCATTTTTCACTCGCAGCAACAGAAAAATTCTCGGTCGTTAGGTTTCTTATCCGTCCAGAGCCCAATGATCAAATTTTTTTGTCATTGAACTATACAATACAATTTCCGCGTCAGATCACTCCGATTTTAGACAAAAATGCACTATTTTTGTATTGAATTTTTACATTTAACGGCCATTAGGCTCTCCGCGAAGATTTTCAAAGTTATCAGTTTAAATTTCAAATCATTCGGTATCGCAGTTTAGGAATACCGTTTGTTAAAAAAAAAAAAAAAAAAAATAATAACTCACCCCAGACTTGAGATTTTTCTCGGGTGACCTCAGGGCCGATCTGTGCGGCGTTAGTGTCGCATCCCAGGCCGAGGGTGTAAATTCTTCCTCTTCCTCCTCATCCTCATCCTCATCCTCGTCGTCTTCCTCCTCGTCCTCGGGCTCCTGAGATTTTGGTTTGTTCGTTGGACTCCGAGTCGCAACGTTCTCCAAATCACCGTGAGACTCGTCGTAACACTTTCAAATTACAATTTAAAAAAAAAAAAAAAAAAAAAAAAAAAATTACAATAGTTTGAATTTGTTTGGTTCATTCGTGATCACTCGATATACCATAAATTCAAAGGATAGACCGGGGTTAGTAGTCACGCGGAACATCCTTAATAGAGCCACTCTGACAACTTGCTCCGCGTGACTACTAACTCTACTGCTAACTCTAACTCGAGTGGCTCTATTAAAGTTGTTTCTCTGTTACATGGTGTTATATCGATATAGTGTTAATATTAATTAATTATTATTAATATTAATTAATATAATTAATAGCAACCTTAATAGAGCCACTTGACTTGAAATTTTTACGGCCTATCACAGTGTTTGTCGCCAAAACGTGTTGTGCAAAGATTCAATGAGATTAGGCGAGCCTCGTTTTCGAGATATTAAATGTTTAAAAAAAAACATTATTTAACGTGCGTTCTTACGGCCACACATGAAAAACAAGTTTCAATCGTTCTGTAATTCACGAACTTGAAATTCCAACGCCTTAAAAAAATTTTATGACCTAGTTCTATATATAATAAAACCGTGCGCGAAAGTTCACCTTAATTAGGAGTATTTTCGTTGAGCAATTAAATGTAACGTATTTAAAAATTCGGAAAAAAAAGAGGCGTACGCTGTCGATTTCAGATGCGACGGACAATGTTGCCGAGCTCAACTTGTCTAATCAGGCTTCTTTTTCAGAATAAAATCTTGAACATTTTTGAGCGTCTTTTCATGGTAAATGGCATAAATAATATCTCATAAAATGTGCATTATTATCCCTCTCTATATTTTGACAAGGAAAAATAGAAAACAATGAAAATTTGGCACTTTTTGTGCTTCAACTCGAAACTCTGGTCAAACTATAACGTAATAGAGTAAAATTGCTCACAAATCATTTTCTAGGTAAGTAAATTCTCTACAAAAAAAAAAGTCCGTGACGGGATATACCTAAAGTTAATAATTTAGGCGTGGGAGGCGTCCAAAGTTGTAAAAATAATTTTTAAAAAACCATTTCAAGTAGATGGCTTCATTTGAATTTAGTTATAAGGAAAGTTTTTTTAGGCGGTAATGGCTTTCTCGCTGTGTTCGGTTGACGTATGAATTTTTATGTATTTTTAATTCAACGCTAACGCGGTGATATGTAATTTAACAATTAATGGGTCTACTATTCTGCGATTTCACAAAAATCACACTTCCTCGTCACGCCACTTTGGACATCTCCCACTCATCCGCTATTGACTTTTCATCGATGCTGTCGCAGACTTTTTTTATAGAAAATTTAATTCTCTACAAAATTGTTTGTGTGCAATTTTCTCTATTTTGAATAGTTCGAACAGCATTTTGAGTTGAAGCTCGGTAAACGTGAATTTAGAATTTTTTTTTAGGAGTATATTGCTATAATTTTTATACGCTGCTATCAATGCCATTTACTAGTGAATTGCGTTGAAACGAAACCTCACAGTTCTAATTCTGATTTCGAGAACATGAATTGACTGGCTGAGATGAGTGAGGATTTAACGTTGGCAGCACTAAGCCCTGCCCTGTGTATAAGCATAGGGGCATATAATTAAACGTAATTAAAAGTAATTTCACGTAATTCTCAAATTGCATTCTCTTAGTTTTCACGTAATAGACATTGAGCGCCTTTTTAAACACGATAGAGCATTGTATTATCTTAAAGGGTGTACTTTTACAAAATAAATATCTCAAACATGGCGGCCGTGAGCCTGCTGGAAATGAAAAAAAAAAATGACGCTGGGACAAGTTGTCTCAAATTTCATGGGTAAAATTGTCACAACAGCTTTAGAATTCCAAAATAATGAGTATTTCGTCGGTAGTTTGCGAATCGATTGAAATTTTATTATAAATTCACGAATAATGAGTAAAAAAAATCATCCCAACCTCTTAAACTTGACAATAAATACCTGCAGAAGTAGTTTCAGGCAAAATGATAAGATTTTTTTTGAGTTTTTATTTTACTTCAGTGATCGAATAAATAGAAACTTGTAATAACTTTCTTGCATTGCAGGGCGCTAGATTGAAGTAATATTTTTGTTCGATCAAGTTTAGAAGTTGTCACAGGTGATCTTCCCTTATAAATTTTTGATTAGCAACCATAGCGTTGCGTTTGAACGAAATCCGATGCTGTTCAATTGTAGCCAGGGGTTTACTCGAAACTTTGGTGCATCACATCTTTCTCAAATATTAAATTCGAAAAATCCAAAAATCTTGAAAGAAAATGTGTGAAAACTAGCCCCGGTCTACTCTAATTTTTTTTTTTTGCCCGTAAAAACCATACCTCGATTGAGCATACATACATGCGCCACACCAGTGCGATTTGGGACTATACATTTTCAAAGTACTATAACTCTCGTATAAATAATCCAAAACTATTCGATAATCGGTGTTTCTTTGTGTAAAAATTTCTCAAGAATCCAATGATGATAGCTTCGAATGCCCCAAATATCACTTATTCAGTGAAAATCGGAACAAAAATGTTGAAAAAATCCACAAACAAGAAATTTTAGGTGACAAAAATTTGCACTTGTGCAGTTTTTACGGATTAAATTACAACTTTATAATTAATTGTAAATATTTTTTTTCCCCCCCTTTCAATTAATATTGAATTTACCTTCCAGACGAATTCACAAGAGCTCGAACTATTCTCCTCCTCGTCCCCGGCGCCCTCCCCGGCCTCGTCCTCGCCATCCTCGTCTTCCTGGCTGTCCCAGTCGCGATCGTTGCCGAAACTCGTGCTCATGAGATCGTCCTGGAGCTGCAACGGAAGCGGAAATTGTTGCTGCCATTTGGTCTCCTCCTCGGGGCTCGGCAATGGCCCACCTCCGCTTCCGATCGTTATTCTCCTGTTCTCGAGACCTCTGTAGAAAAATTAATAATCGTGACAAAAAAAAAAAAAACACATTCCGACCGGTAATCAACAAAATTAGTACAAAAAAAAATCAATTATCATCGAAGCGACACGATTGATTAACGATCAATGTATTTTGGAGCAAAAATTTTTGGAGCAAAAAATTTTGGAGCAAAAAATCTTTCCCAGAAGAACAAACAAAAAAAAAAGAAAATGAAGGAAGAGGCGAAAAATCTTCTCTTGTTCTCGAGACCTCTGTAGAAAAATTAATAATCGTGACAAAAAAAAAAAAAACACATTCCGACCGGTAATCAACAAAATTAGTACAAAAAAAAATCAATTATCATCGAAGCGACACGATTGATTAACGATCAATGTATTTTGGAGCAAAAATTTTTGGAGCAAAAAATTTTGGAGCAAAAAATCTTTCCCAGAAGAACAAACAAAAAAAAAAAGAAAATGAAGGAAGAGGCGAAAAATCTTCTCTTGTTCTCGAGACCTCTGTAGAAAAATTAATAATTGTGACAAAAAAAAAAACATTCCGACCGATAATCAACAAAATTAGTACAAAAAAAAATCAATTATCATCGAAGCGACACGATTGATTAACGATCAATGTATTTTGGAGCAAAAAATTTTGGAGCAAAAAATTTTGGAGCAAAAAATCTTTCCCAGAAGAACAAACAAAAAAAAAAAGAAAATGAAGGAAGAGGCGAAAAATCTTCTCTTGTTCTCGAGACCTCTGTAGAAAAATTAATAATTGTGACAAAAAAAAAAACATTCCGACCGATAATCAACAAAATTAGTACAAAAAAAAATCAATTATCATCGAAGCGACACGATTGATTAACGATCAATGTATTTTGGAGCAAAAATTTTTGGAGCAAAAAATTTTGGAGCAAAAAATTTTGGAGCAAAAAATCTTTCCCAGAAGAACAAACAAAAAAAAATGAAAATGAAGGAAGAGGCGAAAAATCTTCTCTTGTTCTCGAGACCTCTGTAGAAAAATTAATAATCGTGACAAAAAAAAAAAAAAAAAAACACATTCCGACCGGTAATCAACAAAATTAGTACAAAAAAAAAAATCAATTATCATCGAAGCGACACGATTGATTAACGATCAATGTATTTTGGAGCAAAAAATTTTGGAGCAAAAAATCTTTCCCAGAAGAACAAACAAAAAAAAATATGAAAATGAAGAGGCGAAAAATTTACGACGGACCTATTTAAATTGCTCTGGGGATATTCGAGATTCTCGTCGTCGGAAAAATCACCGTGCGACGTGTCTCTGTCCTCGTCGTGCTGGGAGCTCGAAATTTCCGCGTTTCCGCCTGCTTGAACGATAATTGCCCGATTCGTTCGCGTATCAACGACGAGAAGATCGTCGGACAATGCCGAGACCCTCGAGGCCAACGAGCCATCGCTCGAATCTTCCTTCGACACGTGAGACTCGGAAGTACCGGAGCTCTCGCGTTCCTCCATTATCGGGCTCAATGGTGTGCCATAAATATTGTATCTTATCGATATATCGACGCTCGGGCGTTCCGATGAATTTTCATCGGCGATCTCATCGTTGTCGGGCCAATTTTTCGCTATGGAATCGGCCTTCAGCGACGCGGTTTCCATATCGTCGCGCGGATCGAGGGCCTCGACGACGGGCATCTGGGCGCGCGGCAATTTTTCACGCAATTCATTTCTAATGGCCGTAACGAATTCCTCGTCGAGACCGAACGATACGTAAGAATTGTCGCTTCTCAATGACATCGTCGAACCGTCCTCTTCCTCCTCCTCGTCCTCCTCGTTGTCGATAATTTCGTCAATATTTTCCCTCGAAGACCACTGATCCGCGTCCGTGTTTGTCCCATCGGGTTGTTCATCGATCGAAATATCCGTTTCTCGATTATCATCAATTTTCATTGATTCGCGAGACGAATATTTCATATTTAAATTTCGTTCGTCTCTCCGAACGATCGAGCTCGGCGAATTTTCCCTCTCCTCGAGATATTCCGTAGCTTCGTCTTTCAAAAAGCTTATCGATCCGATTTTTTCGACCGAGCTCGTTAAATTTATCGTCTCGTCGGGAAATTTCAATGAATCGCGAGGCGTCGAATTAATTTCAACGATCAAACTCGACGATTCACTGATCTCTCGAACGATTTCCGGGCTCGTGTCTCGTGAAAAATTATCATCAACGATTTCATTGTTCGTGAGCGTCGAATTTTTCGTCGTTTCTTCGTGAATTTTCATCGAATCCTCCGGAACTTTGCAATTCTTCGAGATATCATTTGCAATGAAATTCTTCTCGTCTCTAACGACGCTCGGGCCAAACGATCGTTCCGTCTCGCGCCGAATATCCGATCTATCGTCAACCGGAAAATTTATCCTTTCCGTTTTATCGACTATCGGATCCAATGGATTTTCCGTTGTTTCATTAATTTCCATTGTCGCTCGACGCGTTTTATCGCGCGACTCGGAATTCGTCGAGTCAGTCGTCGCGATTCGTTGATCAAGCGACAAATTCGTGCACGAATTTTTCGACAAAGTATCGTTTATCGTTTCATTTTTCACGATACACGAATCAATTGCCGACGAACTCGAGGAATCGAGATTCAAACGTGCGTGCTCGCTCGACGATTCGTCGCACGTTATTTTCTCCATTTTAATCGATAGCTCGTGACTCGAATCGATCATCCGATCGTCGCTCCTCGCGGACGAATGATTCTCATCGATTTTATCAAATTCACTGGTCGAATCGGCCTCCGTGATCTCCAACGTATCGTTGCAATTTTCCTCGTTCAACGATTCGTCATTCGTATCTTCGCGATTATCGTGAAAATTTTCGAAAAAATTATCCTCGCAAGAATTCGCTCTTACGGTCTTAAATATTTCCGTCGATTCTGTGGAATCACGTGATTCCGACAACGAGCCCATTCTCTCGGCAATATCGTCGCTAACGTCGAAATATATTTTTCCATTATCCAGCGTTACATCCGGTTTTTCGTTTCCTTCGTTATCGCGAAATGTTTCGCAATACACGGCATCGAGAATCGTGTCCAGTTCGAATAATATTCTCATCTGTTCATCCTCGGTCGAGGCCGATAATGGTGAAAATTTTTCCCGATTCAGCGACGAATCGTCGGGATTGAGAATAATCGGGCCGACACGGGGATCCGGTAGCGGTGATTCTTCCTCCTCGCATGATTCCTTGTCGCGAAAACCCGAATCGTAGCTTCTCTCGTCGTCGGGCGTCGACAAATGTTTACGTTCCTCCTCGTCATCGTGGCACGCCGTTAATCTCTTTATCATACCGTTCTCGAGTTCCTCGCACGTCGACGACGACGACGACGACGACGACGACGATGAATCCGCGTCGACATTAACCGGGGAATAATTATTATTCCGCGATTGCGGTGTATCCGGTGCCGTGTATTTCGCAATTTTCGCGCGTTCATCGAGATCATCGAAATTCGACGAATCCTCGTCGGATTTCGCGACATCGCGACTTCCGCGCAGTGGCGTTTCCGGTGCCGATGATGAACCACCAATTTCCATAATTACGTCGGAATAATCGTCGGAATGATAATTACGGTTTTTCATTATTTTTTTCATACGATCCGATTTTTTCGTATTATTATCGCGCGGTGCAACGGGAACCGATGACGAAATCGCATCATCATCATAATCATCGACGATGAGATCTTGATGGATGGAAAAATTTTCCAACGATTTTTTCGTATCGGCCGTTAATTTTGCGATTTTTTCATGAAAATCATCATCGTCGAGGGTGACGATCGTCGAATCGACGATTAATTCATTCGTTTTATCGACGTTCACGGTCTCGTCGAATATCGTCGAATTTTCCGCGCAAGATGGATTTTTCTTTTCTAGCTCGCGCGCCAATGCGTCGTTCCACATTTCCACGTCGACGCAATTATTTTCCTCGTTTTTTCGCGACGACAGAATTAAATCGCCCGATCCGAGAACGGGAAAATTATCGCCAGACGAATTTTCGACTTTTTCCGAAGCTTTCGCGACGGGCTCGGGAGCGTAGCGCAAAAGCGGCAAAACGGGATCAACTTTGGCGATCAAACGTAAAACGTGCTGCTCGTCGCTTTGCGAAATTTTCATCGGAATATTTGAATTTTCTTTCGCGTTCTTTTTCACGCAATATTCTTCGTATTCGTCGTTTTTATTTTCATTTTTGCCAAACGACAATCTCAGTATTGTCATTTCGTTCTGTTTCGTTAGCGTCAGTAATTTTGGTCTTTCAATATTTTCATCAATTTTCTCATTATTCGCGTTATTTTCCGTATTTATGATATTTTCGTTCGTAAAATCGTAGCTCCTCGTATCATCAGCGAGTATTTTCGTTATTTTCGAGCTCGTCAATAGGGGAACAAACGGATCGCGCAATTTTCTCAATGCCTCGTCGAATTCATGCGCGATAATCGCACTGCGAAGATCACCGTCGCTGCCCGACGATGACAAACGTTTTTTCATTGTTTTCTCATTATTCTGAGGTCCGAGCGATGTCTCGAGATCGGAATCCGAATCGATGTGAACGAGAATCATGAGATCCGTCACGGATTTCGATTTTTGCTTTACTTTTTCCGTATAAACGCCCCTCTCGACCCGTCCCCGCCAACTTTCCTCCTCCGTTTCCGAGCCCTCCGATTCGGCGAGGCATGAATTTTCCAACGTTCGATCGACGATCGGTTCTTCCGGTCCGAGACGAAAATTTGCCCGAAGCGAGGATTTTTCCATCGACGCGACAGTCGGCCAAAGCTCGTAATCCATGCTACCTCGAAGATCCCGAAGACTCGCACTTTTTTCGATCGTAAATGCGCCACCGCCGCTGCCGCCTCCTCCGTTCGGCCTTGAATTTTCCCATCTCTGCTCGAAATTAACGATCCTACCGCCGCACAAAATTTCCCTCGTTTCAGCGAGGCTCGAACGCTCATGGGGCAATAATTTCCACGTTGACTCGAGAATATCGCGAAATATTTTCGTTAAATCGCAATTTACGATCAATTTTTTCAACAATCTCATGAAATTTGCATTATCGATGGAAAATAACATTTGTATTACTTCCTCGTCGCTGAGATCGTCGTAAGGACGCACGGCCCAGCTACCGATTTCCCACAACAAAATACCGTAACTCCAGATATTAGCCTGAGGCGTTATGGCACGTGTCTCGATCGTCGTTTCCGTGCATTCGAGGGATTCGGGCGCTGACCAACGTATCGGCAATGCCCGATCACCGACGATATAATAATCCAACGGATATTTCTCAACCCCCGTGCCGTAATCGCCCAATTTTGCCGTTAAATCGTGGCCGATAAGGCAATTTCTCGCTGACAAATCCGTATGAGAAAAGCCATTGGCGTGCATGTGCTGAAGACCATCGGCAATATTAATGGCGATTCTCGTTGGTAAATTTTCCTTTCTCAGAGCTTCGGAATTAGCGCGATTCGTGATCAAAAAATTCTTCAAATCACCGTTAGGACAGGATTCGAATAAAAGTAAATAGGGATCGGTCTCGAGGCAAAAGCCCAAAAGTTTTAAGATATTTGGATGTCGAAGCTTGAGATATTGCGTGGATTCACCGAGGAACAATGATTTTTCGCTCGTAGTCGCGCCTTCCGTTAATATTCTCACCACGACACCGCGATTATTCGTCAGTTTTGTGATATTATCATCGTCGAGCAGTGTCGTACCCTCGACGACTTTGCCGAACCAGCCGCGTCCAATTTCACGCAGATATTTCAATTTTTCACGCGGAAAGCTCTCGTCAACGGGCCAAATGTTGCCCGTAAGTTGACGAGAAAAATTATTCGCCTCGTCGCTGATGCCGTAGAGCGACGACGATGGCGGTCTTATCGTTGATCTCGCGTCAATTTGATTCGATGATATCTCATCGAATTTCATGTTCTCACTCGATAATGACGACGCACGTGGCACCTCGAGCTCGATACTCGACGATTGTACGCGCTCGAGCGTCGTTTCCGTTGCGGCTGCACTTCCGTCCTTGAATTCCTTGAAAAATTTTTAAATGATAGAACATTTTTCTTATCGTTATCATTTTCTTTTGTTTTGTGGTTTTTTTTTTCTTGTTTTTAACGAGTAAATATCGAATGGAAAGGTCTAGTAATAATCAAGGGAGGGGGGGGGGGGGGGAATAACTACGCGGGTATACTACAGTGCATTTTATATTGGTACTATGCAATAATTAAATTTTTCATTCATAAATTTCTATCTAAACGAGATATAATTTTTTGTTTGTTTTTTTTTTTCGTTCAATGTTACCTTTCCTGTTCCAGCATCGTCCTACAATTGAAAGAATTAAATTTAATTTGATTAAAAAAAAAAAAAAAACGTTAGTTTCGTTAAATATATCGAGGGCTCAGGACCAGAAAGGCGTAACCCACAAAAAACGGACTATACTGCCATAAGGGCGTATCCCCAACTTTAACACGGAAGTTCCATAAGAGCAAAATTAATCAGCCTACAGCCAGAAGGGCGTAAGCCCACACTACAATACTGCCAGAAAGGCGTAAGCCACGAAAAATAAAAAAAAAAGTGGCTTACGCCCGTCTGGCAGATCATTCATCATTTTTTTCCGGATTTAAATCGCCTGATTACAGCCAGACGGGCGTAACCCTCTTTTTTTTATTTTTCGTGGCTTACGCCTATCTGGCGGATAACTGGTCAGTTTTTTCCGAATTTCGATCGTCTACTTACTGCCAGAAGGGCGTTACCCCAAAAAAATTGAAAACGTTATGTGTGTGTGTGTGCGACGTGTGTGTGTGTGTGTAAAATTTGGAAAATGTTGAATAGATTTGAAAGTTTTTGAAAAATTTGAGAATTTTGAAAATTTTGAAAAAATTTAAAAATTTGAAAATATTGAAAAATTTGAAAAATTTGAAATTAAAAAAAAATGTTTAATTTTGAAAAATTTGAAAATTTCGACTATTATGCGACAACGACTAAATATGCGCATGCAACCATTTTGCAAATTATATATTTCGTTTTTGTTTATATTTCGCATTAAAAAATATTAGCAAATAGCAAATAGTTTCCTGACCAGCAACTGCCGAGTTTTTCTGACCAGCAACTCGTCAGTCTGCCAAGACTGGCACTGAACAGATTTGCGTTAGTCTGGAACTCGACAGTTTACTGGCCATCAACTGGCCAGAAAGATGGAAAACTGGCCAGCATCTTACACACATCGCGTTTTCAATTTTTTTGGGGTAACGCCCTTCTGGCAGTAAATAGACGATCGAAATTCGGATAAAACTGACCGGTTATCCGCCAGAAAGGCGTAAGCCACGAAAAATAAAAAAAAGAGGGTTACGCCCGTCTGGCTGTAATCAGGCGATTTAAATCCGAAAAAAAATGATCAATGATCTGCCAGACGGGCGTAAGCCACTTTTTTTTCTCTGCGGGTTACGCCTTTCTGGCAGTATTGTAGTGGGCTTACGCCCTTCTGGCTGTAGGCTGATTAATTTTGTTCTTATGGAACTTCCGTGTTAAAGTTGGGGATACGCCCTTATGGCAGTAAGGTAATGAAAAGTCAAAAACAGTGGGTTACGCCCTTTTGGTCCTAAGACCTCGATATTATGAAAAATAGGCTATTGGTCGAAATGACGAATAGATGCATTGGTTTTTTTTTTTTTTTTTTTTTTGCATTAGATTTAATTGAACTTTAAGAATCGATTGTTAAAAATGAAATATTGAAAATTTATTTTTAATATTTCATTTTTATTCGATTCTTGATTATCGATTGTTATTATTCATATCTACGTTTTTTTTCGTCATTTTTACTTTTTCTCGAATCGATCCAATTCGTGAATCGATCGTGTAGGTGCGCGCAAAGCAAAGTTCGCGGTTACGACGTTTGTATTATTTTTATTTTTATTTTTTTTTTTTTTCCTTTACCTGGAAACCTTTTGGGCGTCGTTGTCTGCGACAGCAGAGACATCCGGCTAGGGTGAACGCTACCACGACGAAACCGAGGGTTCCGATCGCGTAACGAGGCCAATGATTTTCCCATTGAGAGGACCAGAAATCGCTGGTGGTATCTTCGACAAATCAACGGTCGATTATAATTTTTGAAGAAAAAAAATAAATACGTATAGTTCGATGTAATATGTATACATATTTTTTTTAAATATTATCTATAGACCAGAGACCATATTATTGCGCACGTGGAAATGAAGATTTTTTTGTTTTTCGAAAACGCTTTTAGAGTCGTGGGTCGCGGGGCTCTAAATTTACACGCAAACAACTCTTATCGCGTCGAATAAAAATATGAATGACTCAATAAAAAGATCGATCAAAAATAATGGAAGAAACTTTGAAAAGAGTTTTTACAAACTTTTGTGAACGAACCAACAATTTGTGAATGTAGATTGATCCGTACCGTGGAAAATATGTTCTCAATATACGAAACTATTAACGAAGAATTATTTGAATTTTTTTAATAATTACATTCTTTGAAATAAAATAACCCGCATTGTTGGTTCAAGTTTTATCTTTTATCAATTTACCCATACAGATTATTCAATTTTTAGCCATAAATTTTAAATTCTCAAGTTTTCGTTTACAGTAACAATAAAAATGTTATCAGATCAATGAATCTTCTAATATGCGAATTCTCTATGATCTTCTTTTGTAAATTTTTCCATTTCTTCTATCCATTGTCATGCGTATCTCAAAAATCATTAATTATTTTTCAAATTTGAGGTAAAATAATCTTCAATCCGCTGTTCAGTGTGTAAACAGCGCAATCGATGCGCTTTGCTTATTTTCATTTACTTGTGAAAAAAACCAATGTGAAAAGGACTAAGCATTAATTTGTTCGCGTGATACATCGATATGTTATTTTAAAAAATTTGTAGATTTTTTTTTATTGACACGAATTAGAAGAGAAGGACAAATTGCTTAGAAACTTTGACTATTTTAAGCAGCTTTGATGATGGCTTTAGATCGTTTTTTTTTTTTTTTTTTTTTTTAAATCTATAATTAAATTATGATTTTTTCCTGTAGATTGGGAAGAAACTTGATTTTTCCCCAATTCATGTCCGTTCGGGCTCGACTTTTACTCACATTTTTCTTTGCATTAATAGAAAAGCACGCAGTAAATTGAGACCAGGAAAAATTGAAATTCAATCAAATAAGAAGAGACCAAATATACAAAGATGAAATAGGAATTCTACTTTTATCATTTCACAAATTATTTGATTATAATTATCCCAAACATCAGGTACAAAAACTAAGGAAACTGTGTATTCGATACAACGATTTATTCAAACATTACCTCGTTTTAGTCTGATAATTAAATTATTCTTCGTAATTATTATTATCAAGGAATTAATTAATTAATTAAAATAATAATAATTATTATTATGTAAAATTTTTATCCCTAAATCATACTAATGAATAAATAAATTTATAAATAAATTATTTCGTGAAAATGATCGGCAATCTCCGTCGTTGCACGTATCAAGTTTTAATCGAACGATAATTCGTTTGATAATTTTTTTTTTCTTTCTTTTTCATCAGGATATGAGAAAAATATTTTATAAATCTAAAATATTTTACAAATCTAAAATATTTTACAAATCTTTCAAAAATTTATTAATAAACCAAAGTACAAGAAACAAATTGTTCGCATCGTCGAACAATTAATTCAAAGCACAGGGCCAACAAAAACCATGCGTAATTTTTGTAAAATATATAAAAATATAAACGAATTGCAAGAAAAATAAACACGGGACGCCCGTTTCGAAGTAACAAGTATCGACGACTCGCATCGCGGTATTATTCAATTTTAACAAATCGATCTCTCAAATTTGAGGACACAGGCGCTCAGAGCTACGTCGACGTTCCGATAAATTATGAATCATGTACTTTGCTGAAAATTTTCATTTCTCCATACCTGGCGTCTTCGGCGAATCGATGGGAAATGCCAAAAGCGTCGGCAGACCTACCCACAGATACCAGCATATCCATCTTAAGTTCCTCATCTCGCCCCGTCTCTCCTTCAATTCCAAAATACTTTGATCGTCGTTATTCCATCATGATGAGGAAACAAAACAAAAAAACTTCCTTCTCACGGACGTAACTTTTATGACACGGAACAAAACGAGACAAAACGATGGGGGAAAAAAAAAAGCACAATCACGAAAAAAAAAAACTTGTTATTTATTTTCGAACGGATAAGGAAGGAAAAAAAAACGAAATAGCACAGCTTTGATAATCCGTGGTGGATGGTATCGTGTATTTATAACCCAAATATGTGTAACGAGGGCAGGTGCTCGTCGCCCAACGAAAGCAACACGAAAAACTCGTCGCTTTGCATCGTTGCAATTTATTTATTTTTTAGTTTTAGTTTTTTTTTTTTTTTTAATTTTTCATTATTTTCGAATTCTTTGAGAATTCGAATTTTCGTGAAAATTTCGAAGCGTTGTGTTTTGCGAGTTTTTATTTATATCGAGAGGATCACGGTTCGACTGGCAGGTAGGCGTGTTACGTCCGTTTTGTGTATTAATCACACTCCGATATCACATATATACACTGAGATAAAATGCACATGTGTGCGAGTGTGTAATATATATATATATATATTTTTTTTTTTTTTCACTATATTCCGCGAGAGGAAGCAGAGAGCAAAAGCCGAGATCGACGATGAAAACTCCCTTTAAAGCGCACAATTATTTTCACTCACTAAACTCGCGTAACGAATTTTTTTATCATCCAGTATTTATCGTCGGTATAATTGTTTTATTTTCGTTTCTTTTTATTTTTTTATTTTTCAATACTGTCACGATAAAGAAATTATTATTGGCTTTTTTTTTTTTTTTTCTTTGCGTTCACTGTTTTCGTCATTCGTTCCGCAATCTCCCGTCGCGAGTCTCTCAAATCTCTCTTTTGGGTTACGTTCTCTTATTCAACCTAACCCCCACCACGATATTTTTCCACCGCCGCGACCCCGAGACCGCGCGCAAGTGAGCGGATGCTTTGTCGTTTCGCTTTTTCTTTTTTTTTTTTCTCTGTTCGTGTGTCTCATTTCGCGTTATCTCTCTCGTCATTTCACGATGATGATTTTGTCTCGCACTACTCGCAGCGACGACAAAATAAACCATCGAAATCTCGCACTCTCACTTGCTCCCGTGCCGATAATAATAATAATAATAATTCTTCCATATGCCAATGCGGGAATAAGACTCGAAACGACTTCTTTGTTTTTTCAGCCCACTGAACCCGCTCATCACTTTTACATGAATTTTCAGCGTTCTCCGTGTCTATTGTCTATTCTATCTTTCCACGGATGTTTTTTTTTGCACCCCCTTGATGGTATGAATTTTGGGCGTATGTAAAAATCCTGAAAAATAAATGACGGTACATTGAAGGGTGTACCACGGTGTGAAAAAAACCGTGGTTTCCATCGAGATTTAATTGGGGCAACGAATTCAGGCGTAAATAGGTTATGTTTGATATTGAGGAAGAGGAAGAAGGCTAGCCTTCTTGCAATGGAGAATATGGAGTTAAGTTGGGGAGGTTTAGGCCCGGTTCCACAACACGACTTTAAACCAGGTTTAAATTTTAAACCATGATTGTGGAACCGGGCCTAAGAATGCGCTCGGACCTCTGCGACCCTTTGACTTGATAACTTTTTTTTAAATTTATTTCGAGGTCGAGTTGGTGATTGGTAAAAGCTTTGGTGGTCAATCGTTTTTTTTTCTCAATTGAATAATGAAAATTTCGGCGCAGTCCGTAGGAAAATTGTCCGGGGATACGGTTGTTTGATAGTGTGAAGTTAGTCGTACAAATACAGTATTTTGTATTTAGCCGGTACCAAACTCGATTATATAGGGTTTTTTTTTGTAATGTCGTGGCGGCCGGTAAATATCGTTCATACGAAAAACATAAGCCCCTCAAAATATACACACCCACATACATAGGTATGCTTGTCGGCCATCTGTCGACGTTACAGAACAGACGAAGCCACGTCATATTCGTGTGCTTCTGTGCGGCTCTCGTTCTCGGGGACTTTTTTTTTCGTCGCGATTTTTGTTTCTCGCGCATACGATACGTACGCTATTAACAAATTTCGTATTAACGCGAGATAATAATTCCAACAACTGGATTATCCCCCCCCGAGACTCCGTGGTGCAGGAACAAAAAAAATAGCAATTAAAAATATATAAACGTTTTTATAACCAACAAACGGACATGAATATATTTCGTTTACTCGGCGATTTGTCGCATTTACTCGCGATATTCGTTCTTCTAGTTAAAATATGGAAGACGAGAAGCTGTGCCGGTAGGTTGAACAATTTTTTTTTTTTTTCTTACTTCTCGCCCTTCGTGAAATTTATTTATCTCACAAAAATAAACTTTGACAAAGTGTCTTGATGCACAATTTCACAACACATGGAATCGATGTTCTTTTTTTTTTTTTTTTTTTTTTACATTTCACCCTACTCCGCGCACTGTTCCGAGAAAATGTAATTTGTGGAAAAAAAAAAAAAAAAAAAAAAAAAATGAGTTTCCGATGTTATCGTATATCTGACATGCCACGAATCGCTCTCTTCCTTTGGAACTCAACGAAATTTTTTTTCGTTAAACACGAAGGAAATAATTTTCATGAGCATCGGATGAATTTTTTTTTTTTTTTTCTCCATTATAGCGTTTGGGCGCTTGGTTTCGGGATTTCAGAGTTTAAAAAATATTATTCGTTGATCCGTGACAGGTATAAGCGGCAAATCGCAGATCCTATTCGCCATAGTCTACACAACGAGATATCTCGATCTACTAACGACGTATATATCGGCTTACAACTTTGTCATGAAAGTTGTGTTTATAGCGGCTTCTTACGCCACTATATACCTCATGTACGTCAAGTTCAAGGCGACCTACGATCATAATCACGATACGTTCAGGTGAGAAAACAATGAAAAAAAATTTTCATCGAACATGACGAGTCCTGCGAGTTTAAAAAACTCGATGGGGAAAAAATTCTCAACGAATCTCATCGATGTGGAATTGTACATAATTTTTCCGTCATTCATAAATTTGAGCACGGGAAAATTCTCCTGTACGGGAGATTTTTCAATTTTTTTAAATCAACGAATCGACCCAATTTGCTGTTTCGCTCGTAGAATCATTATTTGTGCTATATCACGATGGATTTGGGTCGAAATGTTGAAAGAATTAAATTTTTAAAAAATTTCTCCGGCATTAAAGCATAATAACCGAATTTGCGAATGCTTTTATCATTTTTCCGATCAATGAATTTGAATTGAATTCATGCACAGAGATCAATTTATTTCGAATGATCGGGAGCGAATTTTGGAGCTTGGGCGGTCGATAGAGTTCATTGAACTGGCAAAAGGATGCAAATTGAAACGACCGATTCTCTTCTATTCGGTTTCCTCAAACAGGAAGCTTTATTGGTCAAAAATTGTTCGCAAAAAATGTGAAAGTTTGAATTCGCACTGTTCTGTTTTTCCTTTTTTTTTTTTAGCTCAATAGTCTCCGAGGTTTAACTTGACATTGAGCGTTAAAAAAGTGTTGCAACGAATTTCGATATTTTCCGAAATTCGATCCCTTCCCCCGTTGATTCTTGCGAAATTGTAAAAACATGAAACTTTTTCTGTCTGGAAATTTTCTCGAGTCAGAAGGGAACATTGTTACATATTCTAAAAAAATTTTTAAAATTATCAGATCAAACATGAGGGTACTGAGTTAACGAATAGGATTTGATATATATATATATGAGGGTGTTTAAAAAAAAATTTGATTTCTCATGCTCAAAACTTGAGTTTTGATAGAAAAAAAAAAAACATCCTCGCGAAGAGGGAGCTCTGTAGCTTAAGTGGAAGCCGCCGCTCATTGGACGTTTCTAATTATAACAGCCAATTAACGTCTATGACGAACTTTTTGGTAGAAAAAAATTTGAGCCCGTGTATTTTAAATAAAAAGAACCTTTAATGATTTAAAAGTTGTAAACGATATTGCTGAACGAAAAGTAGCTTTGGGCGCGGAATTGAATTAATTATTAACTAAGGATAGAGATCAAGCTCAATATATAGTTTTAGTCGCTGATTTCCACCGAAAGACGATATGCCACGTGTAAAAAGGCATCGTTGGCATCAATCTTTGCCGAAAATAAATAAATAAATGACATTTTGCGTTTTTTTTTTTTGCATAAAGTCATAGCGTCAAAATTGTTAAAGGTGAATACATTTGCGTATATACTATTTTCCCTGAGACTAATGATTTCCCATTTCAGCAAGAGAATAAAGAACCATGGAGTACGTATTTGAGACAAGAAAAAAAATTAACGCGAAAAAAAAAATAATTTCACCACATACGAATTGTTTATGACAATTAATAAACAATTTTAAATCGCAAAATTATTGTTATGAATAAAATCGATCTAAATTTTTATTTACAAAACTGCTGTTAAACTTAAAATTGTTTAGAATTTTTTATAAAAAATTAGAAATTAGAAATAGAAAAAAATTCATTTAATGAAATTCTTTATTCTTAATTCAAAATACAATCCTCATGGTCGCAAATTTTTTCTTCCAAAAAGTTCGTCATAGACGTTAATTGGCTGTTATAATTAGAAACGTCCAATGAGGGGCGGCTTCCACTTAAGCTACAGAGCTTCCTTTTCGCGAGGATGTTTTTTTTTTCCATCAAAACTCAAGTTTTGAGGAGCGGGAGCATGAAAAATCATATTTTTTTTCTTTTGCAACACCCTAATACACATATATATATAATCGTCAAACGGTTGTTCCAAAAAATATTGAGCAATCATCGCAAAGTCTTGGAGTATCGTAAAATCATAGAATAATAAATAAAAAAAATTGAGAATTGAAGATTGAGATTATGAGATTTAAATTCGGAGGAATTTTGAGAAATTTAGGCTGCATTCGTCTTGGGCGCTTGTAAGCTTTGAGCGCTCACGTTTATATGCGCCCACTATTAGTCGAAAGCGTGTAAAGCGCCCAGGACGAATGCAGCCTTAATGAGGTTCTTAACATTAATTTGATGCGGCAAGGGGAACGTGATGGCGCGGCGCGGGCGACGTGCGGGGCAGGTTGCGTTCGGCATTTGTTTCAACAAGCCATTACTCACGCTCAATTCCGTTTACAATAATTATATTTCACAATCGGAACGGTGAAAAACTTTCTTTATTGGTAAATTATATCTATGAAGATCTAATCTGTCGTTTAAGCAGTTCTTCGGGGAAATGTTACCGTTTTTTCACTCCTAAAATAATCTCCAATCATAACTTCGAATACTTCTCCCATAAGAGCCCATCTATAAGCGGCATATTTAAGGTAGTTCGGTCGAGTTTGGCCGAAGTCAAATTTCATCCGTAATTCGGATTTATTTACGTACAATTTAACCATATGAAAGCTATGATAAATTGAATTGTTGCATAAAAAAATATTACAAGCTTCTTTTAGGGTGTAAATAATAAGTTAATAATAATTAATACCCGGAATAATGACAGACTCAACTTGACTCATTCTCTACGTTAGGGAGCGAGCTAATCTAACCTTACGCATAAAGTTACTGGATTGCATTCGCGAGTTTTGTTGTATGCTTTAAAACAGTATAATGAAGAATAGGGGAGAAAAAAGGCTCGTCTCGAGGCAAGTACAGTTGAATCAACGGCCAGTATGCAATGAACTCGGAACTCGTCTAGTTGACATTGCATATCTTGCCGAGTAACTCAAATGTGACAGTTGTTCGGAACCACTTTTGCTGGCGTTCATCGAATCTGAAGTGAGACGCGGATTAGCTTCGGTTTTCACATGTTTTTTCCCCTAGTCTTCTGCTAGCGAGCAGATCCGGTGTATGACGAGGACAGAGACCGCGGACTCGCATTAATTATTGAAATTAAAAAAAAACCGTACGGTAAATCGACTTAAATCTTTGGTAAATATCTCTTATAGATATCAACCATTATTGTGGTATGTTTTTTTTTTGCCCTTAAACGATTAATTTTTCGTGTACCTGAAATTTCGATAGTTGGCGCGCCATCTGAGCCTTATATGCCCTATAAGAGCAATGTTAACTTATTTATTAATTACGCAAAAACTACACGGTAAATTAATTCGAAATTTTGCAGACATTTAGAGCAAGGTCAACTCTTTTGATTAAATGCAAAAAAACAGGGTGTTAAACGTAAACCTCAATTCGACCGAACTACCTTAATGTTTTTTTTTCTCTTCAACTACGCGGTCAAAAAATCTGAAATAATTACGGTGTATACCTAGTACCAGCACAAACCTCCCCTCAAATTTTAGAATCATTCTTACGGTTTTTCTCTGGGTTAAGAACCGCCTTAAGAGTCATCGAGCGAGGGCATACGAAGCGCCAAGTGGACAATAAGCGAACTAAGAATTGTAGAGAAACGTACTCTTCGGATTTCGCCGAAAATATAATGGTATCGCACAATTAAACATAAAAAAAAAATTCGTTCGACTAGTAAGAAATCCCGTCTGGTCCTCCGCGCCGTGGATTTTTTTTTTTTTTTTTTTTTTTTTTTTTTTTTTTTTGAGGCACAATAAATTATCGAAAACTCGAGGCGGCTGGCGTTTGCCCCCGCTCTTTTTTCGCCAATTGATAAATTCATGTTATTATGAATTTCATGCACATCTGCCACTCTTCACCGGACCAGACGGAGCTGCTTGCCACTTTATTGCACTTCTTAAAAAATGATCTAACTTGTTTCGTTGAAAAACAAAGCGATAATCCGAAGAGTATACACGGAGACGTCAAAGCCGTGCTCACGGCTATTGGCGATCGACACTACCCATGGCGGCGCTCGCGTCACTCGGAAATATGGCGCTATTGGAGTGCAGTTTGTGACAGTTAGCATTGAAAACATGGGACGTTTATACTTGAAACTGCGACAAATTTACGATTTCGTAAAAGGAGACCCTAGTAACCGAAATATAACTGAAGGGGAAGAAGTTCTGAAGTTCGGGCAAATGGTGGTAGTTGGATATACTGAAAAAAATGAAACAAAACGCGAAATATTAGGGTCAGTAGACTCTGATTGAAGACTTTGGGTCGCATCGAGACATTTTGAGCATTCTTATCCACATTTTCCGTCGATCCATCATTTCACGCGCGCCGAATAAATTTGTCCGAGATACTTTACCGGCGTTTTTTTTTTTACGGGAAACCGGTGAAATGTCACGTCTCGATCCGTGAACGGACGAGAGAACGACATTCGAACACGCAACAATAAACTCCAGTGTTAGATTTTACTTTTGGGCTGAATTTCGCAGATTCGACCCTTTCGACAGTCTCCATTCCGATATCCAATAATATAAAAATTTGGCCTACAGCTTTTTTTGTTAATTTGAACAGATACAGAAATGTCAAAACTAATTTACACGCTGTATATCGTGTGTGCAAATGTATATCGTGTACAAATAAAGTCTTTTGCACTCCGATAGCAGTTCGTCAAAAACCCGCTAGGAGTCGCATGCTTAGTGTCGATCGCCAATATGACAGTACATGCTATGTATTTCACAGTTTCGGCTACTAACGCTAGGTTCGCTGGGTCACGGTTGTCGGTAAGAGCGGAGAAGCAGCAGTAATGGCGTAAGCGTAAAGTGCGAGCCCTGAGATAAAATAAGCTTCGCGGGTCACAATCGGGGCGATCGGGGCCCTTCGTGAAACATGCGCGCCGCCACTGTAACATTTACATTCTACCCTATCGACATCCGTTACTTTTTTCCGAATCCATTGGTTGACATATCTGCCGCAAGCGGCGCTAACTTCGACATGCATTTTTTTTTGTTCAAATTTTTCCGCGAGAGGCGCTACCCTCGATTCTGAGTTGGTCACGCGTCCTCGATGACTCTTAATTTCTCCATCCAATGTAGGGTGACTGAACCAGTGAATGAACACCTACCAGTGAATGAACAGGCTTAGTATTTTAATTAAACGGCAGAGATATGATTCTATTATTATGAAGAATTTTGTATTCATAATGAAGTGAAAATTCTGAGAAAACATCTAGTAGTGATATTATTTGACGCTGTGAAAAATTGGCGATGCTATGGATTTTTTTTCGTACTTGGGGCGCATATTCATAAGAGACAGCCATGTCGTTATAACCGTCTGACTGTGCATCGAATACCAGAATATTCCATATCACCTCGATAAATCTTTTTAAAAGATATGCAATAATTTTTTCAACGTTATACATTGCTAAGCTTCAATTATATTAATGAATTTTTGGTCAAAAACCCAATATTGTTTGCGATATATGGCCGTTTATTCACTGGTCCAGCTTTTTAACCTATTTCCAGTGATTGAACGAGCGTTGAAAAGGCTTTTCATAACCTCAAAACGCACGAGTATGCGTACGCATCTCTGGTTCCATTGTACGTTCATTCACTGGAAAGATAAGAGTTCATTCATTGGAATTTTTGTTCATTCACTGGGAAATTGGTAATTTCGTTCATTATAATTTTTTTTTTACAAAATCCTTGCGAACAGGGCACTTCGAATATTTTTTTTAATATTCTGTGAACATTGTTCTATAAGATCTAATTAGCTCATAAAGAAATTCGTAATAAGTTAAATTATACGGCTTTATCGAAATAGAAAAAAGGCTTATGCGTTCATTCACTGGTTCAGTCACCCTAATAAATTTATTATTCGTTGCAGAATCGAATTTCTAATAATTCCGGCATTGGTACTGTCTCTCGTGTTGAATCACGAATACGCCGTACTCGAGATATTATGGACATTCAGCATTTATCTGGAATCCGTGGCAATATTGCCGCAGCTGTTTCTTGTATCGAAAACCGGCGAGGCCGAGAGCATCACGAGCCATTATTTGTTCGCTCTTGGCTCATATCGTGGTCTGTATCTTCTCAACTGGGTATATCGTTATTATTCCGAGGATCATTACGATCTCATAGCCATCGTAGCCGGTCTCGTCCAGACCGTTCTGTACTGTGACTTCTTTTACTTATACATCACCAAAGTACTGAGGGGAAACAAGCTGCAGCTGCCAGCTTAGCCAGTTCATTTGAGCTTTTCGTCTCTAACAAAAAAACAAAAAAAAAGAAGAGATATAATTCGAGGCAAGGCTTGAAAGAGATAATCGACGAGAATGGGAAAAAAAAAACGATTATAAAGAAAAAGACGTAGAAAGAAAGAAAGTAAGTAAGTGAAATCGAATGATCTGAGAGCGAATTGAAGGAAAGAAGGGGAAACTAAAATTCGAGAAAGATTTTTGAGCGATTCAAGAAAAAAAAAATTGGAGATGAAGAAAAACGCCGAGAGGCGTGAAAAAAAGATACCGGAGTGAGAATGAAACGTGAGAATGGAAGTATGCAAGATTAATCATATAAAGATGCTAAAGATTGAGACGAAAACAAAAACTAAAAAAAAAAAAAAAAAGGGTCACTGTCGAGTATTACGTGAGAGGGGAGGTAAGAGCGAGAAAAAAAAAAGAAATCAGACGCGCACAAAGATGAAATTTGCCTCGTAGGCTCCCTCCGAGCTCTCGATTCTTCTTATCGCATTCCCTTCATTTACTCGCCCTCCAAAGACCCTCCCCCCTCTCGTTAAGAAACTTCGTTTACCGTCTTAATTTTTTTTTTTTTTTTTTCACTCAATTTACCACGCAAATTAATCCTCGAAACGCGTCGCCTCGTCGCTTTCTCTCTTTCTCGAACGTTTCTTAAAATAATGATCATCATCCTCGAGCGAGAACCTTCTTGTACATTTTTTTTTCTGAAGGGGAAAACTCATCCGTACAAGACAAATTTGGAATTTAAAAAGAAGGCGAAAATTGACAAAGCGATTTTTTTCTTTGACAATCGCACATTTTTCCTCCAAAATTATTATTTTTTTTTTCTTTTTTTTTTGAGTTATACAAATTTATAAAATTAACGAGGGACCTTTTTCCGCCCTTCGCGACGATGCGTTCTGGAATGATTTTAGAAGAAAAAAAAAAAGTCGATAATGCACGTTTTTATCATTGTCGTTGCGATAAGACGATGATGATGATGATTGTACGAGAGCGTGAAATGATCGTGGATTTAAAGAGAGAGAGAAAAAAAAAATCGAATTAGCGAGTCTTCGAAAAGAAAAGAAAAAAAACGAAAGAAACGAAAGAATCAATCGTACCTTCCCATTTGTGCCCTTAGAACCCGAATAGAATTAATCTATTATATATACCGTGCAGAATAATTGAGAGAAAAGACGAAACAAATGAAGTTTTAAGCTCTTTTTTTTCCTCCCCCAAACGACACAACATACACACCACACAGATTAAAAAAAAAAAAAAAAACGCAACCTCTAGAGTTTAAGTTGTTATTGTATGATTTTTATTTGATCATGTGACTGAAAACAGTGGACGCATTTTTTTTTTGTTTGTTTTTCTCGAGAGTTCAATACAATTACGACTATAACATCGTATTCTTCTTCTATGTACTTCATTATGTTCGTAATCGCGTAAAAAAAGAATTTGGATTTTTCAGCTACGAAGTTCGTGGATTTTTTTTTTTCTTCCATCAGTTCTTCATTCGTACTCGCCTCTGTATTTGAATATCGAGTACAAAAATATCCTAGGACACCTGTGATTCCTTAATGATGGGGGGAAAAAAACTATTCATCATTCTCGGACTTTTATTCCGTCGATGAAATTGTTGTTGTTTTTTTTTTCCCCCATCAAATGTTCAAGCACAACGAGCCGCAACGTATTTCGGCAGATCGGTGACGTGAACCGCTTCAGGAATCGTCGTCAATTGACTCGTTACGCGAACAATTCCATTCTGTAAGCTCGCATCGTCGACCCTGATCGTCAATGGAACGTGAAAATTTTCGATTCCACGCTTAGTTCGCGTCAGCACCGTACCGAGGCCCTTGGACTTTAATAAATTATTCAGATAGAGAACGAGGCGCATTTTTTCCTGGGACTTTGGATCCTCATCGTGCTCGCAATCCTCGAGACAAAAGCCAACTTTGTAGGGCGATAATTTCGGATGAATTTTCAGCTCTCCTGTATTATCTTCCAGCTCGTAACCGTCGCAGATCATTGCGAGACAGCCCCAATCCAAGGATGCTGTGTGCTCAACCACGTGGATTGCCGAGGCATCATCCTCGCCTGTCGCCTGTGCGAAACATGAATTTCGTCGAATCGTGAGATTTATTCAAGGATTTATGAATTTTTGTTTTTTTTTTCCCCGTGAAACAGTCAAAAGGTTTTGGATCATGCGAGATGGCAATGAGGAACTTCTATTGCGTTGGTATGGTAGAAAATATTGAAACTCATATAGGACGTTTGGGGCAAGTATATCAAACTCGCGAATCGCCCGATTCGGGAAGCGATTTTATTCGCTGTGTGCAGTGCCATACTATAGCGGCTGAGAACGACTTAGAGCGCCCATGGTGGCGAGAATGCGCATGTTTTGCTGGAGTCGCGTAGTGCAATTGAGGGCAATATAATAGAGTAGTCGCGGAAAGGAAATTTAAACTGTTGCGTGAAGTCATGTAAGAATGTTTTCTGCTACACAACTTCGGAAATTAAGTTTTACGCGTTTCCGACAGCAATTTATAAAGTTAAGCAGCGCAAAAACTAGATTCGTTGGGTGCAACAAACAAAGAAAGTAAAATTCTTGAGGTTAAACGTGCATATATTGTCTGGTATGAAAAATTCATGTCAGGATATTATAATACAAATAAATTAATTTTTTTTTTTCATTTTTAGTAGCTCTCATGATTGGCTACCCGAATATGGAGTGAGCACTTCGTGGGTAATCGTTCATCCACGTTACAATCAAGTCCGAGTTACGTCTTTCTTGTTCTCGATACGAGCCTTGTCGGTTCGTATGACAAGACCGACAAGGTTCATGCTTAGCCTCAAATTGAGAAGGAAAAGTAGCCGTAAACCTATTTTCATTGCATCGTAATACGTCGATTTTTTTTTTTTTTTCACCGCAGTTATAGTCAAGCTCACCTCAAAAAACTTTATGCAGCACGAATACAAACGTTCGTTTATTAAAATTAAGGAGGTACGACTAGTTCTTTGGAGTCAAAAAAAAGTCTAAATTTATTTTACCCACAGCTGTTCTGATTTATGTTTATTTGCGTTGGTTATTCATATTATCGATTATAATGTGAAAAATATTGTGGTAAATGATTAATTTATTGCGCATGAACCACGGTCTTACATACAGGTCTGGAAACTCGGCTATTTTTAAATGGTGGGGATTGTCATAGTTACTGTGACCAAACTGTCAGTTTCTCGTTTGTCCACTAGGTGCGCTGTCGTACTAGGGTATTGTAGATATAGATATATAGTCACATATACCGTACATTTTCTAGTACTGACAGTACTGTCAGCCAATTTCCGAATACGGCCCTCATAGAGCCTCGTGGTCTCGTGGTGGATTAATTAATGAATATTAAATTAAAAATAATTAATGAAATGAAATTGTGAAGTGCTCGTGAATATGCCGAAAGTGTGCATTGTACCAAATTGTTATAAAAAATTCAAGAACGATGAGAAATGTTCAATTTTCCAAGTTCCCCAAGACGAAGAATCGCGTCGAAAATGGGAAGCTGCAATTCCCGGCATATAATACAATGCTTCTATTACTTTCATATTCCTATATCCTTTGTTTCTCTACTTTTGCATTCATATTATAAAATAATTCATATTATATAATAATTTTTTTAATCTCAATATATTACCGAAACATTATGCCGGAAAAATTAACAGTACTATTAAAAAAAAAAAAAGTAATGGGATTTGAGCCTGCGCCCACCAAGTGCGGGAAAAGCACTCTATCACTACGCTACAAGCCGACACTTCATAATTTTATGTATTATATGTATTTGAATCTCGTGTACCCCTAACTATTTTTGCCACAGTTTAAGTGGTAAAAAAATGATTACATCTGAAAATGTTATATTTCCTGCTACAAAAGATCGCGTGTACATATATCAAATAAAAAATCATTATAACCCTACGCGTAATTCGTTCATATAGAGAAATATTAGGTTTTAATGAGCATTGTAATTATTTTTGATTAATTACAAATATTGCCTATGTTCTACCACTGCACAGCTGTTCAAAGCTACCTCCTCCCATTCTATTTGATTGGCTTACCCCAAGGTTGCACTGCTCCAAGTGGCGGAAATGAGTACTATTCTTTTGCCTCACTATTTGAGTCACCCCCCACCCTACGAGTTTCCAGACCTGTATGTAAGACCGTGGCATGAACTAATAAAAACTGAAAAATTAGATTGTCAACGACTCGATAGTAGTCTCCATCAGAATAATAATAATAACATGTCTACCACAAAAACGGACTAAAAATATTTTTAAAAAATCAGCCGAAAACCTATTAAAATAGACTTGAATTGCCTCAGTGGAATGAATACGATCGGTAGAATGATAATTATACATATAATTGATACGTGATAAATAATAAAACTCCATAAATAACATGATGGAATTTGAAGTAAACACTTGGCAACGTCGCATTGGCGATGCTATAAGTTGGTATACGTGACCAACGAAGATGACTCTATCTTCGTTGCTAATATCAAAACAAAGCTAGGTTATGTTCGCCAAACCCATCAGCTGTTACTCGCGACGTTGCTAAGTCTGTGGGTGCTATTTGATCGTTCTGACCATTTACAACCGGAAATTGAAACTTTTTTATGACGTAGTGCCAGAACTACACGGTGAAGAGTAATTTTTCAATTTTTTACAATATCAATTATATCTAATCTATCGAGTTTCAGATTTTCAACGGGTGTAGTTGGATACGTGAGCAGCAAAACCGTGATCACAGCACTTCCGGTTAACCGTCTCCATAAGACGACGTGCTTTGGTAACTCAAACTGCTCGACTTTGCAATTTTATTACGAATAAACTAAACGGTCAATATAGCTCAAATTTTGGCAATAGGCGCATAAAGTATTCGGCAAAAACATATAAAAATTTCAAGTCCGTCAGTTGGATTCTTCATACTAGTCGTACCTCCTTAATCCAACAAGGTTTCGTCTATGTAAATAAAGAGAGCTATTCCAGAAAAATTTGCGGAGTACAGCCGGCCGTGGCGCCACTTGGCTTTCTGCACACAGCGAATAGTAGAAAATATTGAAACTCATAGGACGTTCGCGGCAAGTATATCAAACTCGCGAATCGCCCGATTCGGGAAGCGATTTTATAGATGCTTTTTTTTGTATCTGGCTCTTAATTTAACAGTTGGCATCTTGAGAAATCATGATAATCGTCTGCAAACGGAAAATTAGGCAAGTCACGAGGTTAGGCCCAAAAGTGGCGCCGGTGGAATTTTTGTGAACTATCTGCCCGGCAAATTATTCATGATAGCGTGTAAATCTTTTACACAAATGACATTCCTCTCATTTTCCACGTAAAGAAATGAAAAAATCCTCGCGTTCGTTAGGGTTTTTATCCGTTCAGAGCCTAATGACCAGATTTTTCGGAATTAACCTTTTCGTGGCTATATACGTACCACTACTTTTGAAAATTCATAACTTCTACAAAAATTAACGCCGAGTGTTCGTTCAGGGCTTGTTTTAAAGATTAAGGATAGGACTAACTAAAAAAAAATCACTGACCCCCTCGAAGCTACCCCTTATTGTGTACACACCTTCTCAAAAATGACAAAATTTGAAAAGTGTATAATTTTGAGGATGATTCTTTTAGAATATTCATTTCTGCTGGAATTACTTGTCTATCATGCCAATAATGAGAATATAGTGTCATGTTTTGGAATTTCCCAAAATCCAAGATTGCGCACCGAAATTTCAGAATTTGAGCTGATTCGCAAAAAATTTAGAATCTTGGGGTTTTTCGTGTCACTGATTCCGAATCTGAAGTAAAAATTTGAGAATTCAAGACGGCCGACCCAATATGGCGAACAGAAATGGCAAAATTTAACAGTATCTTGGGGTTTTTTGGGTCGCTGATTTTGAATCTGGAGTCAGAATTCCAAAATTCAAAATGGCCAACCCGATATGGCGGACAGAATTTTAAAAATTTGAACTGATCCGCATGAAACTCGTTATTTTTTCGCACGATTTACGGGGGAGCACATACCAAAAAATAAATTTTCTATTCCTGGGGGGGTGATTTTTTTTTTTCAGAAGCGCGGTCGTTTTTTTGGGGAATTCCTCAAATAAATACTTGTGCAACTCTTTTACGTCACTTCGAACCAATCTGATGTGAAATGATGAAAAAATTCTGAATTGGATGAAAATTGACCGATCATGGCACTACAGGGAGTGGTTTTTTATGATGGAGTGGTTCTGATGATTTCATATGACTTTCTCACCCTTATTATTTATTTTCCTTTCATTTTACGATTTTTAGCACCATTTAATATTTTAAAAAAATATTTTTGTACGCTTTCTTCGATTGTTCAGACACATTAGTCGCGTTTGAATCCTATTTAAAGCCTAAATATTTACGAATTACGAAGATTTTTTGTATTAGGAATGATTAGCTGCTTGAATTTCTCAATTTTACCGCTAGAGGCGCTGCTGCGCTGGGGTGTAGTGACGTCACTGTCACGCGATATACTTTTGAAATGCAACTCAACTTTCAAGCTGCTATAATTAAATAAATAATGATGAGTAACTGATAAAACCTATGCAAATGATATTTTTGAATAATTATCTTTTAAATTATTTAAAAGCTGAAAATAATGCAAGTTCTCTATTATTATATTTTCACTGCTTATTATTTCATCATAATTCAATGGCTTTCCTTCCGAGTACCGGAAATATTACGTTTTTACAAAAAACAAAAAAAGTATCATCGTCCGTTATCGCGTAGTACCTGCGAATAAATTTTTCTCGCATCTCGCTGATACGCTATGGTCTCCACGACGATATCGCCGAATGAAAAATGCGCCGTAATGTCGATAGTCTCGCGATTCTTGCCAATTTTTTTCGCCTCCGCCAGCGCGAATCTCGATGGATTTCTGGCAAATTTTCTCCACCATACTTTGCGCTCTCTCTGCTTCCTGTGAAATACATCTTTGCCCGAGTCCTCGTCGCTCACTATCGTCACGCGAGCGATACCGTGAGCGTAAGTTTTGCAATTCGACGAATAAAGATTCGCGTTCCACGCGATTTTCGTATCCTCGACGGATGCGAGTCCGAAGGGTCGTGAATCGGAGGATGCGTCGCGCAAGCTCTTAAGGGTATCGGAGAATTTGTCGAGCGACGCGAGGAACACGTTGTAGGGCGGAGCTATGACGCAATGATCGAACCACAAGGATTCGATGTTACGACGCAGCAATTTGCCCTGAGAACCGTAAACAAAGCCCTTTTCGCCGAGACTGATAAAACCCTCGCCCAGCGACTTCAATATTGTCGACATACATTGCGTACGACTCATTGTTTTCTGGGTATATTGCCCGGCGGAGCAACGAAATATTCGTCCTCCGTTTTGCACGAATTTTTCAATATCACGTCGCGACAATTGCCCTGATCAACGCGATCGTCGCGCAAACGTAATTTTTTATTCTCAAGAACGCTGTAGAGCGGCGCGATCGCGCTGTTCACGGGAAACGCGCGCAAACGTTCGGCAAAATTTATCGCCCTCTCCAATCTTTCGATACCCTCGACGTTACCAAAATCCACGAGTGACAATCTCTCCAATTTCGCTATCGTCTCGCGGCTTATCCTTCCACGATCTTTCGAATCCTCGCCGTTTATACGCTCGTCCTTCGTGCGCTCGACTCTGCTCTGAATTGATTTGTTGCTCGTCAGATGCAACGATCTTCGATAGAACGTCGTGACAACAATACGATTCGACAATAATATAAAATCCATCGAATTATCCGAAAGCTTTTTTCAGAATTTTTCGACGAAGAGTTATTTTTTTTTCTTCGTGATTTATGTTTAAACGCGAACCGCTTTACCAGGTTATGTCAACACACAAAAAAAAAACATTGTACTATTGTTATGATGATTCGCGGGGAACACGTGGCGCGTGCAGCGCCGAGAATATACGTGGAAAATATTGGAAAGTTCAAAACACAATAGCCATTTTTACCCAATGAACTACGAACTAGTATATAATTATAGCGTTATTATTGTTCCACAAGATTTTAGAGAAATTCTTCAAGTTTTTTATTTTGCAAAAATAATTATTATTACAGCTGAAATGAAATGCTCTTTTCTAAAAGTCACGATTCCGGAAAATTCTGTTTTATCTCTTGAACTCATCCCTGTTATCGACAATGAAGAGACCAAAAAAAAACACACACACACACACACACCATGACACGACGACCTGCCATACCGGCTTGAATTTTTTGTTCGCTCTCGCGAATTGTCAAAAATAAATTCTGCAATTAAAAAACATTTCCGAAAAAAAAAAAAAAAAAAAAAAACGTGAACTCTGGTGTTTGTGAATTGTACATCTTTTTAAAATCAAATAAAAATAAACGACATCGATCGTTCTCGGTAAGTCCAACGGAATCGTGATTAATAGGTTATGTTGAACAGTGTCAAATTTCACATACACGTATTTAACCTCGATATCTAACAAATTTTCAATCTTTCGACAATTTTTTCGTTGTAAATAAAACAAAAAGTGTTCCGGTAGGCGTAAGAATGTCGGCTGACGTGAAAGCTGCCTTGAAAGAGGCTAGAAATTATTTGCGCGAGCATCGTTACGTAGATGCCATGAAACAGTGTCAACAAATCCTGAAAGAAGGTAAAGAAAATTACACGGCTCTGGTTATGCTGGCTGCGGCTTTGCGCGAAATCGACGAGCACAAGTCTCAAACGCCGCTGGCGCTCAAAAAAGCCATAGATCTGAGTCCCAATAATCCGCTCGCCTGGCAAGGAATGGTCGCTTATTACGAAAAAGAACCGGATAATTCCGCTGCTTGGAGCTGGCTCGTACCGGCTTACTGCAAGCTCTTACAGCTCGAAAGGTACATTTTTTACAGTCAAATTCGTAGTTTTTAAAAATTATTTACCCACCCGATTCATAGAGAAAGCTCTTGTTCGAATGAAAAATAAAATTTTCAAGTCTTCGATAACGACGCGTTGAAAAACATCGAAAATATCACTTTTCAGAGAAAAAATTCCCATACCCAGGCAGGCGCGCGTATGCGTGTGAGATCTTACTCAAACTTTTATCGCAGATCGAACGTCGCTTTTCCTTGTTTCGCTACGATTATCGGTGAAAATGCTCCAACAGTCTAGATTATAAGAAAATTATTAATTTTTTTTTTCATTTATTTATTTATACGGTAATTATCCCTTGGAATTATACACAAGATAATTTGTACACAGGATAGCAGAAAAGAGCTACATGGTAAATTGAGCCATTAATAACTAATGAGTGATAAAGATAATAATAAAGCTAGTAATAAAGTCGCATAGCGCATAGCAATTCACTACCAGGAAAATAGCAGAGCAACAAAGGCGATGTCAGAAAAGATAAGAAAAAAAAGATAATAATTTTTCTTGATTACTAAAGAAATAACGAAGATTATAATAAAGCTAATAGTAAAGCAGCAATGTCAGAAAAAAACGAATGCCGCAAATCGAAATGCGTTCTTGAAAGAGGAAATAGGAATAGAAAAAAAAAATCGATCTGCGGATACTCATTCGACGTATCACTGAGCCTAATAGATATCGATCTATGCTAAAGTTCACCCGGGCCGATGGGCATACGAAAATGCTGATCAATAGCTCTAAGAGGCCTGGACGGGGGCCCTAAAATCGAAGCGGGCGACAGAATCAATACAATCAATCATGTTATTATGAATCTTATATAAATATATCGTGTCCGTATAAACTCTAAGGGGCTCGAGCGAACGGAGCCCCACGGCTCTGGCAATATCGGAATAGTCATGGTCAACTCTGGGCATTGGCCTGCCCATCTTGAACGCTGCCAACCTAAGAAATTTATGTTGCGCTTGATCAAGAATAATGGCATAAGAGTCAAAATAGGAAGACCAAATGATACCGGCATACATTAATATCGGACGAACTAGCGAGAGATATAGAGCCTTAAGAGTGTCAACCGATCCAAAATTCCTGGAGAACGAGGAAACAAAATAAAGTTTCCGTAAGGCTTCCTTCTTAACAAAATTAATATGAGGAAGAAAAGAAAGACGAGAGTCGAACAAAACCCCCAGGTCCCTGATCCGGCTTACGCTCTCCAGCGGCACGGAATAATTTTTTTTCTTATTAAAAAAAAAATACAATTTACGATTTTTCACAAGTCTTATATACAAAAATGCCTTTGCTATTTTGTTTTTCGGCCTTAATCAATCAACCCCACCCCGATTATCGTGAAATTATATTTACCGATACGAAAAATTGAGCTTTCGGCATAGGCTGCCTATGGATCGAGTGGAATTTTCAAAAAAATTGTGTAAAAAATAAATTTTCAGCCAATCCCCCAAGTTCGGTCACTACGTGACCGAGGCCTCGAGACTATCGATACGTCTGAACGATGCAAAAATTGTAGAAACCGTATTCGATACGCTCACGAGGCTCAGAAAGGAGGTCAACGACGATAGATCGAAATACGTGGAAACATCGCTCGTTAATTTGTTAACGAAATATCCGAAAATCGCCAAGGAGCATGAAAAATTGTACGAAAGCGTTTTGTCATCGGTCATAAAAATCGAGACATGCAACGATCGTCAAGAATACTTTCGTCGTTATCTCAAGATACTCAACAGAACGAACAAGCTCGATGCACTTTTGGGAGTTGCTTTGCAAATGTATGAACAGTTTCCCAAAGATCCTTATCCACTGGGTAATGAAATTCGTTGATACGTCGCTGAAGGAAAAAAAAAAAAAATTCAAGAAAATTCGTTGCAACGTCGATTTAGATTTTTTATTTCAACGATCTGTTTTTTTTTTTTATTATTTCGATTGTAGAATGGATTTGCCGAGTGTATTCGGAACAAACGGTCCTAAATGGAGCATGCGAGGGGGTGGAGATCGAGGAAATTTACAATGCTCTTACCGTCCTCGAGCCGTCCTCGTATTTGGCCACATTCGCCAAGGGAGTACGACTCTGGCGAGATGACAAGTTGATAGAATCTCGCGATGTTCTTAATCAAACGGTTACCCTAAATTCCAGCCTTTTTCACGCTTGGGTCTTGCTCGGCGAGATTAACCTGAAACTTTACTGCTGGCTAGAGGCGGAAAATTCGGCTCTCCGGGCTCTTCAGCTTATCGAGAACAAGGACGATGAGATTCACGAGAGAATCGATCTCGTACTCGTCGAAGCGTTGGCCAAGAGTGGAAATGTTAAAAAATGGTCCCAGGCGGTTCAGGGATGCCAAGAGGTAACGAATTTTACAAGAATTATTATTATTATTATTATTATTATTCAAACAGAGAACTTGCATTATTTTAAACTATTAAATTATTTAAAAGATAATTATTTGAAAAAATCATTTGCATAGGTTTTTTTTCAGTTACTCATAATTATTTAATTAATTGTATCAGCTTGAAAGCTGAGTTTGCATTTCAAACGTATATCGCGTGACAGTTATGTCACAACACCCCAGCGCAGCAGCGCCTCTAGCGGTAAAATTGAGAAATTCAAGCAGCTAATCGTTCCTAATCCGAAAAAATCTTCGTAATTCGTAAATATGCAGGCTGTAAATAGAATTCAAACGTGACTAATGTGCCTGAACAATCGAAGAAAGCGTACAAAAATATTGTTTTGTGTCATGTTGGAAATCAACAGCGGAAAAAGAGTTTATTTGTGTTAGAAAAATCTTTAAATCTATTCTTGGCAAATTTTCAGATGCTGCTTTCTTGTATCCCTTGATTATTATTTTTTTTTTTTTCAAGTTTCAGCACACGCTGTAATGTCTATTATTACACACACACTCGTGCAACAATAATTTACTTTCGCGAATTTTTTCACCGACACATAAAGTTATCCGACGGATATCCCATCCTTATTGGCGATACAACCCTCGACTATTCTCTATCTGGTGGCCGTTTTTAACACTATTGAAAAAAGTAAACAAACTGTTGAGGTTATGACACATTTTTGGGAATTTCGTTATTATACGTGATTTATAAATACGAATCATTAAAAAATTTGTGAAATACCAAAAAAAAGTCCAATAGCGTTAATAAAACGCAATGTTGTGTACGGTATTGCGAAAGTACGGGTTACAAAACGCCAAACTTGACGTTCTACAACTTTCCAAAAGCTGGCGCACCTGCGCAGTATTTTGTTAAAATAACGAATAAATTCGGTGATAATAAAAAATTGACAGGAGAAAAGCTTCGGAAAGAGGATTGTTAATTAACAATAAATGGTTCTCGACAATTAAGGCTTTTAAATTCCAAAGAAGAGAACTATGTATTTCCAGGTATATGCTATACACTAATAGCGAATTCGACTCATTGCACTACCTTTCCTACCATACGCTTTTGAAAGAGATGAAAATACATACTCAGTGCGCACCAGTGCAGTTTCATCCTTTCCTATCATACGTTTTGGAAAGAGATGAAAATACACTCAGTGCGCACCGGTGCAACGAGTCGAATTCGCTGTTAGAGTTACAGCATATATGACGATTCGTGTCGAAAATTTGTTTATAATTTTTAGGTGCTACTTCGATTATAAGTAGCACCTAGAATTTATAAATATATTGTTGACGCAGATCGTCATATATGCAGTACATAACTCCAAACGAATCTTAGTGTGTAGCATACCTGGAAATACATGGTCCTATTCTTTAAAATGTAAAAAACAGACCGTCTTATATGTTAAGAACCATTTATTGTTAATCAACGATCCTTATTCCGAAGCTTTTCTCCCCTCAATTTTTTCATTATCGCCGAATTTATTCGTTATTTTAACACAATACTGCGCAGCTAGCTTTTGGAAAGCTGTGGAACGTCAAATTTGGCGTTTTGTACCCCATACTTTCGCAATTCCGTATTACACATTGCGTTTTATTAACGCTGTTAGACATCTTCTTTCACTTTCACAAATTTTTCGCTGACTCGTATTTATAAATCACATGTAATAACGAAATTCCCAAAAATATGTCATAACCTCAACGATTTGTTTTCTTTTTTCAGTAGTGTTAAAAACGGCCACCAGATAGAGAATAGTCGAGGGTTGTATCGCCAATAACATGAGATATCCGGTGGATAACTATATATCCCTGGTACCGAGGGGTGTTGTGACGTCACTCGGCCCGCAGAGCGCGTAAATTTCTTACAATTTTTATACCCTAAGATATAATAATTTGGTTGCTGAAAGAAATAAATGCAATGTTTATGAATTTCAGAAAATATTTAACTATGAAAGAGTGATGAGAAAAAAGAGAAAATCGTTTACATGCATGTTCTCTACTATGAATTTCCGTAGAGAAAGCTTTGACCACGATCAATATCATTTCAATTCAACGTGATCCAAGCCGTTATTTTTTTTTTTTTTTTTGTTTCCATTCTCCGTATATTGAGAACTTTTCCTCTCGAAATATCCGGAATAACCTGAAAAAAAAAACGAAATTCCTGACGAATGTAACTTGTCGCCGCCATTTTGGTGTCTCCGAGCCAATTGGCGAAGAGCAATCGAGAAACGTTCTTTGTCCCCCATTGGCTCGCGCGATTCATGAATTCCAACATGGCGTCGAAGTTTTACTCTCGCACGTTCGAGCCTCTGGTCCATCTCGAAACTTTGAGCCCACTTTTCTCGAAGATGGCTCAACGGAATTCAATGAAATTTGCCCGGTCGTTGCGTCGCAATTGCACGACCCGGAATAGCCCAAAATTTTTCTCACACTCGGTGCATGATTCGCGTAATTCGCGATTCTTCGATTTCCAGCTGCTCGCGAAAGCGGAGACAAATCGCGTGAGACTCATTCTCGCGCGCGCTTACGTTCTGCTCGATGATTCGCGAGGAAAAATTCTACTCGAGGAGCTGGAACGTAACGATGAGACGCGCATCGATGCGACGGTATTGCGCTCGCTCGGTCTTATGGAGCGTGGAAATTACGAGGAGGCCACGGATGTTCTGGGCTCGGCGCTCGAGACCTCCGAGGCTTGGATGATACTCGGCGAGATAAGCTGGCTAACGAACGACTACGGTCACAGTATCATGGCATTTCTCAAGGGTATCCAAGCTGATGCCAATAATTTTCACTGTTTTCTCTATCTCGGGCATTATTATCGCGAGCGCGGCAATGATCTCGAAAAATCGCGCAAATGTTATCAAAAAGCATTGCGAATAAATCCGAATTCGGACGAGGCCGGTGTGGGACTGAGCACGGCTTTCAGACTCATGAAGAATACGGTCAGTACACGAGCGATATTCGAAGGATCTGTATTTTTATCGTGAAAAAAAAAAAAAACAAAAAAAAACGTTAAACCGATGAAATGAATAAGGCTGTTTTTTTTTTTAGGAGGCAAACATGCAAATGTTGCTGAGAGTCACGACCGCTGAGGGCGGTGGACCTAAATGGGCCTGGTTACAGCTGGGACTTCAGCAATTGGATCAGGGCGAGGTCAGCCAAGCGATTAAATCGTTGCGTTACGTTATCCGTGCGGATCCACACGACAAGTAAAATATAATTATGAAATATCGAAATATAATGTGAAAAATCGAGAACGAAAATTTTCCGATCTTATTCAAATTCGTTGAATTGTCTCGAAATCGTCAGCCATTGCTGGGAATCATTGGCCGATGCTTATTTGGCCCGCGGAGCTCATACCTCGGCACTTAAGTCCTATCAGCGAGCTTTGGAGCTCAGTCCGGGTTCCCTGTATCCGATGATTCAGCTGGCAAACATCAAAGTGGTCGGTTTACCGGAATATAATTTTTTTTATCATTAACGATTAAGCAATAATGACGATCCAATGATTTATGCAGGGGTATCCGTTGATTTGATAATTACGAAAAAAAAAAAAAACTTAAATGTCATGAAATTCAATGAGAGCCTCAAAATTTCATGAAACTTCATGAAATTTTACTGATAAACCTGAAAATTTCATTTTCAGATTTAGAGGAGCAATTATTTTTTTTTTTTAAATCTTTCTATTATGAGTTACTTATAATCGGTAGAGTATACGGTATTCTTGTTAATCCTTTCAGTCATACATTTTTCTACTCAATATTTTGACCTGAAATTTTGCCACTCGGGGCTTTCTGGGGTCGCTGATCACGAATTTGAAGCCAAAATTTCAGAATTCCTAAATCCAAGATGGCGGATCAATAATTTTATGAAATGAATAAACTTTGATAAGCCGGGGCGGAAATTGTTATTTTGGTTAAAGCAGAAATAAACAAAAAAGTAGAAAAAACAAAAAACAAACAAAAAAGTATAAATAAAAAAAACAAAAACGAAAAAGTATTTAAAAAAACAAAGAAATGAATAAACTTTGATAAGCCGGGGCGGAAATTGTTATTTTGGTTAAAGCAGAAATAAACAAAAAAGTAGAAAAAACAAAAAAGTATAAATAAAAAAACAAAAACAAAAAAGTATTTAAAAAAACCAAAAAAAAAAAAACAAAAAACAAGTTACACCCTGGCTAATCATAGTTTTTTCATATCTTACAATTGTTCATCCGCCATCTTGGATTTAGGAATTATGAAATTCTAGCTTTAAATTCGTGATCGGCGACTCAAAAAATCCTGAAGTATCCATTTTTAGCCAAATTGGTTTAATATTAGAGCTCCGAGGTAATTATTTGTAAGATGGGACCGTAGCGGTCCCACTGTGACCGAAAAGGTTAAAATGAAATGCGATTTTTCTATGATACTTTTCTTCATTTGTGTGAGAAATTAAAAAAAAAAAAAAAGTTACTCGTAATGGCTAAATTAACGATCTCATAATTGATGAATTTTCTACGAGCATTGTTCAAAGGACAAATCTGAATTTCCCTACGATACGTCCACGTTCAGTATTAAAAACTACGTTTTTGTACTATTCAGCGTTGCGGCGGGTTCGTTGTTTCGAGCAACAGAAGCAAAACTTACATTTTATAACGCAAGTGGATAAACTTGAAAGTTCCTTTCGTGCACCGAATGGTTAAAAAAAATGTCGATATCTCACGTACTGACGTTAAAAAATTGAAATTAGTGTATTGAACAACTTAATTCTTTTTTTTTTTTTTTAAATACGTTTCGATTTCTCACGTAGCTCTACAACGTTAAAATAATTTTAAGAAATTCGAGGTGTTTAGTGCTTGCAATACTCCAAATAGTCGTAAACTCACCTTTGAACAATATATATATATATATATATATATTTAGACCTAAAGAAAAGAATTATGAAAAAATCCTTATTTTGGTCCTGACAAAATCTTAAATGTCATGATTTTTTTTTTTTTTGATCATTGAAAAAAATGAAAACACTCTGTTAGTGATTGAAGATAATGATAGCGATGAATGGGGGGGTTGCCAGGTTCTCGGGCAGCACGACGAGGCGAAGGAAGATTTCGGCAGAGTACTGAGTCAGGAGCCACGTTATATTCCAGCGTTGAAAGGCCTCGCGGAAACTTGCCTCGGGCTTGCCAAGAGTCATTCGCGACAGCAATTGCTCGGGCGCGCGCGTCGCAATGCCCAAAAAGCTGCGGACAGTCTTACGGATGCGATTATCGAGAATAGCGAGCTCTCGTGCATCTGGAAGCTTCTCGGCGATACTTGCTACCGAGTCGCCGTATTTCCGGATAAATATTGTTACTTGGAGATCACACCGGGTCTCGTGAAGTCCGACAGCAAGGAGGAACGTATTGTCATACGAAAGAGTCAATTGTTCGTACTGGCCTCTAGGTAAATAAATCTCAAATTTCATTATTATTAATGGAATTATATTTTTTTTTTAAATCGATTTTTCAACTGGCCACACTTGAAATAGTTAATTCGGGTAGAAAAAAAAAATTTATGTCGAAAGATGAGAATTTTAGGTTGAGTGGAAGAATCCGCCGCATTTGATTTTTCATTTTTTTCTTTTCGTTTTTATCGAATTTATGACGAATAATTGCTGGTAAAAAATTTTTTTTGCGCTCACAGCGGCCAGACGATCGGTTTGTGTCTCAAATGAGATGCTCTGAAAATTTTATCATTCCAATTCATGTTTAAATTGGGTCCGAAACGGATTTTCACTTTATTATTTCACTTTTTTGCAAAATTATCGCTCAAAATAAGTGAGAAAACCGTTTGCGTTATGGGTATCACTTTAAAAAATAAAAAGTTAAAAAATGAACTTTGTAGCTGAAGTTTCTTTGTTTTTATTCCATTCCGAGTGTCCGTCCCATCATAGCAGTTGACTGCCGTTCAGTATATATATATATATATATATATATGTGAGGCATTCCACATCAACATGACCACTTCAAAACCTTAATATCTTGAATTTTTCTGCAATCGACATATGCTATAGTACTCTTTAAAACAAAAATATTGATATGTATTAAATTTATGGTGGCATTGATAGGGGTGAAATTACAGGAAAATGCGATTTTTGTTTGTTTTTTTTTCCCTGATTTTATTACATGGAAATAGTGTGTCGGAGCGAAAAATTGCTAAGAATCAATTTTGTTGTGTTTGTTGCAAGGATAACGAAAAAAAAATTTTAGAAGGCAAGATTTTACATTTTTCACGGAAAAAAAACCTATTTAAAAAATAAAAATCGATTTTTGGACGATTATGACAGTTATACTTGGATAGTTATACTCAGATTATGACAGGAATACGTCTCTTTCCAGATGGAGAAATTCAATCTAAAGGCTCAGCAAAAAAAAAAAGAAAATTAAAAAAAAATTTTATGCAAAATTTGAAATAAAAATGTTATTATAATGCGAGTATATTTCCCAATATATTTGCCAATATTTTGTAAATAAATATTGAGAAATATACTCGCATTATATAAATTTTTATTTCAAATTGTGCAGAAAATTTTTTTTTTTCAATTTTCTTTTTTTTTTTTTGCCTTTAGATTGAATTTCTCCATTTGGAAAGAGACGTATTCCCTTTGAAAAAAAGTTCGAGGAATTCAAAAAGAAATATTTCAAATTTTTCTAAACCGTCATAATCGTCCAAAAATCAATTTTTATTTTTTAAATAGGTTTTTTCCCATGAAAAATGTAAAATCTTGCCTTCTAAAATTTTTTTTTTTTGCGAATATTTTGTAAATAAATATTGAGAAATATACTCGCATTATATAATATTTTTATTTCAAATTTTGCATAAAATTTTTTTTTCCAATTTTCTTTTTTTTTGCTGAGCCTTTAGATGGAATTTCTCCATCTGGAAAAGGACGTATTCCTTTTGAAAAAAGTTCCAGGAATTGAAAAAAAAAATATTTCAAATTTTTTAAAACTGTCATAATAGTCGAAAAATCGATTTTTATTTTTTAAATAGGTTTTTTTCCATGAAAAATGTAAAATCTTGCCTTCTAAAATTTTTTTTCGTTATCCCTGCAGCAAAAACGACATAATTGATTCTTAGCAATTTTTCGCTCCGACATACTATTTCCATGTAATAAAATCAGGAAGAAAAAACAAGCAAAAATCGCATTTTCCTGTAATTTCGTCCCTATCAATGCCACCATAAATTTAATACATATCAATATTTTTGTTTTAAAGAGTACTGCTATAGCATATGTCGATTGCAGAAAAATTCAAGATATTAAGATTTTGAAGTGGTCATGTCGATGTGAAATGCCTCATATACATATGCGCGCGTATCGATTTACATTGATATTTCACTTTTGCATCATTATAAATATTTTTCTTTGCAACTTGAACGCAATAAAAGTGTCCGAGCATGATTTTGTTTATTTCCAATTAAATATATTTTTCATTCCGTACTTTACAGATGTTTCTGCAGAGCCCTCAGTCTATCAAAAGACTCGGCACTTTTATGGCACGATCTCGCCTGTTGCTACTTGTCCCAGCTGAGATCCGATTCGAGCGCTAATCGCCGTGAATTGTCGAAAAAGTGTCTGGCAGCTGCCAAACAGGCGGTTAAACTGTGTCCCTCGACATGGGTACATTGGAACATACTCGCGGCTATTTGCCTCACCGAGGAAGTGAAGAATTACGCTCTCGCCCAGCACTGCTGCGTCATGGCGATCGACCGAGAACCGAACAACGCGATCGCTTGGACGAATCTCGGAACTTTGTACCTGAGCCTTGGTAATGTAACTTTGCAAGGCAGAGAAGTCTGTGAAACTTTTTTTTTTCATATTTTACTCTAAACGCCTGGCTTCGCTTCTCGAGATTTCGATTTAAGTAGTACTCGTTTTTTTTTTTCCTCGATTTGTTCACTAAAAGTTCAACATCGAAGTCTCCATAAGCTCGATTTCATTGTTTTCGAGGGGGGAAAAAATGTTAAAATTTTCGCCATTTAGCACGGTTTCTTGTGACAAATCACGAATTGAGACGTTAATTTTATGGCAAACTAATTATTGTTAACCCTCTTAACTGGCACTATGGATCCAGTAGACCCGAGCGTTTTTTTTCGAGCTCGAATTAATTGTACTAAATTTTAAAAAATCGACCAAGTGTCGACATTTTCCGTTAGTTATGAATTTTTAATTTTGACCTAAAAAACGTCACATTTCATTCAGCAAAATTAATACCTTTTTCGAAAGTCCTGCTATTGTAGTAATTTTTTCCTTAAAGAATAGTATATCAAGAGTATAACCCTACATTTTTAGATCAAAATATTAAAATTTAAATAACTCATGAATTTTTAAGTAAAATAACGCAATTTTTCTTTTTTTTTTTTTACAATTTTTTTTAACTAACTTAAAATAAATTAATCCCTGTAAAACCAATTAAATTTCAAAAAAAAAATACAAAAGCTACCGCAGATAAAATTTTTGAGCAAAAATATTCAATACCGGCTGTACAATACACGTTTGAATACGTCAAGTCCAGCAGGCCCGTTTGTGTCATTTATGTTCGAACGCGGAATTGTGCCAGTTAAGGGTCAATTGTACAAAATATTCTCAAGATGCCTTATGAAAAAGTTCGAAGCCGTGTTTATCACCGTTAATTAGCATTAAATAATAATCGATAACACGATTTGTTGTCCAGAGCCAAAAAAACCAGGACCATTTGCTCAGTTTTTACGGTTGAAAACGAATGTCCCGCACTCAACCTACCCCGCATATCGCTTAAGGTAGTTCGGTCGAATTGAGGTTCACGTTTAACACCCTGTTTTTTTGCATTTAATCAAAAGAGTTGACCTTGCTCTACATGTCTGCAAAATTTCAAATTAATTTACCGTGTAGTTTTTGCGTAATTAATAAATAAGTTAACATTGCTCTTATAGGGCATATAAGGCTCAGATGGCGCGCCAACTATCGAAATTTCAGTATACACGAAAAATTAATCGTTTAAGGGCAAAAAAAAAACATACCACAATAATGGTTGATATCTATAAGAGATATTTACCAAAGATTTAAGTCGATTTACCGTACGGTTTTTTTTTAATTTCAATAATTAATGCGAGTCCGCGGTCTCTGTCCTTGTCATATACCGGATCTGCTCGCTAGCAGAAGACTAGGGAAAAAAACATGTGAAAATCGAAGCTAATCCGCGTCTCACTTCAGATTCGATGAACGCCAGCAAAAGTGGTTCTGAACAACTGTCACATTTGAGTTGTTCGGCAAGATATACAATGTCAACTAGACGAGTTCCGAGTTCATTGCATACTGGCCGTTGATTCAACTGTACTTGCCTCGAGACGAGCCTTTTTTCTCCCCTGTTCTTCATTATACTGTTTTAAAGCATACAACAAAACTCGCGAATGCAATCCAGTAACTTTATGCGTAAGGTTAGATTAGCTCGCTCCCTAACGTAGAGAATAAGTCAAGTTGAGTCTGTCATTATTCCGGGTATTAATTATTATTAACTTATTATTTACACCCTAAAAGAAGCTTGTGATATTTTTTTATGCAACAATTCAATTTATCATAGCTTTCATATGGTTAAATTGTACGTAAATAAATCTGAATTACGGATGAAATTTGACTTCGGCCAAACTCGACCGAACTACCTTAAAGCGGCCCATCAGTGACAAAACTGGTCAAAAATCGTGATGTGAAAAAAAAAAATCATAAAACCTATCATAATATTTTCTAAATACTCTGTCTAAATAAAATTTATGAATTTCGATGACGTTTCCCGTGATCTTTTATCAATAATTTATTATAAATAATATTATAAATAAAGTCTCAACTGACAAAAGTATTTAACGCCGTCGGAGCGATCAAGTCAAAAACGATAGCTGATATTCATGTGTTTCCTCGCGTGCCAGAATGACCGACATATTGTATCCGAGATTTGCGCACACGATGAATTTCGCGATTAAATTTCTCGGGAAAATCCCTGGCAAGACACAATTTTTTAAATACCATTGAAAAGTTCACGATTTCATCTTTCAATGCTCAAAATTTCAATAAGATCTCTCGTCGTTTATCAAAAGATATCGTGTCACTTCCGGTGAAAGTGGAATAAACTGTCATAAGACCCATGTTAAAATAGGTAATTTTAAATTACTCGTTCGCAATAATTTGCCTGGCAACATACCCTGAAATTTTGAGAGAGTCTTCATTGCATCTTGGATAACACTTTCCCGAAGTTTCATTCATATCACCGGTTTTTTAATTCACTGGTGAGCAACCTTAAAATTTCCCTTGCCGTGTCCGGCCTAACGCTTGGCTCTCCTTTAAAAAAAAAAATCGCCTCAAATCGTTGTATCTAGTCGTAAAAAAAATTCATAATTTAAGGATGTATGAGCACTAGCTTCACGATCATATAAAAATCTGAATTTTTTATATGCCGTAGCAGAAGTTTATAGGATAAAACCTGCAAAATTTCAAAGGGGGTCAACGACTCTTTACGCGAGTAATTAATTCGTGAAATCAAGATATTTATCCCACGCCATATACGAATTCTGGGTTGACGAAACTTTGAAACAGAAATTCGTATCTTTCACGATCAGATACGATCAATATTAAAACTGTTAAATGTTCAGAAAACTATCACGATTACATACGTTCCATAAAAAATGGGGGTTAACGAACCTTTTGACATACAATTATCGATTTTAAGGAAATTTTTCGCGTGTGTCGCATAATGAGCGGTCCGACTCTCTCTTGTTTCATGCGTGCCCCTCGCCCACCGCGCTCACCCGCGCCCACGTTTTCGCTTATTCCCCGCCACCTTGTGCTCATACATCCTTAAGCCGGTTTTTTTTTATTTTTCAATTTTTCGTAAATGTATAGGCGATCCGTACAAAGCGAACGAGGCATTTTCACGAGCTCAGCGTGCCGATCCCGAGTACCTTAACAGCTGGATAGGTCAGGGCATGATTGCCGAAGCGGTAAATCGAAAAGAAGCGATGGATCTTTATCGTCACGCCACGTGTCTCGGTTATCATGGCCAAGCGGCGATCGGTTACGCGCACTGGGTACTTACTACTCTTCTAGATCCAAAAGCCAAAGAGGATCCACTTTATACTTATACGATCGAAAATATGCACGCGGTCGCGGTTGCCACTGACGCCATGACCTGGTACATCGGTAAGATCGCGAATTAAATACGAAAAAAAACCGTTAATGTCTCAAAAAAATGAAAAAAAAAAAGAAATTGCATATTGCGTCCTTATTTTATTTTATTTTTTTATTAATCTGGCGTGCAATTTTAGCTCTTTCATAGAGAAACGTGTGTGCACCGGATTAAAAAAAAAAAAAATAAGAAGCAATGTACAAATTTCTAATTCGCGTCGTTTTCATTTAGTTGTTTCATGATTAAGAAAAAATAATTTCCTAAAATTCAAACCACCTCAAGGAATTTTTTTAAGCTCGATATCCGAGCATAGTTTTTCCCCTGGATTGTTGGAGTGGCAATTGTCAGCTGGACGATGATAAATTCACGAAAGTCATGGCGAACGTACAATTTATACGCGAATTTCGAAAAATTAAATTATTTCATAAGAGCCGAAGCGATTCATCGACCGTCGCCAAATTCAATTGTCAAATGTCCGTGTCCCTCGATCACTTTGCGCGAAAAGTTTCGACTCTGTAGCTCAAAAATTTGCCAAAGTTAGAGCGCGACTTCGGACGTGTTTTTTTTTTTTTTTTAATTCAAAATTTTATAAAATTCGAATCCCTTTATCGATTATCGCCAAATTCAATGCCCAAAATCCTTGTCCCAGGGTCTATTTGCGCAAGAAGCTTCGACTCGATAGCTCAAATTTTACGAATGTTAAGGCGACCAAAGACTTTTTTTTTCAAAATGTTCAAAATTCCATAAAATTCAATTTTTTTTTTAACAATTCTGACGAAAGTCGAACCAATCAATGGAAGCTTGCTGCTTGAAAAGCACGACTTTTCTTTCCCCATGATAACAAAGCTTTCTCTGCGAGAAAGCAAAAATTGAATTTTTCGTTTTTTTTTTTCCCCCTCCCATTCTTCAAGAACGTATTCCAAATGATGCGTGCGGACGCAATGCTTTTGGCTTGCTGCTCGAGCGTAAAAAGCTCAACAGACCGGCGGCTCGTGAATTCAAGGAGGCCCTCAAGCTCGAGAAGGACGATACCAAGAAGGATTACGTTAGGATCAATCTCGCGCGTGTTCTCGTACAACTGGGAGAATACGATGATGCAATAGAGTCTTGCAAGAATATAAAAACTGCGAGTTTCAAGTCTCACTGCCAACTCGCTCTCGCACTGTTCAAAGGTTCGTGAAATTTCGGTATTTCAATTTATGCCTTTTTTTTTTTCGCAAATTTTGCTTCTTTTTTGGATTTTCCAAATTTACAAACGAACCGCAATTTATTTTTGTTTCGTAAAAATTTCAAATATATAATTATATAATTATGTATTCATATAACTATATAATATATATATATTATATTATATTATATATTATATATTATACTATATAATATTATATTTAATATTATACTATAATATATATATATATATATATATATATACTATATAATATATAATTATATATAATTATATTATGTCATAATTATATCATTATATAATTGGTAATTTTTTGTTTGTTTTTTTTGTGTTTCCGGTTTCATTCGTCAAGCCCGTCGTTTCGAGGAATCTTACGGTGCATACGAGGCAACGCTGAATTGGTTGGCAGACGCCGGTTCCGACAAGGCTCACGTATTGTGCGCAATGGGCGCGATGGCCTACATGTTCCAGGAGGTCGACGACGTGAAGACTCTTCTCTTCCAGTGTATACAGATCCAGCCGCCTACCGTGGCCGGTCTCCTGGCCGCGGCGGCCCTCGGATTGCTTCACGACGATACCAATCTAACGGGTCTCGTTTTGCGCGAGCTCGAGCATTATCGCGACGATCCGAAGCATCGCCATCACGTTGCCGTTCTCTCGGCTTACTCTTGCCTGATACGTCAGGACATTGACGGGGCTGTACGCGTTCTCTCCAAAGCCGTTCATCGTCATCCAGGTGACTCGATTGATCATTGACGTTCGAATAAACATTTTATGCATTATCTATGACCAAATACGAAAGCGATAAATTATATTTTGCGATATTTCGTTATGCCCGCGAGACGCTCAGTCAAGAGACAAGATTCGACAGCCAGCGCTCGCGGTGGTGAAATCTTGCGAATCTGAGGGTAAATCCCGTTGGGATTGTGGCTTGTTATAATTGGGGGGGGGGAAACGAAATTATTCGATGGAAAATTTAGATTTTTCAAAATTTCGAGTCCCGTTATTGATTTTTGTGAAATTATAATACGAGGTATTCTCTGTTGGTTCTTTAATACAAAGTATTCTCTGTTAGTACTTGAAAGGAGTCCCTGTGAATTTTTTTAAAAATATTTTTTAATTAATCCGTCTACGAGATAAGGTTTTTTTTTTTTTGTAATTAAGGTTGTTGTGCCGTTTCTCAGCCAGGGGATTGGGTTGGGGTGGCATAGACGATACAATGCAGCGTCGTTCATGGGCTAGCGGGTCTTCTTTCATTATCAATATCCCAAAAACTGTGCCGTCAAAAATTCTAAAATTTTTACCGAATATTCGGGCAATGCCTCTTAAAACGTGTTTATTTTTTGAGCTCGGCGGTAACATTTTCTCAGCGGATATAACTTGCATACTGCAAAATGGTCGGAAGTTCGTCACAACGGTAATGCGATTAGTCTACGAAAAATGTCAACTTTCCGATTTTTTTTTTCCCTCAAAAAAAACGGTACCGCGAATCGTAGCCAAGTTTTACAGGAAAGTAGACAAAGTGGTCATGTAGGAAAAAAAAATTTTGTCTAAATGGTAAAATTTTTTAAAATCTTAATGCAATTTTGATCGGGTAAGTGTGGCAAAAAAAAATGTTGCTTTTCACTGAACTTTGTAATTCAATAGGTGTCATATTTTTTATTCTTATTGCAAAGGCTGCTTTGAGTATCAAAGACATATCTACGAGATCCGAAAACGAAAAAAAAAAAAAAAAAAAAAAGAAAAAAAAAATGACTGAACAGACGAAGAATGCCTCATATAATATGACAAGTTACTGCGTATAAAAATTTGTTCTAGGTAATCAATATACGCGTAATCATAGAGATAAAAAAAAAAATCAATTCTCAATCAATCTCAATCGACGTCCTTGAGTGATAATTTATGTCAATTCAAATTATCAATTGTGGTTAATCGATAGTAATAATAATAATTGTATGATTTGTGTATCATTAATTTTCTATCGCAGACGATGTTGGATGCTGGGTCGGGCTTGTGAAAATTTTACTGCAGAGCAATTCACGTACATTTGCTCATTGTGCGCAAAAAGCCATGCTGCTCGGACGCAAAAGTTCGGCCGTCGGTGTGTCTCAGGTAGCTTGCATCTCGTCGCTTGGTGATCTGAGCGACGAGGCCAACGATGATGAAACAATCGATGACGAGAGACCGAAGAAAATATGTCCGAGGCAGGGACTTAGATCCGTGCAAAAAACGGTTTTCTCGTTTCCCGGCAACGTCGAGAGCTGGGCAAATTTCGTTGTCGCCCTATCGCCGAGGTAAAAATATTAATTTAGGGGGGAAAAAAAAAAAACTTTTTTTCTTTGGGCTATTCGGCTTTATATTCGTTTACCAAAGCTATTTTTTTCCACCCTTTTTTTGTTTTTGTTTTGTTTCAGGCTAAATGTTACCGACGCCAAACCCAATGCGGCATGGATCGCTCGATTAATATCGATTGTTCGCGAACAACTCGAGACGAGCAAGCCAATGGACGATTGGTTGCTGAAAAACGAGAGGGAAGCAACGAGAATTGCCTCGGATATTCGTTTTCAGGGTAATGAATATCCAAATATAATTCTCGCAGCTTGAGATTATATACATATATATGTGTGTGTGATGTATATATAATATATTTTTTCTATATCATACAAAAATCATCGTGATTTCCAATAAAATTATTTGATCGACGAACATAATTGTTGGTTACGAGTACACGGTGTTGGTATGCCCGATAATAAAGTACTAGTATCGAAATATTGGGGAATAGGATTTGTGGGAATGATTGAAAAAATGAGTAAATCGACAAAAACAAAGCCTACGATGAATTTAAGGATGTTTCCTCTGTTATATCGATTTAATGTCATCGACTTGAAATTTTTACAGCCTGTTAGTGTTTATCCCCGAAACGTGTGTTCAAAGATTCAATGAGATTAGGAGCCTCGTTGTCGAGATATTAAATGTTTTAAAAAACATTATTTAACATGCGTTCTTAAGGGCGCACACGAAAAACAGGATCCAATCGTTCTGTAATTCACGAACTCGAAATGCCAGCACCTTTTAAAAATTATATGACCTGGATCTATATATAATAAAACCGCGTGCGAAAGCTCACCTTAATTAGAAGAATTTTCGTTGAGTAATTAAATGTGATATGTTTCAAAATGCTGAAAAAAAAACGGGCGTTCGCTGTCGATTTTAGACGCGACTGACAATGTTGCCGAACTCAACTTGTCGAATCGGGCTTTTTTTTTAGAATAAAATCCTGGAATTTTTTTTAGCGTCTTTTCATAGTATATGGCATAAATAATAACTTATAAAATGTGCGTTATTATCCCTCTATACATTTTGGCAAGGGAAAAATAGAAACAATGAAAATTTGGCTCTTTTTGTGCTTCAACTCTAAACGCTGCTCAAACTATACATAATAGAGGAAAATTGCTCATAAATCATTTCATAGGTAACTAAATTCTCTACAAAAAAGTCTGCGACGGCATACATCTAAAGTTAATTATTGAGGCGTGGGAGGCGTCCAAAGTTGTAAAAATAATTACAAAAAAATAATTTCAAGTAGGTGTCTTTATTTGAATTTAGTTATAAATAAAGTTTTTTGGGCGGTAATGGCGGTAAATTTCAAGTAGGTGTCTTTATTTGAATTAGTTATAAATAAAGTTTTTTGGGCGGTAATGGCTTTCTCGTTGTGCCCAGTTAACGTATGAATTTTTATGCATTTTTAATTCAATGCTAACGCGGTGATATGTAATTTAACATCTAATGGGTCTACTATTCTTGCGATTTTACAAAAATCACACTTCATCGTCACGCCACTTCGGACACCTCTCACTCATCCGCTATTGACTTTTTATGTATACCGTCGCGGACTTTTTTTTATAGAAAATTTAATTCTCTACAAAAATCGTTATTGGGCAATATTCTCTATCTTGAATAGTTCGGACAGCGTTTGGAGTTGAAGCTGGGAAAACGTGAATTTTTAATTTTTTTTTGCAATATAAACGTTAATATTTCAAAAACTTACAGGAGTATATTACTATAGTTTTTATACGTTGTGTATAAGCAGAGGGACCCCCCTCGGACGACTCGTCCCGCAAACAAACAGAGGAACATCCTCAAGGATGTATCGGACTGTATCGGACGTACTTTCCTAACCAAAAGTGACTTTCGTCGACAATATTGCATACTTCACGATAACATAAAAATCGGAAAATATTCAATCACAATAAAGACGATAAGAAGATGAATAATAATAATTCCAAAAATTTATCAATTTATTGTTTAAACAAAACATTTTTTAACAAATTTTTAGGGAATGTGCTTTTTTTTTGGTCGTGTGAAATGAATTCGTTGATTTTTCTGACTACGCGTGAATTTTTTTTCAAATTTTCTTATCACTTTGAAATTTAGGTTTTCGGAAAATCAATTTTTAACACTTTTTTTGCCTAAAAAACACAAAAGTTTTCATTAAAATGTCATTTTCGTGTGTTCGGGCAACTTTGTTTGTCATGGAAAAAATTTTAAATACTAAATGCATACAATTTGAAGAAAAAATTAACAAAATGAAGACTCAATTATTTCATCCAGAAAAAAATCACAGCAATTGAATCTCCATTTTCGTTAATATTTTTTGTGAATTGTATGCATATAAGGCATTTGTGTGCATTTAAATTTTTTCCTTGATAATCAAAGTTGCCCGAACACATGAAAATGACATTTCAATTAAACTTTTCCGCGTTTTCGAGCAAAAAAAAAGTCTTGAAAATTGATTTGAAAAATCTGAAAAAAATTTCAGTCGAAAGTTGACAAAAAAAAAAGACAAATTTGTATGTATGAAAATATTATTAAAATATTTCTTTGAGTACTCGATAAAGTAAAAAAACAGTTAATTTTCAAAAATCGATCACATTTCCGTATCCAGCCATAAAAAAAATCTGAAAAAATTCACAAAAAAGTTTTTCGAGTACCCAAACAATCTGAACTTTTTTCAGATCTTTTTTATACCCCGATAGAAATGGATGGCTGACAATGAGTTGACGGAGAATGCTTCACATGGATGAGATTCAATTTAAACCTACCTGCAAATGCGCATAACTTCGTCAATCGCTTACCGAAACTTTTTATACAGATAGATCATTCGTAGGCACAAATTTCGTTATTGAATTTGAAGGAAATCGATCGAGTCGTTTGGACTCGATAAATTTTCGAATTTTTTGAAAAATCCGTACGGGCCATTTGTTTCGGCTCGAGCTTCTACGATTGTCGGATATTTCGAGTGAAAAGTTTTTCGATAATCTGCGGTACTGTCGAAAGATGTTTGGTATGAAATAAAAAAAAATTTGCCGAGGCATTTGAAAAATTTATAATTTTTTTTTTTTTTCTTTTAAAAATCAGTATAGGCATTTTGTTTGGGGCACGAGCTCCCACAACTTTCAGAGGCTTTCGATTCAAAAATTTTCTCCATATATTGTGTACCATCGAAGGATTTTTGGGTATTGAATTTCGAGAAAATCGATACGGGAGTTCTTAATTTATAATTTTTTTTTTTTTTTTTCCAATTCGCGGAGAAATCGATGCAAGTGCCCAACTCGAATTCGGAAAAAAAAAAGACAATATTTATAAACAACGGAGTCATTATGTAAACAGTAATAACGTCATCGTTTGTAAATATTTTTCAACAAGAAAAAAAAGGGTTAAAACTTTGTTTTAATTTTTTTTTTTTCACATTTCTGTCATTCGCGAACTCCGGGCATTGATTTTCCGATTGATCATTCATTGATTCGCGTATTTTTTTTTTTTTTTTTTTTTTCCGAGTTTATTCAAATTTTCGTAGCTACTACGAGATAACATCCTCGATCGACAATTTCTCACGATAATTCGTAGATGTTCGTTGATATCGACCAATCATTGATCGTGAGAGACGAGGAAAAAAAAAAAACAAAACAAAAAAGCTTCATACAAGATCTCGGAGTCCAGGTCTACGAATGAATTTTGGACCGGTGATTTCTACGTTTGTTCGATGAGTACGATGATCGTCTCTTCCACGCATGTGCGACTGGGGCACGACATCAATTTCCGCGTCTATGTGATCTTGCACAGTCTAAAAACAAAGTTTATCGATGAATTGATCAAACGAATTTTTTTTTTTTTTTAATAATAGCTCAATAATTAATTGATTAATATCAAGACAATAATTTTTTTTCCCCCTTATTTTATAAATCAATTGCAATTTCAATGAATTGCGGAACGATAATCACCTCTGATTGTACCATATCACTGCTCTTTATCAATTTCAGGAGCTTTACGACTTCGGCGTCGGGGCTAATTTTATTCCTCTCGATCGCAGCCTCGACTTTTTTAATCTGAAATTTTTATTTATTTTTTTTTAATATTTAAAATTATACTAATTAGAAACGAGAATTATTCAAATGAAAATTCGAAACGTTATCGAGATTGTTTTATCGTTGCAAGGGAGAGGGGGGAAAAAAAAAAGGTGTACCGTATCCTTGAAGTACGATTCCTTTTTCATATTGGGATTGTCCGAGTCGAGGGAACTTCGGAAAAATGGCACGACATCGTCGACCCTGTCGATATCGGCGAAAGCCATTATCTTGAGACACCTTATGCCGATGTAGCGTGGATTTCTGGCCGTTGTAAGAATCTCAAGGGCTACATGAGCCTGGCCCTGATTTATTGCCAGAGCACCGAGATGCGTGAGAACTCGTCGAACCGTCGGATAGCCGCGACGATCCAGCTCGCGCCACAATTGAATACCGTACTTTAAACTCTCCGGTGTATTCTGAAGATTTTAACAATAAAAATTAACGAATTAGCTTATTAATAATAGGGACCGTGCGTGTAGACTTTTTCGCCACCTGGTGATAAAAACATTTACTAATCTTCGGCATTTATTAAGCTTTTACATGTCATTTGCGGTTTAATAATTATTTATTAAATAAAGTAAAATAATTTTACTAATGTCTGACCCAAAATTAGTTTGTTGCATCCGAGGATGTACAAAAATCTCACGTCGGAAGCGTGGATTCGATTCATCAGTGAAATTTTACGGTTTTCCTGACTGCACGCTTGGTGCTCCGTGCATGGAGAAATGATAAACGCTTGTTTGTGGTACACCACTTGACAGGTTATGGTGACTTGTCCATTTAAATCTTCTATCTCGGCAACATTGAAAACATGACCTGATTTTTAAATAACTTTTCACCTTTTATAATATTATGGCCTTGAACACGGTTGTTAATCACTGGCCGAAAACTATATTTAATTACTTTTTCCATTGTTTCTTGACTTATTCATTGCAATTATGCGAAATTTTTTTTATAAAGTTGACAACAGAGAGCGCGAGCTTCGGCAGTAGTGCTGCCTCTATATTTCGTGCACGGTCCCTATATATCAACTTAATAATGAAAACTTATTATTTAATCGAGAGCGATGATCTATTTAGGTTATTCAATGATTCTATGGGAGTTCATTAAGAATCATTTGATTGATCATTTTTTTTAAATCATTTTTTTCAAAATACATCGTCCCTACATTATCAAGTAAAAAAATCAGGTTTCCCATTTTTTTTTTTTTTTTCAGCGACCAAAATAATGATTTTTTTTCATGGATTTGTTTTTTATCATTCACAACTGCGTTAAAATTTTTTTTGTTATTAAACCTGAGTTTAGGACCGCTTAGAGTATTGCAGGCATCCTGACATTACCAACTCGAATTTTTTAAAATTATTTCATCGTTGTAGAGCTACCTCTATGAGGAAACGAAACGTATGAAGAAAAAAAAAAAAAAAAAAAAAAAAAAAAAAAAACAGTGAAAAAACAATTAAGTTTTTAAATATATTTATTTCCATCTAGTAACACTTGTACATCAGGTATTCGCTGTGTGCAGTGCCATATTATAGCGGCTGAGAACGACTTAGAGCGCCCATGGTGGCGAGAACGCGCATGTTTTGCTGGAGTCGCGTAGTGCAATTGAGGGCAATATAAAAGAGAAGTCGCGGAAAGGAAATTTAAACTGTTGCGTGAAGTCATATAAGGATGTTTTCTGCTACAAAACTTCGGAAATTAAGTTTTGCGCGTTTTCGACAGGAATTTATAAAGTTGAGAAGCGCAAAAACTAGATTCGTTGGGTGCAAAAAACAAAGAAAGTAAAATTCTTGAGGTTAAACGTGCATATATTGTCCGGTATGAAAAATTCATGTCAGGATATTATAATACAAATAAATTGATTTTTTTTTCCTTTTTAGTAGCTCTCGTGATTTGCTACCCGAATATGGAGTGAGCACTTCGTGGGTAATCGTTCATCCACGTTACAATCAAGTCCGAGAGTTACGTCTTTCTTGTTCTCGATACGAGCCTTGTCGGTTCGTATGACAAGACCGACAAGGTTCATGCTTAGCCTCAAATTGAGAAGGAAAAGTAGCCGTAAACCTATTTTCATTGCATCGTAATACGTCGATTTATTTTTTTTCAACGCAGTTATAGTCAAGCTCACCTCAAAAAAACTCTATGCAGCACGAATACAAACGTTCGTTTATTAAAATTAATCCAACGAGGTTTCGTCTATGTAAATAAATGAGAGCTATTCCAGCAAAATTTGCGGAGTACAGCCGGCCGCGACGCCACTTGGGCTTTCTGCACGCAGCGAATAGGCCATTTCTTTATCAATTTAGTGCACAAAAGGAACTTTCAAGTGTATTGCGTTCTAAAACACAAGTTTTACTTTGGTTGCTCAAAACAATGATGAATACAGAACATTCGTACGAGTACACAACGTACTTTAAGGTTGTTGTGCTGATATTTGAAAATTTTACCATTCGGACCAAATTTTTCAACAATTTATATATATATGATCCCTTTATCTACCTTCCTGTAAAACTTGGGCACGATTCACGGTACAGTTTTTGAGAAAAGAAATCGGAAAGTTGACGTGTTTCATGGAATAATTGCATTACCGTTACGGAGAACTTCCGACTATTTTTCAGTATGCAAGTTATATGTGCTAAGAAAATGTTAACAGCGAGCTCAAAAAATAAATACGTTTTAAGAGGCATTACCGGATATTCGGTAAAAATTTCTCAATTTTTTTACAATACAGTTTTTGGGATATTGATAATGAAAGAGGACCCGCTTGCCCGTGAGTTGGGCAACATTGTATCGTCCATGAATGCCCCGCTCACCGCACACCAACCCCAACCCAATCCCCTGGGCTGAGAAACGGCACAACAACCTCAATAGTGAACTTAGACGTATCATAGGGAAATTCCCATTTTTCTTTAACAAGGCTCGTGCAAAAATCACTTATTACGGTATGGTTAATTTAGCCCTCACGAGTAATTTTTTTTTCAATTTCTTACACAAATGAAGAGAAGTATCATAGAAAATTAACATTTTACTTTTAACAAAGATACCGTACACTTTACCGATTATGAGTAACTCATAATGGACAGAAAAAAAAAAAAAAAAAGAAAATAGATACTCTAAACCTGAAAATAGAAATTTCAGGTTCATTAGTAAAACTTCATGATACTTCACGAAATTCATGAAATTTCAGGCTCATTAGTAAAATTTCATTATACTTCATGAAATTCATAAAATTTCAGGCTCATTAGTAAAATTTCATGATACTTCATGAAATTCATGAAATTTCAGGCTCATTAGTAAAATTTCATTATACTTCATGAAATTCATGAAATTTCAGGCTCATTAGTAAAATTTCAATGATACTTCATGAAATTCATGAAATTTCAGGCTCATTAGTAAAATTTCATTATACTTCATGAAATTCGTGAAATTTCAGGCTCATCAGTAAAATTTCATTATACTTGATGAAATTTTAAGAGTCGCATTGGTGTTTCATGATACTCAAGGTTTTCATGACTTTTCAGAAACCCTGAGAAAATAAATTTTCGTAATGTGGGAATATTACTACCGATTGCTTTGAAATTTACGATTTTATCAATTGGTAAATTATTTCATTGTTAATTATGAGAAAAAACTCAATTAACAAATTAATTGTTAAATAATTTGTAATGACAATGAAAGATATTTTTTAGCAATTATTTTTTTACCATTTAGGCTCACCTCTTTGTAACAGGCGGCGGTCACAAGAATAAGAGCGTTTCTCGGATGAACTCTTCCGTCGGTCAGTCTTCCTTTGATGGTGTCATAAACGGTTCTCATGGTGGCATACTGTTTGTTGCAATACAACAAATCCAAGAGAATCTGATACGACGTTAATTGATTGAAGAACATTGCAAATTCCGGATCGTTAAACATCTCAAGAGCCAATTCGTACTCGTTGAGTCTGTGAAAAGCTCGCATGACGATAGGACCAAACGTAAAAGTTCCGAATCTCATTTCGCCGCTCTGACCGTTGAATTTTTTCAACATCTTAACAACTAGATCAATGTCCTCGGGCGTTTTTTCAAGGAGATAAATCATTACTCTGAGATCCTCGGTGAATATCATACCGGCCGAATCGTCTTTGACGTAATCCTTCATTTTGCTGCGAAACGAATCCTCAAGATTCAGAAATTGATTCTTGTAATGATCCCTCGTTTTGTGATAAGCGGTCAGTCCGAGACTCTGTTCGCTGAACAATGTGCGCATTTCTAAATTGCGACGAATTGAGAAATTTTTTTGGTTTCTTTAAGTTGCGCTATGAGCTTTCCAATGAGGTTTCTACGCAATGTTTTGTGTATTTTTTTTTTTTTTTTAATTTAATTTCTGTAATGCTATTGTATTCGCGATGCTCACGACCTATGGCGACTTCGTAAATCTTTTTCAAACATCCGTTGAGCTTATGTTTTTCAGTGAAAATCTGAATCCTCAATATTTTGAAAGCAAAATGAGCGTTTGGTTGTGTGATTATCGACTATATTAGTGTATGAATTTCGAGGTAATCTCCGCGCGGTCATGATTCTTCCTATAGTTGCTATGCTAAAATCGTGATTTTTAACTCAATTTTTCTCACTAAAAAGGTCGTTAAGGTACACTCAAACTTTGCAGGTACATTGGAGGGTGCTTTAAGATTAACACATCAAAATTTAATGCGATTCTGCATTATTTACCAAAACGCTAGGACTACCTTAATGCAATTTAATGTCATGTTATCGTTCCACACATTATGTGCAATATTTTGAAAATAAAAAATAAAAAGACGATTGTGAAAATGCAATTTTTCTATAAAACTGATCCTTCGCGATCTTGTAAACACGTGCGGTGGCTACATAGCTACTTATGGAAAAATATACGCCCCTGAACCATGCTTTTTCATAGGCTTTTTGGATGTCCCTAGCAGATCTGATATAAGAGAATATAATTTGAAAATAATATTTGCTTTGAGGAAACAATCAATTTTAATAAATTGAGCGCAAGTAAAGCTCACAAAATTTCCAAAGAAACACTCAAAACTAAAATAATTTTAACTCAAATTGAGATTGAATGAAAATTTCATATAAATCGTAATAGAAATTAAATTGAAAATGAATCGAATTTGTGAGCTACGTGAGATTTATTCAGTGTAGAAAAAAACTTGGAAAAGATATACCAAAAATTCATTGTAATTTCTTTTTAATGTTGGCTCAAAAGTTGCAGAAAGCAAAAACTTATTTTCACTTTAATATTATTTAATTCCCGATTTATGCATGATGTTGAAATTTTCATCGTTGGAATGCAACGAAAATAAGTTTTATTAAATTTAAAAAAAAATCGTTTCCAGTATTGTTGACGCTTTTCTGGCATATTTAGGCCCCGGATCGCAAAAAAAAAACCGAAAAGGAAGGTTTAAACGATATTTGACTTCGAGACAATACTGAAAGTGATTTTTCTTTTTTGTTTAAACCTATTTTCGTTGCATTCCAACGATGTAAATTTCAACATCATATTTATGCAGCATGAGTCAACTGGTATTCAATTGATTTTCAAGACAATCGAAGAATAAGAAAAAGTAACGATAAACTTTTGCTTCAACGGGTCCTCGCTAGGCGTGTCGTGAAAGTCTATTATTCTAATAATATGTGCGTAACGATATATTAAAATCCCATATTCGTCAAAGCGTATTTAATTTTTAATGGAATAAGACTATTGACGGGACGACATCGTTATTTTCAGAAATAAACATGAAATAATATTTTAAAAAAGTATCACACTGCATTATTTCTTACGCAGGCAGCAGATCCCCGAGCCTTCTTACAAGGGTCATTACTTTTGGCCGCTAGTGGCTTGTCGTTGCGTGAGCATCGCGAATAACCTTGTCAGGTTTTTACGCCCCTTACCCTTTTCATTATAATTTCCATTTCATTTTTTATCGTTCGCAGCTACTCTTTCCTAAGACTTTTTCCCTTTTCTTTTGCACTACTCTATCGCGCTTGCGCAAGGGGACAGAGAAACTGTGGAGAACCTAGCTCATACAGGATGCTATATTTTTACAGAATTTCAGTTGCGTTACCATCAGAAATTCAGAAAAATTGCCTCTCGCTCATTACTCGAAGCGCAAGCCGATGCACAGCCAAGCGGTCACCGATCCCAGTGCGGGCCAAGATCAACGTTGCTTAAGGGGTTAGGTACCCTTGCAAGGCCAAAAAAAATTCTTTTTTTGAGATTTTTTTCTCATGACTGGATCATTTGTAACAAACTAAATCGTTGGAATTAGTTAAAAACAATATTCTCTTGTACTTGACAGTGAAACATTTTGAATTTTCGCTTTATTTTTTTTTTATAGAACCGAAAAATCAACGATTTTTTTAGTGAAAAAAACATTTTTTACTTTGAACATCCGCCATTTTGTCAAAAAATTAAATTTTGATAAAATCTCGCCGTCAAGTACAAGAGAATATTGTTTTTAACCAATTCCAACGATTTGGTTTGTTTCTTGAAATGTGTATCTTTTGAACTGGTAAATATTGATCAATGAATAATGAAAACTGTCTTAAAAAAAAAATCTCAAAAAAAGCGTTTTTTTTTGTCTTGCAAGTGTACCTAACCCCTTAACACCGGAAACTGCCGGAGCCGTACACCGACTGCACATCCACTGCTATCGGTGCATTTGTTTTTGTCGTATTCGATAGGGTATTTCATTAATTGTATTATAATTTAATGCGGAAATAAAAAAAATTGACAAATGTCCACTAACATTATTATCGTTGGGCAAATGTTTCGATCGATTCTCGCGCTTCTCAGCTTATTTCAGAGAGCGCGACATCGTGAATTTCATAAACGAGGTTTCCGGAAAAAAAACTCGCATATCTCACGAAACATATAGTTTTATAATCCTCAAAAAAACGTAGTTGATTAATTGAGCGTAATCATCGATGTCCAAATAAAAATTGCGAGAAAGTGAGTTTAATGTGAAAAAAAAAAAAATTGAGGTTATGCTTCCAGTCAAATTACATCATTTGTTTCGAAGCTTCGAGACGAATGAGAGAGGCAATGTAATTGGGCGATAAAACAAGAGTCAACGATACAAGCATGTGAAAATTTTAATTCGAAAGGTTCGAAGTACATCTCGAGAAAAATAAGCTTTAGGTTATAAAAAATTGTACTTACGATTAAAGACTATATGACGAGTTATGTTTTTGCTCAAAAGTCCCAAATTGAGCTTCATGAAACATCTAACACTTCCTGCCATTTTTTACGACTGACAACGAATTCTTCACTGTTAAATTTTTGCAAGTAGAATAACCAGACCAAACTCGGATAATGGATTTTTTGACGAAAAAAGAAGAAAAAGAATTGTCGTGAAGAAAGCGACGGTGGCGGTGGCGCCTCGAACACGGGAATATATATATATATGTATATAAGACCCAAAGTGCGTATTGGATATTTGAACGTCGGTTTCCGGTGGATTGAAATATTTTTAGCCATCAATTATTTATAATGTTGACTGTATCTTCGAAATAGTTATCGTTCGAAAATTATCTGGAAACAATATGCCAATTTGTACTCGAATCCTTTTTTCTGTTTTGTTAGAAAAAAAATGGGAAATTTTGTAAAATCTTAAATTGTCGATTCTCACCAAATTTGGTATAAAAGATCCTGAAACGTCGTTATAACTGTATAATAAAATTATATACTCATATAGCTCAAAGTTTTCTCGAGTTATTTCGTTACTGATCTTTTTTCAAACAATTCAAAATCTCATAAAATCTAAATCCCATTATCGATTCGCCCAAATTCAATACGAAGCGTCCTTATACTTTGTTTTCGACCTTGAATACATCCCGTTTTGTCTCATAATTTCTTACTAACGGAGCATTAATGACTAGGTATTATAGGACTTTAAAATTAAAATCAAACAAAAAAAAAAAATTTATGGTGAGGGTCAATCCCTTGGCATGGAATACCCCAAATATTTTAATTAGTGTGATTTTTTTAAATATTTTAAATAGCGTAAATAATGTAAGTAGTGTGGTTTTTTAAACACTGTAAATATAGCGTACGTAAAGAATTGATGTTTTCTCAAAATAATAATTTTCTATTTTTTCGTGTAAGTTGCATATTTTTTACTATTAATACACATATTACATATTACTGTGACTTTACATTTATGTTTGTGTATTTTTAATCGTCCAAATACCTAACATTAAAATAATTTAATTGAAAGCTATACCGCCACCGCTAAATCGGGGAATGGGGGGTCACTAACTCGTCCCCTAACTCACTAGAGGCGCTACGAAACTCGCTACGAAATAGAAGTCTTGTGGGAGCTTCCACTCTAGGTTAATTCTCTTTGTTGGAAGTTGGAATAGTTGGGGTTTTCTTTGCTCCTCATCCTCATAGTACGCCGAAAAACAAATTTCAGACGCGCGTAAAATTGCATAAAACAGTGAAAAATTAATCTATTTTGATTCGGTAAATGAATTCTTCTTCAGAAAGTAAGTAAAATTTGAGTGTGTTGCTCGAAATTAATATTAATAATATATAAAATAGTAAATCATCAATAAATAAGGTACACCGGAACTCGTGTAGCTGCACGCGGCAGTTAACTGCACGCTCCACCCGTTCCGTTACGAATTTGCGTCCACCACGAGCTCCGCGTCAGCCCGCTGAGCACAGAATTCGCGTGCTCACGCTCTACGCAATTGTTTCTCTCGCTTTTCCGCATCTTTTTTGATACCTCGAGCGATCGGCCTTTAGCAGGCACGTGCTTTTTCGCGCACTATTTTCTTTCGACTATACCGGTACATGCATACTCGGACGAAATGGAAGAGAACAAGGGAAAAAAAAGAAAATGCGTTAATTTTACGATTAAGGACAAGTTGGATATTTTACAAAAGCTAGACGCAGGCTCCTCCGTTACGCGTGTTGCGCACGAACACTGCTTGGATCCGGCAACGATAAGACGATGGCGAATAAATCGCCAGGCGATAGAGAAAGAAAATAAAGGTGGTTCGGACAGAAAAAGAATAAGAAAAGGTCGTTATGAAAAATTGAACGAGGCTCTCTATATTTGGTTTCAAGAAATGAGATCACGGGGACTCCCTCTGTCCGAGACAATTTTCAGAGGTATGTACATGTTTATGCAATAGTACATTATCCAACGAGAGAATAAAGTCCAAGTTTAAGTATTCGATTTTACGGCGGGTTTGGGTTTACTGCATGAGCGAAGCAAGGGCAGTAATCACCCGAGGGTATAATCGACTTTTATTCTCGCGTTGCATATAGGACTTTATTTGCGACTCAACTCTGGCCACGTTAATGACTTGAAAAGTGGGATTCAATATTTTTTTGCAGTATTGTGCATAAAATTCAGAAAATTATCGATGAAAAAATAAAATTTAAACCTAAAAAAATACTTTTAAAAATCAAATTAAATGAAATTGATTCATGGAAGTTCAATAACACAGGGTGGCCATGGTCAGGGAAAACCTGGAAATATTAGGGAATTTTTCATCTGGTCAGGGAATAATTTTAAAATTACAAAAAATAAAATTCCAGCTCTTCGATCGACCAGGAGGAGCAATGTTCTTAAAAATTTTGATTTGCATCCGCGTCAAGACACTTTCGTTTACTTGAAATATTTTTCTTACTTTTGCTGACTCGAAACATACTTTTTTGTTTTGTTTTTCAATGTCTTCGTATCGAATTTTCAGGCTTCGGGAAAAAAATTCAATCGGATTTTTGTAATCAGCGAAATTTTCAATCGCCCGGAGCCTGAAAATAGTGAGAAAGACGAAGAAGAAAAAAATTTCTCCAATTTCCCCCCCCCCCCCCCCTTTTTTTAAAAGCTGATGAAAATACCGAAATTTCAAATGCCCATAACTTTTATCAGGATCGACGGATTTGGGCTTATCGGGATGATTTTGAAGAGCCCAGAAGTAGACTCGAAGAATGTCGTTTGATCTCGAGAGCTTAATTTTTTGTACCCAAAAGTGCACTAAAAATCGGCGAATTTTAGTCCAAATGAGGATGCGTAGAGAAATTGGCAAAAATCGATGGTTTGACTTTGAAAGTTTATAAAAAATCGAAGAAAAAAAAAATCGTAATCGAGTTTCATCCCATTTGGTAAGCAAAAGTTACGGCGATTCTAGTGAACCCAATCATTTTTCACAATAATTCGAAAAATCTTGTAGCTTGGAAATTTCATATAGGACCCTGTACCGATGTATTTTCTTCCGCTGATGACGAATCTGTTGAGCATATTCCTTGAAACTCAAAAATTGCATTTGAAAACGTCAAAAACACGTTTTTTTTTTTCCCCCGAAAATTAAAATAACAAATTACATCGGATAAAGTTTTATTAAAATTCGAATGGTTTGTATAAATTTTGAACAAATCACTATTCTTCCGATATTATTTATAAATAAAAAATCAAATTAATAAGAAAAAAAAAACATCCTGATAAAATAAAAATGATTTTTTCGTCGTTGTTAACGATTTTTTTTCATTCAAACGTTCGTCAACTTCCTTCTCGAATCATTGATTGATTAAACAGATAAGCTCGTATTCTATTGAAATTTTAGCTAGGCAAAGTTGGGTATTTTTTCAGCGTAAAGTCAGGGAAAAGTCGGGGAATTTATTTGCTTCTTTTCTGTGGCCATCCTGTATAAAAATAATTTCTGGCATTTATTCTATATTAGCAACATCAACAATTTACATGATAATTAATCGATATTTACTGTGTTTCTTACTGTCGGGGGAAAAATCTCGAATCGGAACCAAAAAAAGACCAAAATCAGAAGTATCTGCGCAGTCAACTGCAAATATACAAAATATATCTGATATCTTATTAAATAGAGATAATGTGTCATTGAATATTGCACATTCAAGTAACATCAATAACCATTTCCATAGGTACATTCGTGTGTAATAAAATTTTGAAGAATCTAATTGGTTTAAAATTGAAAATGTTCGTTTTTGAAACTTTATTCACTAAAGTTTTATAAATTTGTCGAGTACTTTCAAAATTTAAAATTTTATGAGTTCAAATCGTCATTATTTAAGTACAAAGATTTACTAAAAACCTGACTATAATTATTTTACATACAAATCAGGTATTAAATATTACGTTTAAGATATCAAATATATTTCAAATAAACGAATGAAAGCATTTTTTGTATTAAAAAATCGTTACAATTTTTTCTTACGTGTGTAAATTAGAATATCATTAAAAGTTTATAATAATACAGAAAGAAATGGTTCAAGATTAAAAAAAAAAAGAGAGAGAAAACCAAAAAAAAAAGTATAAAATCCATTAGCGGGAGAAAAGTAAATTTGCGGGGAAAAAAGTATGAGTATGCTATACTTTTGTACGACTTTTTGAGCAAAAAAAAAAAAAAAATTATGGTCGAGTCGGGAATAAATGTTACACGTAAAAATGTAATGAATTTATTTTCCAGACAAAGCATTTGAACTGAACGAAAAATTGGATGATGCAAAAGAGTTTTACGCAAGCGAACGTTGGCTCAGGCGTTTCAAAAACACGTATGGCATTCGTCAATTATCCGTGACGGGAGAAAAATCATCGACCGACAAATCCGCAGCGGAAAATTATAAGATACAATTTTCGCAATACATTTCAAAAGAAAATTTACTGGATTGTCAAATATTTAACGCGGACGAGACCGGCATAAATTATAAGCTGTTGCCCAACAAAACGCTTGCGGATGATGAAAAATCTGCCGAATTGAAAGAAAATAAAGATCACGTGACGATTCTTGTCTGCAGCAATGCCGACGGAAGTTTTAAGCTTCCGTTACTAATGATCGGCAAATCGGCGCATCCAAGAGCATTGAAAAATCTCACGATGAATTCACTTCCCGTGCGTTATGCAAATCAAAAGAGCGCCCGGATGAATTGTCAAATTTTTGAAGAATGGTTCGAAAATGATTTTGTCCCGAACGTTATCGATTTTTTGACAGGAAGAAATTTACCATTGAAAGCCGTCCTTATTCTCGATAATGCGCCGTTTCATCCATCGGAGGAAAAATTAACTGTCAACGATATTAAAATGCTCTCTTTGCCGTTCAATGTTGCATCCATGATACAGCCCATGGATCAAGGCGTAATCGAGACATTGAAAAAGCATTACAGGCTTCAATTGCTTCAGTCAGTTTTGAATGATCAATGGACCGGACTGGACGAAACGAACGCCCTAAAATCAATAACGATAAAAGAGGTGATTTATTGGATTAGCTCTGCTTGGGACGAGATAAGTGCCGATGATATTTCCAAATGTTGGATACCTCTTTTAAATCGTTCCGATCAAGCCAAAAATCATTTATCGAACGAAACACGGTCTCGTGAAAATTTGAATAGCGCCTTGTTGAGTGAGCTCAAAAGACTCGACGATTATGAGCACGCTACGATCGAATATATCGATCGATGGATGGCATGCGACAACGATCCCCCATCGCCTATGCCGTCGGACGATGAAATTATTAAACGCATATCGGACGATTCAGTTCCCGAAGAAGAGGAGGAGAATGGTACAAAATATTTTTCATATTTATTTTTTTTTTTTTCAATCTTCCGATCGATTTTCATTTTTCATTGCAGAGACAATTTTTTTTTTTTTTAATACCTTTCGATTGTTTTTTCGAGTACGCGCTAAAAAAAAATTCTTGAAAACAAAATAAGGCGGTAAATTTATTTTCCATTTTGTGTCATACCGTCGCAAAGTGACGCTCTGTTTTGTTTTGATTTTTTTTTTTTTTTTTTTTTAATTTAGAAAGAGGCGAAAATGTATCTATAACGTCAGTACCCACTGTTATTCTGGCGGCAATAATATTGATCAAGTACTGCGAAGAATCTGGGAGTATTCCATTGAACGATTTCATGGCACTCGGAAGAATACATAATAAAATATTAACAATAAAAATTTTCAATATAAAATACAAGTATCGATGCTTGTTTCACGAATGCCGAGTTTATTGCAGAATCAAAAAAAATGTTTGAAGTATTCAAAATATTTGATAACCGTTAATGCCAGTACAAAGAATGTCGATAAAATACTTGGATGATTAAAGTTTATATTTTTTCTAATAATGACTCGACAATATATTAGTTATTTTTTTCTGACGCGTGGGTGGGTACCGGGTGTGAATTAACCCATTAAGGACCAAATGGACGTTTTTTTTTTGTCTGTATTCAGTGGCTCTGTTCAATATGAAATTGGTCCGAAAAAAAAATCGAGATAAGTTATTTCCGATGTAGAGTTGTCTGAACTTTCGATCTATCCAGTCAGAATTTTGAAAAAAATACATATTAAAAAAGTTATAATTGTTTATTTAACAAAAAAACATGAAATTTCGAAAATTTTTTTGGCTTTATCGAGCACTTTCGGATGTTGAATTTGGAAAAACCCTGTAGTGCATTTTAAAGGTTAGGGTCCACGGACGCAAAAATTTGCGTAACCTTTAAAATCCTAAACCAATTTCGATCCGAAAGTGCTCGATGAAGCCAAAAATTTTTTTTCGAAATTTCATGTTTTTTGTCAAAAAAAACAATTATAACTTTTTTAATATGTATTTTTTCAAAATTCTGACTGGATAGATCGAAAGTTCAGACAATTTTACATCGGAAATAACTTATCTCGATTTTCTTTCGGACTGATTTCATATTGAATAGAGCCACTGAATACAGACAAAAAAAAACGTCCATTTGGTCCTTAATGGGTTAACGGACGACAAAGATTGAAATATCATTGCTTGATCCCTTGATTTTCGTTAAGGGGTAACACCACTGTAAAAATCTAAAAATGCACAATTTTTTTTTTGGGATGGAAGAAAAGGTAATAAGATAATAATATTTGAGGAAGTTATTAGGCATATATTTAAGTATAATAAAAAAAATTATTATGAAAACATATTCAAAAATGGCAACACTGGAGCCATTCTCGCGAGACATGCGACACGCAGTGTAACTGTCACAAATTTGAATTTGAAAAAAAAAAAGCACTTGATCTATAGATATATTAATAGCTACAGAAATACGTAGGGGATTTTCGAGAAGTTAATTTAAACATTATTTATTAACAAACGAGTGCCCTCTCTTTTGTCGAAAATTCGAAAATTTTTATTCAAATACTCGCCAATTACACAAAAATCAATATTTTTAAAATCCCCTACGTATTTCTCTAGCCATAGACATGTAGATTGAGTAGTTTTTTTTTCTAGATTTAAATTTGCATATGAAATTCTGCAGCACTTGCGTGCCGCAGAATTCATTCAGTTTCACGAGAATGGCTCGAGTGTCGCAATTTTTAAATATTTTTTGATAATAAATTTTTGTATTATACTTGAATATATGCCTAATAACTTCCTTAAATATTATTATCCTATTACATTTTCTTCCATCTGAAAAAAAAAAAATGGCGAAAACGGCGCTTTTCTTTTGTTTTTACAGTAGCGTTACCCCTTAAGGGGTTATATACAGTTGTACCGCGCAAAAAGATGAAATTTTCTCAATTTTTTTTTTTTTTGACACCATAAAAAATATTTATTCAAAATCTTTTGTCAACGTCGAATGGTACGCGTTTCTAAGAACTTGTTGAAATTTTTTCATCAAAAAATATTGAATAATAAAAAATAGGCGAATTCCAGGAACGCCTTTTTTTTCGACGTGACTTGCGGTGGACATCATGTCCTGAGAACGGTTCATCCGAAATCAAAAATTCAAAAAAATTCCGTCAGTATAATGTATTGTCTAGTCGCTGAACGAAGGATTTGTAAAAATTTTGATTTAAAAAAAAAAATGGCGACGCTTGTAACAAAAAATGTACTTTTTCAATGTATAACATTTTCGATTTTTTGCTCTAAAAAAAAAATTTTTCAAAAAAAATTGAAAATCCTTCGTTCAGCGACTGGCTATTATCATAATCAATAAGTTGTATAAATTTGGTGTTGATCGGATCAATAGTTTTTTTAGTAATCGTGTCCACCGCAAAGGTAATTTCCTAAAAACAAGATTCTGAGATAATCGCGTTTAAATTTTCAAGAGTTTGTTTCTTTCATATTTCAAATAAATATATTTCAACTTACATCGAGTCGGTTCTAATGCTACGATCGTTGTGAAATTTTGTGAGAGTATTCTCGAGAGTATATACTTAAAGAATATGCAATTAAAAAAAAAAGTCTTTTTTCATCCATCACAACTGTATATAACCCCTTAATCAGACGTTTCGTAATTTTTAATTCACGCGCGATCAGCAGTTGCGCGGAATTTTTCGGGGGCTGCCCAATGCCGTGCTCGGCGTGACACCTAGCTCTACCCAATTTCCTCGCCTATCCGCCCTAAAGCGTGCAGTTATATCGAATTCCGGCATAGTCGTACTTTTCTTGATCACGTTATAAAAGTTGTTAAAAAAAATAAAAAACAGCAACAATTCAAAACTCTTGTCTGTCCGGGCTCTGAAACAAAATGGAAATTGATGCTCAGAAATTTTTCCAAAACATATTAAAAAAAAAAATTAGCTCCGGATAGCTGCAGATAGCGCGGCTTCTTTTATAATTTTAATGCGACGATGCGTGCATCAGCTTCCGCAGTTTTGCGTTATTTTCGCGCACGAAATATTGTTCATAGGAAAATTGGTAAAAATAATTCTGCCATTAATCTTGTTTAAAAAAATTTTTTACAGAACCTCCGGATGATACCGACGAAGTTTCGTTCACGAGGAAAGAAATTTTCATGCTTGCGAATCCGTTACTAAGCGGACGAAAGAACGACATGATCTATGACATTATCGAATGGCAGATGTCGAAAAAATTGAAGCGTGCATGCACTTTGCCGAAAAATGTAATCGATGCCTTGGATAGATTGTTATCGGAGCTCAAAAAAAGATGGAATCAAGTTAGCAGGATGGAAAGTACATTCTTCGAAAAATTCAAAGAATGGCTCGACGGTCCGGTATCTTTTCAAATTGATAAAGAAGACACGATGACATCCACGAGCAGCACGACGGGGGGGCGTCTGCAAACGTGGGAAGATTCGAGTGATCGTGCAATACTGAGGAGGAAAGAAAAGGCAGATCTCGAAGCACCGGCCCAAGCGAGACAAACGAGCCTCCGAGCTGCAGGAAAATTAAATCCTCCAAAGGTAATTAAGGATGTTGTCGACATTGATCAAAAATACTACGAAAATTATGAATTTTCTACAGATATAGATATCGTTAGGAAATAACGGAAAAAATTTTAGGTCAATTCACCGAATCGTTTAAAATTTATTGCAATTTTAAGTTCAACGATGTTTATCCCGGCGTCTTATGGGCATACTTATATCCTCGGCATATGGTGTGTCCAAAAAATATAAAAAATACTAATAAAATTTCAAAAATTTTGAGATAAGTACAGTGAACTCTCTCTGACTCAACGCACTCTAAGGCCCGGTTCCACAACACGACTTTAAACCTAGTTTATCGCAAAAACTCAGTTTAAATCGCTAAAGACTATCCGCCATTGGCTGAAATCAAAGTTAAACTCAGTTTAACCCTTAAACCTGGTTTAAAGTCAGTTTAACCCTTAAACCTGGTTTAATCGTGGTTTAAGCGTTAAACTGAGTTTAACTTTGATTTCAGCCAATGGCAGGCAATCTTTAGCGACTTAAAACAGGTGTAAATTTTAAACCACGATTGTGGAACCGGGCCTAAGAGGCCGTTTCCCCTAAATTCTCTCTGGCAGAGAAGCCCAGTCGGGGAAGCGTCTATCCCCACTTTTCTCTATTTATCATGGCGGGAAAGCAACCATTTCCATAACATAGCCTAAAATAGACGCAAAATTTAAAATTTTTCCCTAACCGACTCGGATGCCCTAAACTAACTATTTACTACAATTCAAAAATTGTCGCGCCGTAGCTCATGGTGGGGAATGTTCTCTGGCAGGCCACTCTCTAGTACCACGGAAATTCCGTCCCGAGAGCGTTGAGTTAGAGAGAGTTCACTGTAGTTTAAAAAATATACGAAATAACTGTCGCAAAGTTTCATCGTGATTCACTGCACTGTTTTTGAGATATTAATTAAAATTCATTGAAATTCTACCTAATACGTATTTGGAGCGCAGCAACTACGCTGCATGGTACTCAGAGGGGGGGGGGGGGGGCTACTAGCGCGCGTCGATTCGAATATTGGTCTATACTTTTTCCTTTGTAACTCAATTTTTATTCGTCATGAAGTTTTTTTAACATCCTTGATAAAATTGAATATTGAAATATTTTTTATTTGTTAGTTTTATTAATCAATGCTTAGATGTCATTGTTCGTTTTTTCAACACATTTCAACATTTAAATTTTCATCCAGTAACACGTCAAGAGTAATATGATTTGTCGAACAGAATGGGTTTAATATTTGTTTGAAAATAACAGATAAATATTAGGGTGTGTCGAAAATGGACTTTTTTTTCTCTTCGCTCCTACTTGAAGTTTAGAGGTCGCTCAACGAGGATTTAGGTTTCCCATCTAATTAACACGTAAAAAAATATTGTTTTTCGTTCAAAATAATGTCAGGCAACCAAAAAATTGGCGATCTCTGTGTTTCTTGGCTTATTCGAAAGCATGACTCATCCCCTAAACGATGATGGGTCGTTTTTCGACTTACGTTGTTCCAATTTTTTTTACGCCACTTTTCGACCACAATAGTCACTTTTTCAAGTTTACAAAGTTCCCGAGGTATCAACGAGTCTGAAATAAATTGCTGCAAGTATTGATTCGAATATAAATAATCAATTCCGAAAATTGGTAAAACATACAAAATTTCTTAAAATAAACATGGTTTTTTTGAATAAAATTTGAGATACGGAAATACGGAATTCAATTTTATTCAAAAAACTTTGTTTATTTTGAGAAATTTTCCATGTTTTATCAATTTTTGGAATTGGTTATTTATATTCGAGTTGGTAAATTGGTAAAAATTGGTTATATATATTCGAGTTGGTAAATTGGTAAAAATTGGTAAAACATACAAAATATCTAAAAAAAAACCATGTTTATTTTGAGAAATTTTGTATGTTTTACCAATTTTTGGAATTGGTTATTTATATTCGAGTCAACAATCAATACTTGTAGCAATTCATTTTGGACTCATTGATATCTCGGCGACTTTGTAAACTTGAAAAAGTGACTATTGTGGTCGAAAAGTGGCGTAAGAAAAAAATTGGAACAAGGTAAGTCGAGAAACGAACTATCATCGTTTAGGGGATGAGTCATGCTTTCGAATAAGCCAAGAAACACAGAAATCGCCAATTTTTTAGTAGCCTGAAATCATTTTGAACGAAAAACAATATTTTTTACCTGTTAATTAGATGGGAAACCTAAATCCTCGTTGAGAGACCTCTAAACTTCAAGCTGCAGCGCCCTCCTTGAACGAGGGCCTCTTTAATGTCGAAACCTGAAGTTTTGAGTGGTAGGAGCGAAGAGAAAAAAAAAGTCCATTTTCGACACACCCTAATGAATATATTGCTTAAACTTTGGAAGTCGATTGAAAACACAAAACGATTTTTTTCGATCGAAATTTTGTGCAAACATTGCATATTTTGTTTATCTTCAATTTTTTGGCCAATCAGTTTTGACGAATGCCATTAGCACAGGTACTTTCATACGCAGCTTATTATATTTCTATCATTATTCTATCAAAAGCCAATTTTTTTCCGGATCACGGAAAAAATATACTTACCCAGCGATGCAATCTTGTCACGTTTCAGACTATGAAAAGTACGTTGTATTTTTTTTTTAACAAAAACCCTCCCATATTACTGATTTTTAATTTTTTATGACATCCTCACATATTTGATCCATATTTCAATGATATTTTTTTAACAGCGCCAAAAAAAAAGCAGTATTTACACTCACGAAATTACGGTTTGTTAGGTTGGATTAAAGGTATATTCAATGACAAAAGTCGTGCTTTAAAATATCATAAAAATGAAAAAAAATATATATAATAGAACCAAGTTTGGAGGAAAAATGGATATCCAACATCAATATAAATTATTAAGTTTTATATAGCTCAGTTGATTCTTTCCATTTTTATGCGCATAAAGTGCTAATATTGGTAAATTTCATACTTCGATGTCTTTCGTTTCCGATTTTACCGCCAGAACATCCAGCAGAATGTCCCGGAAGGTGGTCCGTCAAAAGCAGCGCAGTGCCGGGAAACGCGGGAACGCGTTACAGAAGGTATGCTGTCGAGCAACGAAGCATTATCACTTGTGATAGAAAGCAAAATGACCAAAAATCAGTATCAATCAATACGTTCGGCAAGCGTGAAAAAAAATTGTAAATTATATCCGCCATATAAATATGTATTGTATTCTAAAAAAAAATGTTACCCCGAAAAAATGGAAATTTCTGTGACCGAAAGTGGAGCCACGGTTCGCCTCCAAGCATTGCTAAATCATACGGTCGAGAGAATATTAATGGTACAAACGGACGTTATTGGAAGTCTTCCGAAAAACAAAGTCGGTAATTTCGAAATGATATGCAAATGGGGATGCGATGGCACTTCCGGTCGAGCAACTTGCAAACAAGAATTCGGCAATGGAGACGCCAATGAATCGAATGACAATATTTTATTTATTTCGCTCGTTCCACTTCAAATCCATGATAAAGCCAATTCACGAGTCATTATTTGGAAAAATCCACGTCCATCGTCGCCGAGATTTTGTCGACCGATTAAAATTCAATTTTTGCGCGAAACTGACGAAGCAACGAGGACAGAAGTCGAGCGTATCGGAGCGCAAGAGAGCAACCTTGTGCCGTATCAAACCGTAATGAACGGAAAAAAAATTAACATCAATTTCAAACTCGCGCTGACAATGGCGGATGGTGAAGTTTGCAACGCTTTCGCGAATCCTACGTCAGGTATGCGTTGCTATCTTTGTCAAGCTATGCCCGAAGAATTTAATGATATCGACAAAATTTTGCAAAAACCGATAAACGACGAACATTTCGAATTCGGAATATCCACGCTGCACGCTTGGATCCGATTTTTCGAATGTTGCTTGCATTTATCGTACAAGCTTGAAATACAAAAGTCGCCGGAGAGCAAGGAGGATGAAGAGCTTGTTGAGAGAAGAAAAAAAAATATACAACAAGGCTTTCGTGAAAGATTGGGGCTTGTTATTGATCAATCGATACAAGGTTATGGAAGTAAAAATTATGGGAATACGGCTCGACGTTTTTTCGAAAATTCGGAAATTTCCGCTTCAATAACGGGAATCAATGAAGAATTGATAAAGCGATTTCATGGCATATTGCAGGTAATTTCTTGTGGTATGGAAATCGATATATTCAAATTTCGCAATTACGCTGAAGATACCGCGCGAAAATTTGTCGAGCTATATCCGTGGTATTTCATGCCAACGACGGTGCACAAAATTCTTATTCACGGTCACAAAATTATAGATTCTTCGTTACTTCCTATTGGACAAATGTCCGAAGAAGTTCGGGAATCATGTAAGAAATACATCGAAAGATTCCGACGGGATTTTGCGCGAAGATATGATCGAATTAGAAGCATGGAAAATGTTTTTTGCAGGCTTTTAGTAACGTCGGATCCATTGATAGCCAGTTTGCGAAAGATTCCTCCGAAAAAATTAAAATCGTTATCCTCATACGCGGTTGAACTATTGGTTCCACCTTCAGTTGCAAAATCAAGTGATTTTTCTTCCAACGATGCAAACGACGAATGTAAATATGATGACGATGATTTTTTACATTCATCGGATAGCGATTAAGAAATTGTAAAGTTATATCGATATAAAATTTTCATGATCGTTGCAATAGCGATTAATTACTTTATTCCAATCCTCTTCTTTCAAAACCTTCACACGTAAAATATCATGAAATTTTTTATATAATTTATTTACAATCATTGTTTTAAAAATTCGACTTCATATTCATTATCAGAAAACTTGAAAAATCCTAAAAAAAAAATGAATCCCGTGCTAATCGAATTAACTTTTCACAAAGTAGCCGTCCATATTGAGTCCGCCTTTTGGGTTTTTGGAAATATTTTTCCCGTTTCGTAATCAGCGACCTCGGTACTGTTTAATTTATTAATACAATAATTTTCAATATTTATCGTGTTTCAAAATTAAGAGAGTCAAAATTTTGGCCGAATGGGGTCTTTTAAAATTCTTTCTATCCTTCAATTGAAGATTTTTGAAAAATGCAAAACCTTCACATGTAAAATATCATCAAATTTTTTATATAATTTATTTACAATCATTGTTTTAAAAATTCGACTTCATATTCATTATCAGAAAACTTGAAAAATCCTAAAAAAAAAATGAATCCCGTGCTAATCGAATTAACTTTTCACAAAGTAGCCGTCCATATTGAGTCCGCCTTTTGGGTTTTTGGAAATATTTTTCCCGTTTCGTAATCAGCGACCTCGGTACTGTTTAATTTATTAATACAATAATTTTCAATATTTATCGTGTTTCAAAATTAAGAGAGTCAAAATTTTGGCTGAATGGGGTCTTTTAAAATTCTTTCTATCCTTCAATTGAAGATTTTTGAAAAATGCAAAACCTTCACATGTAAAATATCATCAAATTTTTTATATAATTTATTTAAAATCATTGTTTTAAAAATTTGACTTCGTATTCATTATCAGAAAACTTGAATAATCCTAAAAAAAATGAATCCCGTGCTAATCGAATTAACTTTTCACAAAGTAGCCGTCCATATTGAGTCCGTCTTTTGGGTTTTTGGAAATTATGTTCCTGTTTCGTAATCAGCGACCTCGGTACTGTTTAATTTATGAATACAATAATTTTCAATATTTATCGTGTTTCAAAATTAAGAGAGTCAAAATTTTGGCCGAATGGGGTCTTTTAAAATTCTTTCTATCCTTCAATTGAAAATTTTTGAAAAATGCAAAACCTTCACATGTAAAATATCATCAAATTTTTTATATTATTTATTTACAATCATTGTTTTAAAAATTTGACTTCATGTTCATTATCAGAAAACTTGAAAAAGCCTAAAAAAATGAATCCCGTGCTCATCGAATTAACTTTTCACTAAGTAGCCGTCCATATTGAGTCCTCCATTTCGGTTTTTGGAAATATTTTTCCTGTTTCGTAATCAGCGACCTCGGTACTGTTTAATCTATGAGTACAATAATTTTCAATGTTTATCGTGTTTCAAAATTAAGAGAGTCAAAATTTTGGCTGAATGGGGCCTTTTAAAATTCTTTCTATCCTTCAATTGAAGATTTTTGAAGAATGCATTTTTTTCAAAAATAAACATTGTAAACAAAGGGGCTAATAAGTGGCAAACTCCAGCAGTTCTCAAAACTTAATTTTTTTTTTTTTTCCAAATAAAAATCTTCAAAAACGTAAAAAAAAAAAATCTACAACAATTTACATAAATTCAACAGAAAAATAATCATACTTTTTATCGCGGTATCAACATTAATACTGTCGTATCGAATAAAATATGTATTAACATTAAAAAATTGTAGAATATTCATTTCACATTTTTTTCGTATTTGAGACCTCGCCGAGTCAGTTTTAAGCAGCATTTATAGGACGCACGTGGAGCTGATGATGCGATACTTGAAATAATAATAATAACCCATAGTAAACTTGCTCCAACGAGCCATCTGCCTCGGGCTAATACAAACGGAAAATATGCTCGCGCGTGCTGCTGTCTCCGCGTTGGAACAAACATTGCTCGAAGAACGATGCGACGCGATATGATATCCGTCTTACGAAGTATTTGTTATTTGGTAGAAGAAAAAAAAATTCTTGGAAAAAAAATGAGAACGAATTTACTAAAAGAAAAACCAACAAAACAATAAATATTTAATTTTAAGCGAAAAACGAAATACCAAAAAATATAAAATATATGAGTAACACCAATTATCGGCCAAGTTTGGACTTCACTATAGGGAATCTTTTTGTAATTTACACAGCTTGGTGTCTGTGTTGAAAAACACGTGCCATAATTTTTTCAGATTTTTTCCTCCATTTTTTTAGCTACCATTGGGTATCGAATTCTTTTATTTGAAACTTTTTTTTTCCATTTAATTTTAGCGGATGGAATTTGAAAAAAAAAACCAATTCTATATTTTTTGTGTAAAAAAATCTCAACTTCCCGAAAAAAATATAGCCTAATTGATGTACGTGTAGAAGACTCTCAAAATCAAGATTATAATTTGAAAAGTCGTTTTTTCGTCATTGTCCAAGGTTTAAAAAAAATTTCCATCTTTTTTTCAGAAAGCTGAGAAAATTTTACATTACATATGTAATTTTTAAGTTGGGATCTCTAAAAATACTCCTGGGATTAATAAAAATGTAAAAAAACAAACATTATAAATCTCATTTATTCTAACAATTTTAATATTTTTTTTATTTTTTGGAGTGGCTGTTGAAACGTACGGGGTTATCGTTTTTATTATTTTACCATTACAACATACAATCATTCCAGTTGAAATACATGTGCTAGAGAAAACGTTTCTGAGTTCGACACAGATTTGAGAATAACCGTTTCCGAATTATTTGGTACAGGCGAAATCGAATGCAATGATTGAGTACCTTTGACAGTCTTCGAACGCAAAGATCTTTATTCAATTTCAGTCTTTGAATTCGGATACTCAATATTTTCCAAAAACTCAAAAGTTACATTTGGTAAATTGGTAGAAGCCCATTCAAACAAGTTACCTGATGTAACTTTTGAGTTTTTGGAAAATATTGAGTATCTGAATTCAAAGACTGAAATTGAACAAAAATCTTTGCGTTCAAAGACTGTAAAAAATAATCAATCATTGCATTCGATTTCGCCTGTACCAAATAATTTGGGAACAGTTATTCTCAAACCTGTCTCGAACTCAGAAACGTTTTCTCTAGCACATGTATTTCAACTGGAATGATTGTATGTTGTAATGGTAAAATAATAAACACAATATATAGTAACCCAGTATTTACACCCGTACACAAAAGCTTATTGTTCATTTCAACAGCCACTCTAAAAAACAAAAACAATATCAAAATTGTTAAAAGAAATGAGATTTATAATGTTTTTTTTCACATTTTTATTAATCCCATGGGTGTTTTTAGAGATCTTAACTTAAAAATGACATATTTTATGTCAAATTTTCTCAGCTTTCTAAAAAAAATATGGAAAATTTTTTTGAACTTTAGGCAATGGCGAAAAAACGACTTTTCAGAATAATTGGATTTTTTTTTTTTTTTTTCAAATTCAAGCCGCCAACATTAAATAATAAAAAAACAAAGAAGTTTCAAATGAACGAATATAATACCCAATGGTAGCTAAAAAAATGGAGGAAAATATCTGAAAAAATTATGGCACGTGTTTTTCAACACAGACACCAAGCATGTAACTTACAAAAAAGATCCCCGATAGTGAAGCCCAAACTTGGCCGATAATTAATGTTTTTACTCATATGCATATTTTGTCGAATATTTCGTGGAAAAAATGGATCTTAAATCGAGTATTAATCATAATTAAACTAATTAGAGAAGCAAATTTAGCCCTAATCCCTTGTCGTTGTTTTTAGCACCCGTAAACCTTGAACATGGGTCATTAGCGTCCGTCGCTTATTTAACTATGTTATTCTGTGAGGAAAAATTTGAAAAAATTCGTAGGTCTTCTGTGGACTTCTAACTATGCGATAGGATTGTTTATTGCCAGCCCCGAAAATCCCTTTTTCAACAAACATTTTCATCAAAATTCAGAGGCATGTAGGCTGTTTACAGTAGAATGTTTGAAAATTCATGGACACAAATAACGACCCATATTATCTTCAAGGAATTAGGGTTAACACTCTTCATGGAACTCTTTTGTATATACTCTCGCTATATATAATTATCAGCTGAAACTGATTTCTTCGACGTTATATTAAATACGCGACGATTTAATATAATTCAAATTAATTCTCATGAGGTTATTATTCCTTACCTGCACTCTCGTCCCTACTACCCTACATGTGTCAGGTATTATTATTCCATGATTCTCACTTCCGGTACTCCCCCCCTATATATGCGTCGCCTGCATATTATATACACACGCAGATATATGGGACATTCCATGATTCGTCAGCAAGTTTTTCTGAGTTTAAAATTTTGATTCCTTTGCCATTCTCACATCTTGTTATATGATAAAAAAAAAGTAATGATTTGCAAAATTATAACCTCGTTACTCTACATGCTTTTGAGAAAAAAAATTATTCAATATTTTCACGTTACATCCAGTCCTTACGGCCAATTAAAGAAAATTTACACACTCATAATTACAGTATCATAATTTTCATCGTCATTTTATTTATTTTTTTCAAAAATTATTTTTTTTTGTTTCAAAACTTGAGTTAATTAGACGTAAAGAAAGTCTCAATGTAGTTTCATAAGTTGCTGCCCATCATACATTTCGAGATATGAATTTTATGAATGCATAAATTGTGCAAAGAATGATGAATATTCAAAAATTCATATCTCGGGAAACTACACATCGAGACATTTTCTTAAGTATGATTAGGTCAATTTTTGAAGAAGAAAAAATCAAATTCAGAAAAAAAAGACAATTTTTGAAAAAAATAAAATGAAAATGACGATGAGAGCTAATAATCGTCTTTTCAACTGCAGTATTTTTTTCGGAAGTCGAAGAAAATGTCGAATATAAAAAAAATGTATCGAAATGTATGTATGGCAGTAGCTTAAATTACTATTGGACTTTTCTTACGTCAAATTGACTTGAGTTTTTCAAAACAAAACAAAAAAATGTGCCTGAGAACAAAAAGAAAAACGAAAATTGAATAATCTATCCGATGATGATCATCCTACCTTGTAAATTTGTTTTTTTTTCTACAAAAAATGATATACATTTTCCGGGGAAAAAATAAAAATGGATTTTTTTTTTCACGGTACTGATCTTGAAAACACATTTTTAAAAAACTTAAACGCGGTTTTGTGGGGTACCTCTGGAGTGAAACCGATATTTTTTTCTGAAAATTTGAACTTTTTTACGTAAACAGTATATAGATTGTTTTTAGCTGGCTGATGTATATGGACTGAACAACGATGTAACAAAGTCAATCTTCCTAACCATGGCAATACTGAATAATTTTTTTCTAATAAGCCTGTAGAGTAACGAGGCTATAATTTTTAAAATCATCACTTCTCATAGCGTATAACAAGATGTGAGAATGGCAAAGTAATAAAAAATTTTAACTGAAAAAACTTGCTGAGGAATCATGGAATGTGCCATACATGTATAATGTATATATATATATACGTATATAGATACGAAGGAGAGAGGATAATGCCCCGCAGTGACTCACGTGTAAGTAACGCTCGCCCCTGATACTATCATCAAGATACTATGCGAGGTTTAACCATGCAATGCGTACATACCGCATTTGTGTGAAAAAAATTGCCCTCACGAAAGGAAAGGGGATCTCGTAATTATATCATGACACTCTTCTTTACAGGGGGATATAATACTCGCGAGCGCGTTAGTACATAATATATATCTCATGAAGATTTTTTTATGTTGGAGCGAAAACTTAATGAAGTAACAAATTAGTAACTATATGACCATATGATCTAAAACCGTTACAAAAAAATAAAATAATAATTAGAGATTTTATATATATGCTAGAGGGGTTTGTATGGCTCGGGCGCTACGCGCCCTCGCTTGGATAGGGTTGTTTATATGTTTGGGTTGGGTTGGGTTCGGGTTGGTCATCTTTTTCAAATTGGACACCCCTTATAAGCTCAATTCCTGAAACAACCCGTGCTTTCCAATTAGAGCACAGAGCGACACAGTGTCGACATTCTGGTGTATTCCTTTGCTCGGATAGGCCGATTCCATCAGAAATGTCCCCACTGTGTCGCACTGTGCTCTAATTGGAAAGCACCCAACGGCGGCATTGAATGGATATACTTTATTGTTTGATACGATACGCTAACTATGGTGATTATTTTTGGAACTTTTATGGGAGGGCGTCTATAGTTATAGACATAGACGCACTGTGATAAATAGTCGAAATTCCGAATTCTAACCTGAAAAACTGTGCGTCCAAAAGACATTTTTACTACTGAAAAGTAGACTAGACGATATATACCGATGATATTCATTCCTCGATACCACATGAATAAAACTTCGAAATCCCGAGTGTCGATTAAAACTTTATTTGTGTATGAAATTCTTCGAATGGGAATAATATATGTGTGTCTGGCAAACGCTTCGATTTATCGTCATTTTATTGCTTTTGAATGTTCCTCGCTGATTCACCTAATTACACGATCGAGTTTATCTTCATCCGTTTTTACAATGCATGATGATGTCTGTACAAAAATAACAACACACTCCGCTGACTCGTTAATCCTTAATCCTCTCTCTCTCTCTCTCTCTCTGCTGTCTATATGACACTCGCATGTATAAATGGTTCAAACTTTTGTACGTATATATATCAACCGTTCGAGGTCTCGTTGGTAAGACGTTTATTGTTTATTTACCGTTGTGAAAGAAAGGTGATATTATAAAGGAAATATTGCAAATGAGCATGAGGCTCCGCCACAATGAAATCCTTTATTGTCTGTGGCTCGCTGGCATATTTGAACCATATAGGGGAAATCCCGTATTATAAATTTTCTTGAAATCCAAACGGGGCAATCAAGTTTTTATAATGGTACGAAAATATGTTTGGAAAATTTTTCATAACAGTGGAACTCTAAGAAAATATATCAAATCAACACCTCGGTGGGTCACGCGTATAGTAAACCGGTTCAAAATATTGTTGGAACTGATTTTACAAAAAAAAAAAAATAACGTTAACAATACGTTCATATCTGAGGGCCTATTTGCGAAAAAAAATATTAATTTTTTTTCGCAGAAATAGATTTATCATGAATAAAATATATTTTTTTAGTATTTACATATTTTTTTCTCCGTGGCAGTTTATACTTTTCTTTTCACTTTTGAATTTTGGGACCAATTTTTTTTTTTTTTATAAATGTACATATTTGTCTTTGTCGAAGATGCAGATTTGACGTGTGTCCATTGTCCATGGGTTTAAAATGATTAATTTTGAAAAAAAAAAAATTGACAAGTGATAAGCCTGAATTGTAAAATATGATGAATCAAATCAATTTTAATTAAGCCTAATCCCATGTCGTTGTTTTTAGCGCCCGTAAACCTTGAACATGGGTCATTAGCTTCCGTCGTTTATTTAACTATGTTATTCTGTAAGGAAAAATTCGAAAAAATTCGTAGGCCTTCTGTGGACTTCTAACTATGCGATAGAATTGTTGCCAGCCCCGAAAATCCCTTTTTCAATTAACATTTTCATCAAAATTCAGAGGCATGTATGCTGTTTACAGATTTGGCATGGACACAAAAACGACCCATGTTCAAGGTATTAGGGTTAATAAAATTGTATGTCAAATGTCAACACGATACTTTTGTTACATATATATACATCGTGGGCACACATATCTAAATCTTGCAAATTGGATTAATTTTACAAGTTCAACAAATGTTAAATACGCAAATTGTATCAATTGTTAAATAATTCGAACATGTAAATTGTTAATTTTTTCCTGAGCTTAACGATCGTTAAATTGTTCGTGTTCGACGATTGTTTAATATTTCCCGCGAAATTTTTCAAATTCGATAATTAAGAAATGTCAATTGAACTTTTCAAAAGTATTTTTCCAAAGCGGAAAGAAATCATTCTCATTGCTACAAAATAATCTTCATGATTATTGTTCTTTTGGGTGTGGTGGAAAAAAAAGAAGCCTCTGGTTGACTTGTACGTGTGCAATAAGGGTGTTTTGGAAAAAGAAACGAAGGATGGGGTCAAACGGTGCATGGATTATAACGCGTTCTAGTATTCGTTGGCGGCACCTGGTCGATTTTTCGGGGTTCCCAAACGTGATCGCAATACCATGCTTCTGTCTTTCTCGTTTCCGCGTAGGGTGGGGTTCCTTTTCATCGTCTCGTAGAGTCCTTCATACCTATGTATGAGTTCTCTATATATATACGTCTACGTCTATATATATATAATATTTGTCTCGATCGATTTAGCAGGCGGCGGCAGAGGAGGGCAGGGGGCGCCACTTCGTTTTCTTCTCTCTCACCGTTCTCTACTTTAACCGTGCTTACTTTTCGTCTTTCTCGCATTCGCTGTTATATGTTCGTTTCCAACGGCCCTAACGGGCAAGAGAGCACACGTATACAATGTACATATAACCCAGCTGTGTTGACTGCTGTGTAACATTCAGTTTTAGCACGAACGTCGCGCTAGAAGGGGGACGAAAACACACGGTTAGAGAAAGACGCCTACCACCGGACGTTGCTTCTCTTTTTTTTGTTTATGATTGTTAATAGACGATTTTCAATATTCAATGATTCGAGATAAAAATAATTTCGAACATTTGAGAAGTTACGGATACGTTTGAGCGATATAAAAACAAGAGAATTGCGGCTAAAAAAAATTTTTTCGGAGGTAACTTTGTGTCGTTTTTCTTTTTTTTTTTTTTTGTGGGGGCATATACGGACAGCGGTGATTTTCAACGATTTGTCGGATGTAGAGGACTGTAGAGGTGTTTTTTCGGGGTTATATTCGTCGTCACTGTTAACGAAGAAAAATGTGTTCAGCGTTGTTGACGTTATATTCTTCGACAATTTAAATTCGTCCTTGTGTATATCGAGTGAGTGTTGTGGATTATCGAGATACAAACATTGTTTTTTTTTTACTTTCACCCTTGACAAGACTTGTCGGTGGTTGCAGGGATTTTATGAATGCTCGCGAGCCAATGAGTCAACGGGAAAAAATGCTGGCATCGTAGAAAGTGAAAATCATTATTTTATAATTGTTACGAGTTTTTTTTTCGCTGCTCAATTGATGGTTTTATAGTGTGATAAAAGTGCTGTTAAATATTCATCGAAGATGCTCGTGTCGTGATACACACGGACAATTACCCGCAATACCGGCGGTAGGTACTGAGATTTTTTTTTTCGTTTTGAATTTTTATCTCTGTTGATTTATTATTTTTAATGATATCGTTGGATTTATTGTACGCCGGGAGCCTGAATCAGATGGTTCAATTTTTGGTTGAGGGGCGTCTGTGCCATCTCTGCTCGTGGTAAAAAAATGGCGGTCTCGATTCTGATTGGTTGACGTTTGAACTTTAATATTTTTTTTTAAACCGACAAATCAATTTTGCATTTGTAATCCGCGAACATCGCTTTTGCCATTGCACAGCTGGATCGCTTCTTCGTAAAATAATGTTCAATTGTTTTTAATAATTACGAAAATCACTTAAATTTTTTTTATTTTCTAAAACTGAGAAAAAACAGGGCCGGCACAGGAGTTTCAGTGTTTTTGTTGCTGGTATTCGTATTTTTATGGGTGAAAAATCGCAGTCATCAAATAAATAAAATGTTTCTATTTCGATAATATCCATCGTTATTGAGTCCCGGAGGGAGAAAAAAAATCAATTTTTTTTTTTCATTTTAGCACAAAACAATCAGCGTTGATGTATTAATTGTTCTTGCCAATGCGGGAATTTGAGAATTTTCTCTTTACTCATTTATTTCGAAATAATTCAAGCTTCGGTATTTACCACTTGTATCAGTTAGATTTTTTCAGTTTTTTTTTTTTTTTTTTTTTTTTTACGTTTTTAGAATCTGTTTATCGATTTCCGCTTCTTTTTGCTCCCATATTCACCGTCGTGTTCCATTACGACGATTTTCAAAGTGTCCTCGCGGCCACAACATTATCAGGGAGTTTTCAAAACATTATATATGCATCTGCCTAAATTGGTGAAAATTCAGCGAAGTCATGACCAATTGCAATTTCAATATTCTTTCAAGTTTGCATTCTCGGAGGGATTAAATAAAATGTAAATTTTTCTTTCTTTCTTTTCATTAATTTATTTTAATCTCAATCTAAAAACGTTATTCCTCTCTATAATTGGGATTTAATGAAAAAAAAAAAAAATCGTCACACCGTCGAACACATTGTTACTCATCTGTTGTTGTTTTTAAATCTTATTTCTCTAGAATTCCTGGAAATGGCCGGTGGCGATGCGGAACTCTGCGGTTTTCTCGATGCAAAGTTACCGGGTAGTCGTGGCATGTCGCAGAGAGTGAAAAAACGTTCTCTGGCGCCGTGGAAGGTATGGCGCAGACATTGGTGCTCGGTGAGAAAATTGGGCCCCGGTTTGGGAGTCGAAGTTCAGCTGGATCGCGGAATAAGCAGCAACGGAGGCTCGACAGCGTCGAACGAACGTGACAATTCCATAAAAGTTCCGTCGGACTCGATAATATGCCGAACCGAGTCGAGAACGAAGCAATTTGCTTTCGGTATATTTCCACCTAAGGAGAGAAAGCCATTGCTTTATCTGTCCGGTACATCCGAGACCGAGACGCAGCGATGGATGGCCAATCTGAGGCATCTTTTGAGACCGAGAAAGCACAGATTTATGGAGGGCACATTCAACATGTCCATGGTCGATAATACACATTCCAGAGCAGCCGGACTCACGGGTATAATTTTTTCATCAACAAATCTCTATAATCTCGTCTCTTCGAATAAACATTTTCATGAAAGGAAAAAAAAAAAAATTGGGTCTTTGCTGGCAAAGTAACGTTTGCATTTTGATATGAAATGCAAACACTTATGAGTCACAAAAGGGGATTAAAATATGGAGGGAAAGGGGCCGAAAGATTATAATTCATGAAGATAGGTATACACCATTTTAAGCTGGGCAATTGGAGAATTTTATGGGCGATGGAAAGGATTTTTGGAATAAAAATATTATTTTGACCCTTGATTGGCGATAGAGACGATTTAATCAGATAACAAGATAGCGGGATAATTATAGGTGATTAGTCAATGTGACAATCATCTAATGAGATTATCTCGTAACCTGTTGAACGAATTAACGAAATAACAAGATAACGGGATAACGAGATAAAGAGCCCCGTTATCTCATCTGATTATCTCGTTATGTTACCTCATTATTTTGTTATCTAGTTTTGTCGTTATATTTTTTATGACAGCCGATAATGAGAATTGAATAACGAGATAATAAAATAAGATGATGACCTCGTTATCTGATTATCTCGAAATTTTTTTTTTCGTAACAGATAATAAGCTTCGGACGACATAATGAGATAAAAAATAACCAGATATCAAGATAATGAGATAATCAGATAACGAGATAATTTTATGAAGATTAATGGAAAAATCAGATTCATAGATGATTGAGTAACGAGATATTCGTGTTATACGAGTATGAGATAACAAGATAATTATCTCGTTATCTGGTAAACGAGATAACAAGATGACTGTTTTGTTATCTGATGTAATTATTTCGTTACCTTTTTATATTAATAACGGATGATAAGACAATGAGAACAATGCAATCAGATAACGAGGTAATTATATTACGAGATGATTAGATAATGAGCCAAATTAATAATAATAATTTGACCTAAATCTAAATATACATATGGGGCATTTCACGTCAGATCGACCTGACCAAAAGCCTGACCCCCTCAGAATTAGTTTAAACTTTCTAAAAGCTTTCTGTTACTTGTCGAGAATATTTGTGATTTTTTTCAGATTTTTATTCGACGACGTTTAAGGCGTTAGCATTCGATACAATATATGCGGAAATCGAGAATTTCCGAAGTTCAATTATGTGTAATTCGAAAACTGTTGATTGTATAAAAAAAAGTTTCAGTTTTGAGTGAACTTTAACGCCAAAATATCCAAAAATTTATCGAGGCCGCTGAAAGTTCTTAAAAACTCAAAAAATATTAGTTTTTAAGATTTTTAAAAAACGGTTTAATTTTTTTCGCTTAAAATTTTAGAGGATATTTCCCTTTTAGTGTTCAAAAAAAAAACTGTCATGTCATGTCATTCTGCCATCGACATATATGAAATAATTCCAAAACTTCGAAACAAAATCCCGGCCCATGATGAAATTCATACGAGTTTTTGAACGCTAAGAGGGGAGTACCCTCTGCAATTTTTAGCGAAAAAAATTTAATCATTGTTGAAAAAAATCTCAAAAACTAATATTTTTTGAGTTTTTAAGAATCTTCAGCGAACTCGATAAATTTTTGCATATTTTGCCGTTAAAGTTTACTCAAAACTGAAACTTTTTTATATGTAACTTTTTTTTTTTTTATATAATCAGTAGTTTTCAAGTTATACTTGATTGAACTTCGGACATTCTCGATTTCCGCATACATCATAATATCAAATGCAAACGTCCAAACGTCGTCGAATAAAAATCTAAAAAAAATCTTCAATATTCTCGACAAGTAACAGAAAGTTTCCATAAAGTTTAAACTAATTCTGAGAGGGTCAGGCTTTTGGTCAGGTCGATCTGACGTAGAATGTCCCATATATATATATATATATATATATATATATATATATATATATATATATATATATGTAATATATATATGTATAATATATATATATATATATATACAATATATATATCTCTCTATAATATAAAGATATGTCGCCGTTGCCGCCGCCGCTGTTTCAGGATTTGAGCTTATACCGGGTGTCCAATTTGAAAAGGATGACCAAACCCAAACCCAAAACCCAAACCCAAACCTAAGTGAGGGCGCGTAGCGCCCTACGCACCCCTAGTATATATATATATATATATATATATATATATATATATTGTATGTATATTTAATTCCATCGATTGATAAGACATAAACGACAGACATGTCTCTTCTCTTGATTTTAGTGGCTCAATAAATTTTCTCTCTTTTCTCCCGAACTCTCCTCATCTTCGGTTATCTTGAAAATGATCAAATCCATTGTATATCTTTATAGGCCTCTACGGTGATCTCGTTGCGAGTCGACAACAAAAAGTTTAATACAAAAAAAGTTTCAATTTTGAGTGAACTTTAACGCCCAAGTATGCAAAAATTTATCGAGGCCTCTGAATGTATTTGAAAACTCAAAAAATATTAGTTTTTAAGATTTTTCAAAAACGGTTTATTTTTTATTTTTTATATAATCAGCAGTTTTCGAGCTATATACTTGATTGAACTTCGGAAATTCTCGATCTTCGCATAAATCATATCAAATGCAAACGCCCAAACGTCGTCGAATAAAAATCTAAAAAAAAATCTTAAATATTCTCGACCAGTAACAGAAAGTTTCCACAAAGTTTAAGGAGTTTCGGTACACCTATTGAAAATGCTGCCATCAACTCAATTTTTTTTTTTTTTTTTTAAATAAGTGACAAATATATAAAACGTGAACTGCTCAAATTTCAGGTCGATCCTCCGTGTCGTTTTTGTAAAAATAATTTTCGAAAATTTGGCTCATACACGAGAGTAAATGGGAGCAATATTTTTTTGAGCTGTCAATTCCATTAAAATACTACCACCCGCATAAAATTTATGTCAGATCTTCAATAGATCATTAATATGACTGTCAACAAATTTGAATAGGTTCGTCCATCTGGTTTATTAGTTACAAGCCAAAACATAAGCTAACTATCCACGGGTATAGCGCATGAACGGTCGGACTCTCTTTTGTTTTGTGCATTCCCCGCTCACCGCGCGCTACCGCACCCTCGTTTCCGCTTATTCCCCGTCGCCGGTCTGTACCGAAACTCCTTAAACTAATTCTGAGAGGGTCAGGCTTTTGGCTCGGTCGATCTGACGTGGAATGCTCCATATATAATAAATATATATATATCTATATATTTTTTTTTTTAAATTCCACCGATTGATTTTAGTGGCTCAATAAATGTTCTCCCTTCTCTACCGAACTCTCCTCATCCTTCGGTTATCTTGAAAATGATCAAATCCATTGATATAATCTTCATAGGCCTCTACGGTGATCTCGTTGCGAGTCGTTCCGGTGTATTCATAAAGGACGTCAGTACCGGCGATATCGTCGAGAATCTCGATTGGAAGGAGATGAGCCAGTTTCATTTTTCAACATCCGGACGTCCCGAGGACGTCAAGCGCATATGCGTCATTCACACGACCAAGGAATTTCGCAATGGCATCGGCGAGCTGCATGTATTCTGTCTCAGCGCGATGAAGCTCCTTCAGAATCTCGTGACTCAGGGTCGTGGACCAAAATTGCGTCAAATCGCGCAACGTCCGTTGAGCCTCAGCGAGGGCGATCTCAGGCTTTCCATGCACAATGATCCGGAATTCGGCAATATTCCGGTACTCAAGAGCAAAGTAGCCTCGAGCCTGATCAGCGCCGGGCTCGATCTTTTGCTGTCGTCGCGCACGGGCAGCGAGGCGAAGCTGATTCACGAAATTGCGGAAAATCATCGTAGCGGGGAAAAAAAATTCAGCAATATCGTGAGAAATCATGCGCGCGCGATGGACAATGTTTATCAGCCGGAGCCGGCGGCTGGCGCGCCGAATATCGGCTCGAGCCTCGAGGAACTCGAGGAGGAATCGTCGCCCCGTCGTGTTTCCGGTATTTCCGTGGCTTCCGGAATTTACGAGGAAATAAACGAGACCCAAGCGACGAATTTCATAAATATGCGTCTTCATTCGAATATTTACGAAGTACCGGACGGCCTGACCCTTGGAAATATGAAAATTGGCGAAAAACCACCGCCATTGCCGCCGAGAAAACGTTGCGGCTCGATGAGCATGAGAAAAGAAAGTTTCAGCGACGACGGCTTGGACTCGGATAATGTAACGAGATCGTGCACACCGTGTATCAATGATGAGATAAAGCGCGACGATACGGTAATATCATTGGGACAACGGGAAATTTTGGGGAACAACGATTACGTGCCAATGTCACCGAGACTCAAGGATATTGCACTGCATCAGCTGCAAACGGAGAAAGTAACGCAGGAAGATATTTATATGGTTATGCGATAGAGAATTTTTTTTTTGTTTTTTTGTTTATTCTTTCCTTTCGAAATATCGTTCATGCGCTGAAAGTTTTTAATGAAGGAATTATTGATATTATGAAATTCCCGAGAATTATCGATATTCCGGATTTCCGGATATTTATCGATATTTTGGCATTCCGGAGAATTATCGATATTCTGCAAAATTTGGGAAATTACTAGATTATCCGGATCATCGATACTTCGGACGACCAAATTATTTAGAAATACACGAAAGTTTCAGAAAAAATCCTTAAAATTCTGGTACTCGGATGAACTGTCGATATTCTTGGCTTTGGGGTAAAAAAAAAATCATGAATATCGTGATGATTTTGCACATTTAAATTTTTCACGAGTTTTGAAATATAGTCGACATTCTGAAGCCACTAAAAAAAATATATATGGGGCATTCCACGCTAACTCTATCCAGTTTTAAAAAAACCCGACCATCTCAAAATCATTTCATGTTTTTTTCTTTCTAACATTCTACTCGGTAAAAAACGCGACCTGAATTTTTTTCAAATTTTTTGCTATCGAACCGTTCATTTTTTATAAATTTTTAAAGTCGATCGCGAATTCCCATTTTTAAAAATCTGAAAAAATTCTCAAAAATCCAGTGAATGACGTCAAGAAAAACGTGCGCCGAATTTTTTTTCTATTTTTTTTTTTATCACTCAATTCGGAATTTTGAGAATTTTAAATCCAAAATTAACACACAGGATCAAATCGTAAAAGCGTCAAATAAGGATCAATTTTCTTGTAAATGTTCGGTTTCACCAATTCGATGATGCGCCACTCTAGTTAGTAAAAGATACACAAGTAAATCGACCCTTATTTGACTCTTACGATTTGATCCTGTGTGTTAATTTTGGGTTTAAAAATTTCAAAATTCCGAATTAGGTGATAAAAAAAATAGAAAAAAAAATCGGCCCACGTTTTCCTTGACGGGGGAGGTGTTTTGTGTAATTCACTGGATTTTTGAGAATTTTTTCAGATTTTAAAAAATAGGCATTCGCAATTGACTTCAAAAATTTATAAAATATTAACGGTTCAATAAAAAAAATTGGAAAAAATTCAGGTCGCGTTTTTTACCGAGTAGAATGTTAGAAAAAAAAAACATGAAATGATTTTGAGATGGTCAGGTTTTTAAAACTGGTCGATTTAGCGTGGAATGCCCCATATATATATATATATACGCATAAGAGTTTTACAGAATTATTTGTTAACGTTGCGAGTATATTTTGAAAAGCTGCAATGCTTTGCCCATTCCAGAATTCTGTAATACTCCAGAAAGACTTTTTCATTGACCAGGAATTTTATCGTCATTGATTTTCCGATTTTTCAGCGATATCTCGTATCTGAAATGTTGAGACATAAATTTGGAGTCTCTGGACGATCTCATCGAGTCCAAAACAAAGAAAATTCCACATATTTAATGATGCCGAAAAGAGCTCAATTACTTAAACGTCGCATAATAATATTAATAATTTTAATATGACCGTACTGGAAGGTTCTAAAGCGGTTAAGTCGATTACTGGTATATCGCTTGGAAAAAAAAAAAAAAAAAAAAAAAAAAGGGAAAAGTAATCTTACCTCACTAACCAGTAAGGTCTAGTAACACGTTGTGATAAGCGCACGCCAAAAGCCTGCCACCGCGCATACCTCGGGTAACTAATAGTTCAAATGACAATATCATCGAGATTTTTTGAATAAATAATTATGGCTGAAGTATCCAAGTCAATTTAACACAATTTTGGAAGAATTTTGCAGAATGAAGATTTTCCCAATTTTCAAGGAATCTTTAGCAGGCCAGTTTTCTATTTTCTATTTCTCCGCCAACTTTTCAACGCTTTTTTTTTTTATGAAAATAAGTATTTTGCGATTAAACGAATTTCGTAAAATTCAACGATAAACATTACATTCTTGTTCTGCTCTAAAGTCGGGGAGAGTTTGTCCTAAAAGTATTGTCCTGAAAAATGGAAAATAATTCTTCGATCAGATAATTGTGAATAATTAAAAATAAAAAAAGATCAATATTCGTTATGAAAATCCAATTACCGTCTGGTGATTTTTCCAAAAATAATAATTCGTGTAAAGGAATAATAATCCGATATTATTCGAGAAAGAACTTCTTATGGTTATTTCATTATATATATATATATATATGTATAGAGGTAAAAAATTTCTGATGAAATAATTTTTTTTTTTTACATTCCAACGTTTTTCATAACTACTCAATGGATAATGTACAAAAAAAATGCATATCATATGTGGTATATTGAATAAATTTGCGAAAACGTAACATAATTTTGAAAAACTCGATGATAAATTTACAAGAAAAAAAGAAAAAAATCGTATCGCATTCTCGAAATGGAATATTTTTTTTTTAGCCAATTACGCTCGTATTAATAATTTTTCGCAACTCGCGCCAACTGTCTATACTGCCTTTCGCTGTGTGCCTCCGATATACGTTTACGAAAAAAAAAAATAAAAAATAAAGAAAGAAACCCAAGATCGTTGATTTAAAAAATTGCAAATTATCGATTCGCTTATCGCAAATTTTGCTCATAGAGAATTCTCGTTGGCATTGAATAACATAATTACGTAAATGAATATATATTAAAAAAAAAAAAAACGTTGTTAAGCATTTGCTTCGAGTTACGTTATGAAAAAAAAAGTTTTCAATTTCAAAATTGATTGCGAAAAGTATTTTGCAAAGATTAAATTGATTGTTAAAATTCTTTACGTATTGTGAATTATTTGTGCAAATTTTGCTTTTTAAAAAAAATTAAAAAAAATCTGGAAATGATGAAACTTGTAATTGACAATTTTTTTCTCATATTACTTATTTACTTCGCAAACCATAAATTGCAATTACGGTCTCGTCTCTGGGTGGGACATCGAATTAGATAATGAAAAGACAATTGTGTATTTTATGAAAAAACAAAACAAAAAAAAATGCCAAGAACGGGTTAAACTGAATTGTGATAGAAAATATCGATGGATAAAAGTATGTTTCGCGAGAAACTACGATTAGGATGATGTCACAAGGATAATGATGTATTTATAGTATTATGCAGTATCGTAGTTATTGATGGAACGAAAAAAAAAAAGAAAAAAAAAAAAAAAAAATAGCAGAGAAAACAGTAAGTGCTCCGAATAAATAAAGCTTGATTTCAATGTGGCAAAAATTATACTTTATCGTGATAATAATTATCTGAATATAGATTATTATATTGAATACAATACGTTGTCAGTTATCGTTATATCTCTGTTGCTGCTTGTATATTAAATTTAACGAAACAGCATGCATAATCGAATTTCTTGGGGGGGGGAAAAAAAAAAAGATACGAGTTGAAAAATCCTGAGCAACGTTGTATGTAAAATGTAAACCTACTATAATTTAAGTTATATCCAGCAATCCGGTGTTTTATTTTTTTTTTTTTTAACAAAAACCATCTTGCGTTTATTAATGGCGAATGTATATTGTACATGCATCGGAGTTTGATACGCAAATAAATGAAAATACAAAAATATAATTATCAACGGTTTCTTGATTATTCATTTTTAAGGATATTGAAGGGTCTTGCTTCTGATTATACGTTTATTTTAATGAAAAAGATTGAACGAAATTCGAAACTGGATAATTTGAAAAAAATAAATAAATTAATAAATCAATTACGGTAATCAAATCGTCTATTCAGGAAATAAATACCGATAAATATGGAAAGCAAAACAAAAAAATCAAAATGTTGATAAAAATTCGTTTATTCTTGTTAATCTCTGCTCGCGGTATAAAAAAAAATTACAAATTTTTTCAATTTTTCTTTGTTTTTCGTTCTTTCTTTGTGTTTTCCGCGCCGTTAAGTCTTCTTTTTTGCTCGCTCCTCGGTATAACGTCTGGCCTTTTTCTCAAATTCTTTTCTATTGAGTCTGTACTCTGCGGCGATCTCCGGCATGAGAGGATCGTCCGGATTTGGATTTCCGAGCAACAATTGAGCGGCGACTAAAAGATTTTCCAGCGTTATAGTGGGTTTCCATCCTCCCTTGGGCGGCATCTTAAGTAGATCCATGCAAATCCTTCCGCTCGTATCGACATTGGGATGATAAACCGGTGTGATGAATTTCAATCTAGGCGGCTCGAACGGATATGAGCCGTCAACTTCGAGCTCGAGCTCGAAGAGACCGCCCTCGTATGGACTTTTGTGAGGACCGACAATTGAGGCGAGCATTATATTTGTCTTGTCGCTCTTGGGATAGCAAGAAATTCCTTCCGGTGGATTCGATACCAATTTTGCCAATTCCCGTTTTATCCGGTGGCTCTGCATTTTCTGCATTGTTTGGTTTTTTTTTTTTTTTTTTTTTTTCTTTCAATGAAATTTCGGAGCAACTTTTGCGCAATAATGAAATTTCAAATAAATGGTAAAATAACCTAAAAATTTTCACCCAGTTTGGGGATTTTTTTTAGAAAAGAAAATCAGCGGAGGTTCTATACTTACGTGGAATTATAACGGAGAAACGTAATTTTTTTAAATGTACAGCGACGACAGTGGGATTCGATAGTTTGCGTCTATATAGCGAAAGAAAAATAAAGCGAAATAAAGATAATAATCGCGCGTAAGAAGACTGGCGGCGATTCTCGGAATTTTAAAATTATCCGTGGATGCATTTTGTTCTAGGCGGAAAAGTTTGAACGTACATGTACATAAATCCTTCAATGATATGAATTAAAATTGGAGAAATTAGGTCAAATACGAGACATTTTTAAACGTTTTTTTGTTCTCGTGAGATTTCAGGGCTAAATTGTCCAAACATAACCATTTTTACCGAAAAAACTGTCGGCACAATACACGATTTTCACAACTGCATGCACTTTGCCACACTTATATTTCACGAATGTAAATAATTTTTTTTTTTTATATTACTTATGAATCCAAAAACAGCATAAGTAATATGAGTTTTGCAGCATGAATAATGTGTTTATTCTTTCGTCCGCACATGAGGTCATTTTGACCCCGTTTTTTTTTAACTTGAGGGCGGACAATTATTTACTTGTGCAACGATTGCAGTGGAATTGAATCAAAATATTTATTTAGAGTTTAATCTTCAGAAAACTGCGGAAAATATGCGTTTAGTATAAGTTAATCTGGCGAAGAAGTCGATTTTTTTTTTAATTTTTTCTCTTGCCGAAAATTCCCAAATTCAAAGCTTCGAATAAATATACATTTTGGAAAACGCGGTCGAAATTGTAATTTTTTTTCCGTATCTATATAAACCTTTTTTGTATATAAGCATATAGGGCGGGCCCCCTCTCTGTCCTGCACGTCCCGCAATGAAGTACGAACAGAATAACCTCCTTAAATTTATTTTCTTAAAAAAACATTTGGATCACGTTTGGACCATAACATATAAGGATATTGACTGAAAAAAGTGTCTGCATATAAAAAATAATGCATATTTAGCGAACTACGATCGTTTGAAACACACGTCTGGAGTCAGATAGACCCCATATATGCAGTCAACAGGTTGTAGCGGAAGTGTGCAGACGAATAAGCAAGGTTATATTTTAATGACTGATGCATGGTGTATCGTAAAAAAAATTATATGAATATACTAGTATGGGATAGTGTGCGATTGTAAATCTTAATTTGTCAATATCAACAATAATAAATAAATACAATATCAATCAAATTTTCAAAACAGTGTGTTAAAATAATCTCAATCGTAAATTTTTAATAGTAAATTCTCAATCATGAGTCACACACTGGACAGCAAACAAAATTATTACTTATTTTTCAATTCAACATTAATTTCACCATTTCAATGGGTTTTTTTTCGGTAATTGCAGTCAAATTTAGTTGCTCGTACTTCTCAGTCTTACGATATCGTTAAAAATACATCATAATGCATAATATGCCCGGCGATGCAGCGATGGTGGGAGAAAGGAAGGGATGGGGGGGCTTTCTATCGCAGCATGTGCATACTATCGTGAACGAACTATAGTAAAAAAATCGAGACCAACAGTGGGTGTGCTCGTGTGCCGAGTGCCGAGAACAGTGCGATCCCGCTGGATTGTATATACGGGCCAGTGTGGAGCGTGTGACGAACGCTTGGGTGAAAATTATGAGTAACCACAGTGTACGCGAGGTATGGGATTGAGTGCGTGTGGAGTGATTGAAAAAGTGAATTTTTTTTGTTTGTTTGTTTATTAGAAAATAATACTCGAAGTATATTTTTTTTTCTACCAAAGTTACAAAGTGTTTGACGAGATTTTTGACCGAGGAGTAAATTACGGAGTGACGCGAGAGCGCCAGCGCGCCTCGACACAACAAGCGAGGTAGGCGACAGGTATTTTTGGGCGTTGACCGATTAACAAATGCGATACTCACGACGATCGACTCGTGGCGATAAAACACTGACTCGGATTATTCTTGATTTCATATGGTCGTTGAAATAATTCGATGCTCATATTATTACGATTTTCTGAAAAATTTCGAGACTGGAGGTTGTTTATAATATGTCGGTTATAAAAAGTGAGGTTGGGACGGATAGACGGAGGGATTGGACGACGTTGAAATTTACTTGAGTCAGAGCATGCGCCACTTTTCGTAAATTTTCGTTTTCATGACATTCCCAATTTTCACGAAGCTTTCAAAATTATTAAAATAATGCGGAAAAAAATGTAAAATTGTGAAAAAAAAATATATATATATGCATAACGAGGATTCTCAACCGTTGTTTCAGAGTTTGAATCGATCGCTGTGTCTGTGCAGTAATTATTCCAGTTTGAATTATATTCGTAATGTTTTTGATGTGCCGATATAATTAATGAATGAGGAGGAAATTCATACCAATTGTTGGGAAAAAATGGTTGCAGGGTTTCTCAAATCACGTTGTGTATATTAGAGTGGCAGAATTTTCGTAATGTCTGTATATAGTTTATAGGTTTTCAATGTTCGTTATATCGTTCGAGTATTGATAATGAATAAATGAGGGAAAATAAAATAAAATAATTAAAAGTTAGGATGCATTGAAAATGTCTCGACCAATCTATTGTGCGATAGTTCCGTTTCCTGTGTTGTGATTTCGGATTATAATAATATTGTGATGTCAAAACATTGACAATAATATAAATGACCAGTAATATTGATAGGAGTTCTCAATTGTTCTATGGCAATTTGAAATATCAGCGGTCTATGAATCAATTTAAGGGTTAGAATTATCATTTTAACCTTATGATGTAGTCAAACGTTAACAATTAACAATTTAGCTAAATTCACTAACGCTTTTTAAAATTATACAAGGGTTCTCAACCAGTTTTTTTTTTAGTCGCGATCTTCCCTCTGCCTGGGTTGGAATTTGCCGTTTCGATAATTTAATTAATAATTTATTTAATTTAATTAAACACAAATCCTATTATTTTTTTTAACCTTATGAGTCCAACTGTTGCTTTTAAGCCTTAAAAAAAATGAAACAAAACAGCTTTTTTCGTAAATCTCTAATAACTTTTGTCACCATTATTTTCAATAAGAGTGAAAATCCTAAAATGTAAATATTTCAGAAATTTGTTTTTGTTGAAAAAATATATATAACATTACATATACGTTGGAGACAGACTTATCGTCGAAGATACGCCATTTCACTTTTATCCTTGAGCCTCCTTTCCTTTCTCAAATTTGCGATAAATTCGAAATCAACGACCACGGAAGCACCAAATGTAAACAAAAACGGAAATTCCGTCGGCAGGCAGCCGAGTGACCACGAGCCAACTGCGGCCACAGCGTCAACTGTACACCACACCGATAGCAAATTTATGAATGTATGTATGCATACATTCATAAATTTGCTATCCGTGCTATGCATACACATTCATAAATTTGCTATCCGTGTGGTGTACAGTTGACGCTGTGGCCAGTTGGCTCGTGGTCACTCGGCTGCCTGCCTATCATAACCTCAAAATATAGTCTCAAAATAGGGATACGCATATGAGAAGCTCAGCTCAGATGGCAGCATCATCGATTGCGCCTTTTCGTTGGATTTTTTAGATTACATAAAGTGTGATTAGAATAGAATGGATCGAAATGACAAATATTTATATCGTTGACAGTGCTACAATTGCAAGCAGAATTGAAAAAAAAACGGGGAGCTGTATTAAAAGAAAAAAAAAAAGAATGATTTGATAAAAAGATACGAAATATTATAAATATTATTTTTGATGCATAAATAAAAGTATAACCTCAAAAATATCATCACACAAATTTGTAAAAGAACAATTAAATGTATTTTTTCTTTAAATTGTTCTTCTACGATGAGAATGATAATTTTCAATTATCAGATGCCCCCTATGTATCAGTATAATGATCCTGATCCAGAATTTTGGTGTCCGAGTGATACCGATTATCGTGACGTCAATGCAACGTACGAGCATGCCGATCGTTAAAAAAAATCCCTCTCTTTTACACAGTGGAACACAACAATTACGCATAATGGGTTAATTCAATTTAATTATCCACTAGTGTTTTAATTTAGGTACGTGTTGCGTTTGAACGCGCCGAGTCCTTTCACTTAAACCTCACATAACCTAACGTGTTACATGTATATCGTTTAATTTTATTTTACCCAATCACATGTGAACCACGCAAATGAATAAAAATATTGAACATGTGTATTATTTTGAATTGCTTTCGTAATACTTTTTTTGTTAATTAAAGCTTCTTTTTCAATCAAAATGTTTATTTCGATAAAAACGATTAAAAAATACCGCTAAAATAAGGCACGATCTATGATGCTGCCACCACGCGGCTGAGTTTGGCAGTGTGGATCCCTATTCTGGCTAATATGTTCAGGGCAAACAACAGCTTTATACTCTACAGAATAAATTGACGCAGGTTCTAAAAAGCTTTCACCTAAAATTTTTAACATTTCCGACAATGATTTATCGGAAATTTTTTTGAAGTTATGTTGATCCATCACATTTTCTTGAACTCGCGAGATTTTACAGTTGACAATGTATATAGCGGCTGGTTGGCCATCTTACGGAATTTTTGGTAACGCAGACACAATGCGCGCAAAAAATTAATAGCGGATTTCTTATAGAAATAATTCGGTATTAACAGAATCCGTGATTTGTTAATTTCTACATGAATTACGTCACGATTATCATTATAGTTGGGTGAATTAAGCTAACAGAGTTTTTGCTATGCGTGTGTCATCCGTAATTAGACGAGGTCGTAATGGGGTCGGGCTCGATTCATTCGCGGTAGTTTTTTTTTTTTTTTTTTCGTGCGTGGGAGATGTTCCCCTGCTTGGCCGGTGCGGTGCTAGTGTAGCGCGCGTTATTCAAAGTTGACAAAATTTTCAATTTTATTTTTTCCAGAAATCAAAATGTGGCTACTACTATTAGGATTTTTGGTTGCTTTGAGCAATGGCGAGTTGCAGCAGGACAGCATCGATGGCACGACGAGGGTGCCGTGGAATCATTACGACGAGAGGGAACTCGCAAATCCGAATTATGGATTTCGAAATGCCGCCGGTCAAACCGATAATCTCATTATCAAAGAAGCGTGAGTCGAGAGGAATAATATGTATAGAAAATTTAACACTAGATTGCTTAAATGTTATAAATTGCGCCAATCGAATGAATGTAAATTAATGAATAGACGATAAATCAATGTCAATTATTCGTTCCATCGGGAATCAATGAAACAATTATTTTTGTTTTAGAACATATCTAATAATCGTATGGACTGATTTAATTTAAGACATTAAACAATTACTCGAATTCTTACGATTTTTTACGATATGCCAAAACATTTGTTTTTGCACGTATTAATACAAAGAGGCATAACAGTTAGCTACAGATTATTAAAATTATACGAGTAAAAAAATTATTCTTGAAAGATATGTTGCAAGAATACAGATTTTTAAAAGTATTTTTTAATTTTTATTTTACCAGTGCCCGGGGTCCTTTCCCTTTTAGCAGAGTTCCTGACCATATTTTTCCATGTTTTAGTTTTTTTATTCCACGAGTCCCCCCCCCCCCCCCCCCCCCAAGTATTGTTCGCAGCCACTCTTTCATTAGAGTTGGCATTATCGGCATAACCCAAATCGACTTTAGGCGTTTTCACCGGAGTTTATTTTGATCCTACCTCAAATTTTGACACTATAGGTGCAATCACCGCTGGTGCTTTTTATACCGTATAAAAATACGGTATAACAAAAACGTAATGGACATTATAGAAACGCGATACGCGCGCATTTTCTAATGAAAATTAATCTTCGAATATTTTCCATTTTTCTTTCATCTTAAATCAGAACGTACTTCGTCGTGGCCTCGAGGATGGTACGACCGGGTCAGGTATATCGCGTAGCCGTAAACATACTCCAGGCAAAATTACCAATTACCGTGAGAGCTGCGGTACAGCGCAACGGCGTCGAGATAGCTGCCGATCATCAGGACGTAAAAGAGGGAATCCCCGAAACTCTAATGCTGCAAATGCCACCAACATCGATAAGCGGGAATTTCAAACTTCGGGTGGAGGGTCTCTACAATAATTTGACGGGTGGACAGGCCTTTTTGAACGAGACAACTCTGACATTTTCTCAGCGCTCGATGACGATATTCATACAAATGGACAAGCCGGTTTACATGCAAGAACAGATCGTAAGGTTTCGTGCAATACCGATCAACACCGAGCTCAAAGCATTCAACAATCCCGTCGATGTTTATATGCTGGATCCCAATCGTCGTATAATGCGACGCTGGCTGTCGCGACAGAGCAATCTCGGTACGGTATCGTTGTCCTATCAGTTGTCCGATCAGCCGGTTTTCGGCAATTGGATAATACAAGTTATAGCTCAGGGCCAAGTCGAGGAAAAGAGTTTCGTCGTCGAGGAATATTATCAGACGCGTTTCGAGGTCAACGTGACGATGCCCGCTTTCTTCTTCGACACCGATCAATATATAAACGGTATCGTACAAGCGAATTACACATCGGGCGCACCTGTGCACGGAAATTTGACCCTAAAAGCGAGCTTTCATCCCATCAATCATCGCACGGGCAATACGCAAATGTCGATGCAAGATCGTTACTTCAATTTCAACGAGTATTATCCATCCTGGTTCAAGCGTCCCAACGAATGGGAAGAAAAGCCAGTTTTACGTTTTTTCAACGGAACATACAAATTTCAATATCCCATGCACGAATTGTTGCAATTTTCACCAAGCGTGGATGGCATCGAAGTTCGCGTAACGGCGACCGTGGGCGAGAGATTTCTCGATGAAATCATCGTTGGTTATTCCACAGCGAGAATTTACAATTCAACGGTGAAGATACATTTCTTCGGTGGTTCGCCGCAGGTCTTCAAGCCGGCAATGGCATTCGCACTGAATCTCGTTGCCTCGTTTCACGATGGCTCGGCCCTCAGACCATCGCAGCTGCTCGACGCCCAGATGGAGATACGAGCCGACATCGAGATGCGCTCCGGTGGAAGAAGAAATTTGGATACGCAGTATCTGAAAGCTTCGAGCGACAACAGCGCTATATGGTCGATCAAGATCGATCTAAGAAGGCAACTGAGCCTCGAGGACAATCCGCAGCGAGCTCAGCAAATTTTGAACGATATAGCGTCCATGAAGGTTACTGCTTTTTACATCGACGGCGAGGGTCATCGGGCTCAGGCCGAGCTATTGATGCTCGCTCATGAATCGCCCGACAGCAAGCACATCAAGGTATCGACATCGACGAAACATCCTTCGGTCGGTGAATATCTCATACTTCACGTACAGACGAATTTTTACATCGACGCCTTCAATTATCTCATTATGTCGAAGGGAACCGTTGTCCTCTGCGGACAGGATCGTATGCAGCACAATGTGAGAACTCTTTCGATACCGCTTAGCCCGGAAATGGCACCCGTAGCCACCGCCGTTGTCTACTACGTTGGTCACAAGGGCGAGGTTGTCGCCGATTCTCTGACTATTCCCGTTAACGGTATATCGCGCAACAATTTTACCGTATTTATAAACAACAAAAAGGCGCGAACCGGCGAGAAGGTTGAGGTAGCGATTTACGGTGAGCCAGGTGCTTACGTTGCCCTTTCAGGTGTCGATCGTGCCTTTTACACGATGCAAGCCGGCAACGAGCTCACTTATTCCAACGTTATTGCCAAAATGGCGTACTACGGTGAAGAAACAAACGGCACTCATGCGCACTCTTGGCTCTATCACGACGGTAATCCGGATGAGATAGTCTATTTTCCATCATCGACCTTCGGTATCGATGTCAATCGTACCTTCGAGTATATCGGCCTCGTGGCATTCACCGATGCTTTTATCTATCGTAAGCCCGATCATTGCAACAGAACCCAGGGTTACGGCGAATGTCTGTCGGGACGTTGCTACAGATTGGAGAAAAAGTGCGATGGTGTCTTGGATTGCGAGGATGGTACGGATGAGGCACGTTGCACGCTCGGCAATGCCACGGATTTGACCAATTTTCGTAAAAATCGCTTCAATCGTATACAACGCCAGTACGAAAATGTTTGGCTGTGGAAGGACATCAACATCGGTCCGCACGGACGTCAGATCTTCAATATCGAGGTACCAAGACGTCCGGCACACTGGATGGTCACGGCATTCGGTATGAGTCCGAGCAGGGGTTACGGAATGCTGCCAAGAGCCCTCGAGTACACGGGGGTTCTTCCTTTCTTCATAAACGTGGAGATGCCGACGCACAGTCGTCAGGGTGAACAGATCGGTGTTAGGGTATCCGTTTTCAATTATCAGCGTTACAACATCGAGGCGACCGTTATCCTCAAAGGCTCACGCGACTACAAGTTCGTTCATGTCGAGAACAACGGAATCGTGCAATCGTACAATCCGCGTACTTCGCACGGTGAACATCAGTTCTTCATTTGGATACCTGCACAGGATGCCTCGATCGTTTATCTGCCGATCGTACCGACGAGACTGGGTGACATTCAAGTCACGATTCACGCTACAACCGTCATAGGCAGCGACAGAGTTGTGCGAAATTTGCGGGTAGAGGCTGATGGCCTTCCGCAGTACAGGCATCAATCGATTTTGCTTGATCTCAGTAACAAGGGATATCTGTTTCAGTATATGCATGTAAACATTACGGAAACACCGCTAATACCGTACACCGAGGATCGTTACTACGTCTTCGGTTCCAACAAGGCAACCATAAGTGTCGTCGGTGATGTCGTAGGTCCGATATTCCCCACTATGCCCGTAAACGCGACTAGCCTCATGAATCTTCCGATGGATAGCGCCGAACAAAATATGTTTAGTTTTGCCGCAAACATGTACACGACTCTGTACATGCGTCTTATAAATCAGCGCAACAGAACGCAAGAGAAGGAGAGCTTTTATCATATGAACGGTGGTTATCAGAGACAACTGTCGTTCATGAAGAGCGACGGATCCTTCGGTCTGTTTCGCAGTGACTGGAATCAATCGGCATCCTCGGTTTGGTTAACGGCATTTTGCGCTCGGGTATTTCAGGAGGCGAGCTTTTACGAATGGGAAAATTATATCTACATCGATCCCGATGTAATATCACAGGCTGTCTCGTGGATATTGCGTCATCAAACGCCCGAGGGAAGCTTCTACGAAGTCACGTGGTTGCCCGATCGTAAAATCAATTATACCGTTCATAACGAATACGACTTGATTCGCCATCGTAATATAAGCTTGACGGCTCACGTGCTCATTACTCTGGAGACGGTGAAGGATTTGACGGGTGGTTTGGGCTCGCAGGTGGCTCTGAGCTCGGCGAAAGCCGTCAAATGGCTGGAGATTAATTTGAAGCTTCTGGAAGAAAGAGGAACCCCGTTCGAAGCGGCTATCGTAGCTTACGCCCTCTTACTTGCCAAATCATCGACTGCCGAGCAGGCATTCAATATTCTCTCGTTTCACGCTCGTCAAACCGGTGATTTGACGTATTGGGGACGTGAGGCTGTCCCATTGCCGCCATACAAGCTCGAAAACAACAAGCCCTTTCTACTGCCAAGACTACCGTACAAATATGATTCGGAAAATATCGAAACTACGGCTTATGCGCTTCTCGTACATGTGGCGCGGCAAGAAGTCAAGATAGAGCCGATCGTAAAGTGGCTCAATTCACAAAGATTGACGGATGGTGGTTGGGCATCGACGCAGGACAGCGTTTGGGCGCTAAAAGCACTTATGGAATATACCGTTAGATCGAGAATCCGGGATGTCAGCTCGTTGACGGTCAGCGTCGAGGCTACGGCGCTTAAGGGAACTACAAAGGTGCTGTACGTTACCGACAAGAACATCGCCAAGCTCCAGCGCATTGAGGTATGAGAAAATTTTTTTCATCCTATTTTTACATGTTTTTTTTTCTACGAACGCTGTGTTGTTATATTTGGAAAATTTTGTTTTATTGTTATTGCTATATCAACATATATAATGTATTTACCACCAACCGGTTGATACAAGGTGATGTCAAACTCAATTGATAGCCTTTCTGTGTAATTTGATAGTGGTTGATATTTCAAACTAAAGTTAAAAAAGGCGGCACCAGCGTCGCAAGTTGTCGTGACCCCTTGAAATTGATATTTGACCCGAGCATAGGTAATCCATAACGGCATTACTTGTTGCGTGAGTTAAAATTGAGTAGGAACCAGATCAACAAAGCTTCGTGAACAAAATTTTTGACGGCGGTTTCGCGAAGTGAGGTGCATCCCCACTTCGCACTTCGCGAACACTTACTTCGCGTATGCGCACGCGCGCGTGCGCGGATCTAGTAATCCTAGAATGTATGCCATTTTCAATAGGCACCGTTAGGAGATATGATACTCGTATCAAAAGCTGGTTCAGACCAAATGTATAGTACGCAATCGTTTACATCGACTAACTTGCGAGTGTCAGTCGAACTAAACTCAGTACCGCGTATCAAAAGTCTGTCTTTTGTGGAGAAATTCTTTAGTCTCCGCCGACGTCCAATTTACTCCTTTTTTGCACGGTATTTTGATGAGCAGTTTTGTAAATGAAGATGAACAGGTTAGGTTAAGTTTAGGATCTGTGCCGCCAATTTCAATTGGTACGCAGCATGACATATCTGTTTACACCGAGAGTTATACGATTGGTCGGCGTATCAGCTTGGTCTGATACGCTTGTTTTGGGGTATCAGACCAAACTGATGCGCAACTGTTTCACCGTGCGCACCAAACACTTGATACGAAATTTGGTGCTTGATACGTGTATCAAGTGCCCGGTGTAAACATGGCCTAGAGCGTTTTTCGTTTCTTGTAGTATGGAAAACGAATTCATGATGCACAATTATGCCAGGTGCACACCGCGCATGATGAGCGATGGAATCCCAGTGTGGGTGCGTTCGTTTCTAAAAATTCAAACTTTCATGACTAACTCTCAGATAAAATGTCCTGTTTGTCAAGAAGTTCCCACGATTCTTTATAATTTTGTTCGGTGATTTCGAAGGCTGTGATGGCCTGAGCAGCCTCTCCAGTGAGGCAAGATTGGAGATATTGGAATTTATCTACCTCTTGAATATTCTTATTGTTACGGATATCGCTACTTTCGCTCGTCGCTAGCGATATAAGTTCAAACCCTGTGAGCGACCTCGCTAGGGGGGTCGCGATGAATTCGCTGTGTGCAGAAAGTCAAGTGGTGCCACGGCCGGCTGTACTCCGCAAATTTTGCTAGAATAGCTCTCATTTATTTACATACGCGAAACATTGTTGGATTAATTTTAATAAACGAAGGTTTATATTCGTGCTGCATAGAGTTGTTTGAGGTGAGCTAGACTATAACTGCGTTGAAAAAAAAAATCGTCGTATTACGAAGTAATAAAAATAGGTTTACGGCTACTTTTCCTTCTCAATTTGAGGCCTTGTCATACGAACCGGGTTTGGACCTATCACTCATGGTATTGAGTTCAATCCCAGTGCAATTCCAAAAGAGAAAGCTCTGGTTGTCTCTCATGTGGTTCGCGTTGAATAATTGCGGAGTGGAAATATTAGCGAATTAATAAGGTGCAGTGTAATACCACAAACGTCAGTTAATGCCACTCCGTACAAAGTTCAGTTACATGTAAGTACATTGACACATCGTGCACATGCGTATCACAAGCAGGTGGGGAAAGCAAGCACATATTTGCTCTCATCCACTATGTGAACTCCGATAGGAGTATCGCAAAAACGAGTCTCGAACAAGAATGGGGAAAACCTTCAAACAAGCAGTTGGGCCATGAAATGTACGCGAAACCGATGTTCATCGCCAACTTATTTTCGCCCAAAGTACAGGAGACTGCCTGCGCCTGCATACCAGTTGTACCAGTTAACCCACAACTCGAAGACCTCAAGCACTCGTCGGCGTTACGAATCATTCTCAAGGGTTATGACGTGAGTGAGCACGAGCGATTTATTAAACTGATTTGGCTAGAATGTGTCTACTCCGCAATTGATATCAGCAACGATAATCATTGCGATGGATGTATTGTCAACTTTTGCGAGGATCATCCGGTGTATTCGTCAAAGCTCGATGACTCAATAACCGATCAAGTTCCGAAAGATTTTTACGCTCGAGAAGTTTTGTTGGACGAGGCTCCAATAATTGAGTTGTGCTTAGAAACTCGGAATCAATCTTACTGTGATAAATGGTTTTCTGTTGCGGAACGTCAGGATCACTGCTAGTTCCAAGGCATATGCGATAAAAACGAGACAATCGAAAAGTATCGATGCTTTAATCAACAATTTTTTGACGCCCAAAAGTCTGGCTGGCAGAGCTAAAAAATATACGCAATATGGTTTCAGCAGTGAATACGAAGCTCTCAAATATCAAGCCGTGCAAAGAGTAAAAGTTGTTCAAACTGGAGTGGCGATATGAAAAACACAGCCGTGGCTTAGCGCATCGCTAGACGGTGTGGTTGTTAAAGATTATTGTATCACTAAGCTCGTCGAAATTGAGTGTCCCGTCTCTTGCGAAAAAGTTCCGATTGTAGACTTCGATTCACTCATGACAAATGTCAATGATCTATATTTATCAAACGGTAATGTCGAGTTGAAAGAAAGTTACGTATATTATACTCAGTGTCAGGTACAGTTGTATGTGACTGGATTGATGATATGTGACTTGTTCGTCTGGTCTCCAAAGGGAAGTTGTGACGTACCAGTGCACAGAAACGAAAATTTTTTAAAACCTCTAATTCACAAGATGGAAACTTTCTATTTCAAGCACTTTTTGGAAACCCTGGCGCATGTTTCAGACTAAAATAATAACAACAATAATTAATAGATTTATAGGAATAGTATATTTTATTTATTTATGAATTTACTGTAAAAAAAAGAATAAAATATAGCACGGTTATTCAATTCGTTGTTTTTCATTTTAGTACAATAAATTTATTCGTATATATACGTCCGAACATATTATTTTTCGAGCTCTTTATGTAAATTTTGGTTGACACGTTTGATCTCTGTTTCGTGTACATCTTCATCCTTTATAATAGACCGCTGCAAATTCACGAGGACTCCGCATACGAAGAAAATTGCATCGGCATGAGGCAGCATATCGATTGATAATTTATCCAAAATTTTGTAAATTCGCAATCGTTGCATAATTCTCTCGATATGAATTCTTACGTTCGCGGCTTGATACGTTTTTTCACCATCTTCAGCTGAAAACTCTGGGTCGCGCAGGAATGGTGGTATAACGATCAGAGCCCCTTTGCCATTTTCGTCGAGAGCCGTTTCGATTCCTGGGAAACCTTTATTCGCTAGGACAACGTCACCCGGTTGTAGCAAATCCAATATGCCCGAATCATTAGTGATTTGATAGTCACTGGTTCGCCCTCCATAAGACTTCGAGATAAAAGAAATTAAACCACTCGGAGTGTATCCGACGAGGATTTTGACTGTGGAGCCTTTTTTGTAATTCGAGTCTAGGAACGCCCGATTGTCGACAGAATTCGGTTGTTCTACCTTTACCTCGATACAATCGACGATTACTCGACAATCTTTGTACGATATCTTGAAGTCATCCGGCAAAGTATTCCGAACTGCATCTCGACTTGGCCAAAAAATGAATTTGCTGCAAGCAACTCTTAGCAACTGCAGAACAGTGAAGAATATTCGAGATGCAGTTTTTCGATGCACACGGAACAAAACGCCGATAGCCGTGAATGACATCCCGTTTTTCATTTTGAAGAGAAATATAAGAAGTCGATTGCTTTTAGAGATTTTCTTTGGTTCATTATTGGGTAATAATTTGAGCAGCGATTGAAATGTCGATGACGAGACACCAGCGAGATCGAATATTTCCTGATCCTTTGTAATTGACGATATGCCATGAAATCCTGTTGTGCATGCGTTCGAATTATTCAAATTACTATCGGGACCAATCGCTTTGTCGACTCGAACGATGCGAGTATCGCAAGACTCGTCGCTTGTATTTCTTTGCTCAAGAATTTGCAAGCTTTCGCAATTTTGTGGTATATATGCTTGAGTTTGAGCATGGCAAATCTCGTTGAGTATATATTGAGCGCAAATAAAAGTTTTCGTTCCTTCGAAGATATTTTGATGCTCCGTCGTGGTTGCAGCCATTTCAACTTGGACCTCGCTGTCAATTCGGAGAGAAAGCACAGGCTCGATTATTTCCTCGGAATGAGGCAGCTCTTGTGGTTCTTCCGCAGAATTCATTGCAGAACGAATTTTCTTTGCACTGCTCTCGAGATTTTGCGTACTGCTCATTCTTCGGCGCATACTCCGATCGAATCTACAAAAAATATCAACTTATTGAAGCTCAATTTTATGAATAACGATTGAATTTTCATAGAAGATATATATATATTTGCCTTTGGATTGACGACTTCTCGGCAGAACTTGATTCGCGATTTTTCCGTGTCGAAATGCTCGGGATGTAACTCGGACTTGACTGTATCGTAGATGAACTATTACCCACAAAGTGCTCACTGCATATTCGGGTACTCTTCTTCGGTTGCCAATCGTGAGTGTTACTAAAAATTAAAAAAAATTGAATTTGTATTATAATATCCTGACATGAATTTTTCTTACCAGACAAAATATGCACGTATAACCTCAAAAATTTTACTTACTTTATTTTTTGCACCCAACGAATCCAGTTTTTGCGCTGCTCGACTTTATAATTTGCCGTCGGAAAAGCGTAAAACTTAATTTCCGACGTCGTGTAGCGGAAAACATTCTTACACGATTTCACACAGCAGTTTAAATTTCCTTTCCGTGACCTCTCCATTATAATATATTGCCGTCAATTGCACGTACGCGACTCTAGCAAAATGTGTGTATTCTCGCCACCATGGGCGCTCAGCTTTATATATAGGTATATTGGAGCATGTGAGTGGAAAGGGCAATGCGGGAATGGCTCCAGTTTTATGACGTCACCGGAAGTTCCGAATGGCGGTGTATTTAAATTGAATATCAAATTGTATATTACATACGCGCTATTTAATTAAGTAAAATGTGATGATAAATAATAATATACATATCGCCAGATTCAAAATCACATTTGGTTAAAAAAAATTCACATACTTAATTATAATATTCTGGGATCAATAACCGATTATTGAAATTTTTTTATTATTTTACGGAAACTCAGTCAAAGTAAGGGTGTATCGACATGGGTTTTCCGAAGTTAGGTTAGCTTAGCGAAGTGCGGGTAGGAAGTGACAGAAGGGATCAAAATGGGAAGGGTAATAACGTAAAATCCCACAAGGGTATACGTCGCAACACACGGATAATAAAAATATTACATTCATATTTTAAATAATCGATTATTATATGTCCAACGACTTAAAAGCCCCGTGACACAATGCGAGGAAATAGGAAGTATGAAATAACAAACAGTGACTTGATTGGTGTAGCTTGTTTGTTTTTTGATTTTTGCGACGTTGGAACGTTTGTGTTTGTTGTACTATTTATATATGTTTCGTGACGTCACTACCGTTGCACCCCCACCGCCGAAATTTTGCCCTTATGCTCTTCTGACTTCATTTATTCAATGGATATTGGATATCGCTCAGTCTGGTGAAACATGAATACAAAAAATTCCCTAGAATTTACAATATTTTTGTACGATTTCCCTCACTTTTCTCTCTCCATGGCGCTCATTTCCGGTAGGGCTCCCCATTGTTCAGGTATCCCGCATCCCGCGCGTTCCGTCCGCCATCATTACATTAAACGTTTGTCCGTTATCGTACGCGTACCCGCAACACCGAAAAGAAAGTTTACCACGCGATAAAATAAAAAAAAAAACAAAACTACCCGGATCCTGTTCGATAAAATCATGAGTGCTATCACGAAAAAACATTGTAAGAGGGTAGCCAAGAGGCGTCGCAGAAAATTCGCTAAAAAAGCCGAAATCATGGAGGAACTCAGGAGACTAAAAAAAGAGATAAAAAGAAAAATGGGAAAGCATCGTCGATCGCGAAAACGCAGGCGTTCGTCATCGAGCTCTTCATCGTCCTCCACGTCGAGCTCATCGTCGTGCTCGTCTTCCTGTACGTCAAGCAGTGCTACGTCTCTTACGTCGAGTTTCTCGTCTTCCGAGAAGGAAAATTTTCCAAATTCGAGTTTTTCGCAAAAATCCGAAATTTTACCCGACAAAGTCAGTCCCGATTTGCCGACTACGACGAAACGTAAGAGCATCGAATCCGCAAAGCCAAAGAAAAAATCGTCGCTCGCGGATAAGAATTCAGCGACAAAAGCCAATTCCGACGATGCAAAGAATTTGCTTGACAAAATGGCAAAGACAAAGAGAGCGAAGATCGCGAGAAAGTGCCTCGAGAACGAAGAGGAAGAAGCTATAGCTGAGAAAAATAAAAGTACGGAGAAGAGCGATAAAGTACTCGCCAAGAAGAGCGACGAATTCGTTGCGGATAAAAAGGAAGAAACGTTCGCAAAGCGGAACGAAGCGTCGTTCCCCGAGAAAGACAAATCATTATCCGAGAGAAGTAACAAATCGATGGCCAAAAAAAGCCAAAAAGTCGCCCCTGAAACGAACGAAGGATCGCTCGTCCAAAAAGGCGGCAAGTCGATGAAAAAGAAGAGACAAACGGAGCCGACCGATGATCCGCTCGATGAAACTCCGGAAGAACGATCCAAGAATTCGGAAGGATCCCGCGACAGAGCGGGAAGAAAACCCGCCAAAGAAGCTGATAAACTTACGGAAGAAATTCCGCGAATCCCGGACAAGACCGAAATGAGTCTGGACGAGAGTAACGAAGAACCAAAAAAGAAGAAGATCACCTGCAAACCGCCGGTCAAGAAAACCAAGTCGGAAATCCCAAAGGAGAGCCCGGAGACGACGAGGGTAAAGGAAGACATATCGGAGGTCGAATTTCTCTACCGGGTTTTTGGCTATCCGAAGGAAATTGAAGATACGATCGGCGAAAAGAAAGTAGCGATCGACGGAACCGAAGAATCATTCGTATCCATGGAAAAGGAAGAAATCACGGGTAAGGATTTTTTGTCGATGATCAATTTGCTCTCGGTTCCCGAGACAGGGGGGACCGAGCGGGAAAAACATGCCGGAACGATGGTCGAAGATATCGCCGACGCGTCGGTTCCCCTGTTCGGCAAGGAATCCTCCGATTCGGCGATGAAAATTCGCGACGAAGTCTTCGATATCATGGAACGCTCGATCGTCGGCGACGAGACCGACGATTTGATGACGCGCAGCGACAAATCTTCCGCAATGCCGGAAAGAGAGGAATTCGCGCCTCCGATCGCGAAGCCACTCGTCGATGATCTGACGACGATAATGATGCACGGTCTTGCCGACGAGATCAAAGCAAAATTGCTGAACAAGTATCCGCCGCCTGAGAATCTTCCGAGCTTGCAAGTACCGTCCCTCGATCCGAACATGAGGCGAATAATGAATTCAATTTTCATAAACAGAGATCGGCGTCACGTCACGACGCAGCTGCAGATCGGTTCCGTGATATCCGCGATCGCCAGAGCTATAATGATCGTGCTGGAGGATTCGAATCTCGAGATAAGAATAGCCAAGAGATTGATCGATATATTCGTCGAAGCCAGCAAAATTCTTGCAAATCTTCATCACGATAGCTTCGAGTCGCGTAAATTCAACGCCATGCTCGGAGCTAAAATGTTTCTCGAGAATAGCAAGACGAGCCTCGTCGATGGTCTTTTGTTCGGTCATGAATTTGCGGAAATTCGTAACGGCGCAAAGTCAAGCGAGAATGACGACGATGAATCGATGATTTCCACGAATTGCCGAAAAATCACGGGAACCCTCGATGATGAAACATTGAGGGCTGAAAATTTCGAAAAAACTATGAAAAATAGCGCTGAAACGTCGAGTATATCGGCGAAGAATTCGCGATCGATGAGCGGAAAGCCAAGAATTTTGGATGTACGGATATTGAAAGGACCGGCGAAGACGTCCGTCGATGAGATCGCGAAAATTGCGCCGTCTCGTGAAACTCGTAAGGAACAATTAAAATTACCATCTTCGCTTGAAAAATTTTCACCACCGCGAAATTTTACGAAAAATTCGTCCATGATACAGGTCAGATTACCTGCGAAAATTCAGAAAAAAACGATCCTCGAAACGAAGATCGAGACGAAAAAAACGATGGTTAATCCGGAAAAAATGCCTTCGATCTCGAAAAAACAAGAAGTTCCATGGGAAATTAATTGCTCCGATCGATCCGAGATAAAAGAAACTCCCGAAGTAAAGATTTCAAGCGAAAAATATTCCAAGACAAATTCGGTTCGGAATATTTTCGAGGATAGTTCGGATAAGACGGAGGAGAGCAGTTCCGTGATAAGCATAACCGAAGATGAGAATGAAACCGAGAACGAGGAAGATAATTATTTCGAGGAAGAAGAGGAGAATGATTCTCAGGCAGAGGAGGAAAATAATTTCAAGAACGAAGAGGAAAATAATTCAAAAGAAGATGAGGAAAATAATTCGAAAGAAGATGATGAAAATAATTTCAAGGAAGATGAGAATGATGATTCAAACGGGGAAGAAAATAATTCCAATAAAGAAGAAATAAATAATTCGAAAGAAGAAGATGATGAAAATAATTGCAAGGAAGAGGGGGAGAGCAATTCTGAGAAAGAAGAGGAAAATAATATTAATGATGAAGAGATTGAAGATAAGATCGTCCAGAAAAAATATGTTTGCGATGTCGATAGTGATAACGATATTCGAGATATCGAAAAATCGAAGAGCGCTGCCGCTGTTATTGACGAAACGACGCCGATAAGGAGCGAGGAAAAAATATCGAGCGCTTCGCAAACTTGCGGCGAAAAATGTTCCATTCTTTGCGAGGCTTACGGCGAAAATTGCGTGGATCGGGACGAGGAAAAAATTAAATTTCCGCTCGAGAGGACCGAAGCTTGGATAATCGGTTGCAGCGGCAATTTACCGCTCGGTCAGATAAAAATATCCGAGGCTGTGCGAAAATCGGAGCAACAGATCGCCGGCGCGAGCTCGGAAAATCGCGAACTAATGATTTATCATCGGACATTCAAGTCGACTGCTCATTCGTCGCACGAAAATCTCACCAAGCTGACTCAGGCACGAGTGAGATTTGGAAAAAAAATGTCGAGACTACGCTCGTCCTCGAGCAGCCAAGAGACATCCGGCTCCCAGAGATTCGAGGATTCGACGAAAAATATCGTCAAGGACACGAGCGAATAAAAGCCCCGGAGGAGAAGTCCCGGGAGAGGCCGAGATCGGCAGATATTAAGAGAAAAATGAAGAATCGTCCCACGAAAAAGATCTGTTTTGAAATCGAAGATTCAAAAAAAAAAAAAAAAAAAAAAATAACGATACATTTTTTTTGTTCTTTTTCCATATCCAGATTTACGTTAAAAATGTGAAAAACATTTTCAATCATTTTTTTTTTACGATTCATTTTCTTTGCTCTTTTTTTTTTATATTATTTAGATTTACGTTAAAAGTTTATCGGTTTTTGTTCCTTTGTCCGAAAAGTATTTGATGTTTTGTTTTTATTATTTTATTTTTTCAATTTATGTATTTCGTTGCAAAGACACGAAATTGGTAAAATACATCGCAAGCACATTTTTGAAATCGAAGATTCAAAAAAAAAAAGTAACGATACATTTTTTTTGTTCTTCCATATCATCCAGATTTACGTTAAAAATGTGAAAAACATTTTCAATATTTTTTTTTACGATTAATTTTCTTTGCTCTTTTTTTTTTATATTATTTAGATTTACGTTAAAAGTTTATAAGTTTTTGTTCCTTTGTCCGAAAAGTATTCAATGTTTTGTTTTTATTTTTTCAATTTATGTATTTCGTTGCAAAGACACGAAATTGGTAAAATACATCGATGTTTAATTCATTTTTTTTTTCTGTTTTCATTTACCTTTCATCTTTTCAGGCTGCGTTTTATTTTGTCGTTCGCAAGAACGCGAAGATCCTTGACCATTGAAGAGAAAATTGCGTGAAAAATCTTTATTTTCAATTTTATTTTATGAGAATTTATTCAACTGATGTTTCATTTCGTCACACCACATTTTTGGAATAACGAAACTTAGAGGGATAAACGTAATTTTGACTTGTATATCTTTTTTTTTTAAATAAAAATTAGCTCAAATTTAATTTTGAAATGCGTTTAAAAAAAGATTTGTAACGTTTTACTGAAATAACGTGACGAGATGAGTTGAAAAATAAAAAATTGAAAAAATTTTAGTTTGCTGAGAACTAATTTTTTAAATTTATATTAATTTCCGTGAAATTCTTTTTTTTTTTCTAATTTTTGTTACAGATTCCTGAAGCTTGGGGAACCGTTAAAGTAGACGCTAAGGGAGCCGGTTACGCGATCCTACAGATGACCGTACAGTACAACGTTGATCAGCCGAAATTCCAGACACCCCCACCCGTCAAGGCTTTCGATCTTATCGTTAGACCAAATTTCTACGGTAGAAATCAGTCTCACATCACATACTTCAGTTGTCAGAGGTAATTGTACATTTCTTGACTCAATTGAGAAGTTTTTTTTCAAAAATACAATATTAAAATAATAATTATAATTATAAAGATTGTCTAATGTTGTCAAAATAAATATTTAATTGTATTTTCACAATTTCGTTATTTACAAAGCAATTTGAAATTGTGATAATTGTGTACGATTCCTTTAAATATCTTTGTTCGTCGAAATATCTAGCCACTGGTAATAACGTTGGCGGACGTAGGTCAATCTTTGGGCATGAAATTAACAAAATGTTAAAGTTGAAGGGAAATTTTTTTTTACTAACCAAAATTAAGGATATCGAAAATTGTAATTAAGTATTCCGCTTCTGAGTATGGATTGACATTTTTTTGGCTGCAACACTATTTTTTTTCTAGAACTTTGGCAAATTTTACTTAAAAAGTGTCATATAACATTAGCATTTACGATCTAAAGATTAAAAGGCAGATATTTTGAAATGCATGGGTCTAACGTTGTAAAATTAAATATTTAATTGTATTTTCACAATTTCGTTATTTACAAAGCAATTTAAAGTTGTGATAATTGTGTACAATGATTCCTTTAAATATCTTTGTTCGTCGAAATATCTAGCCACTGGTAATAACGTTGGCGGACGTAGATCAATCTTTGGGCATGAAATTAACAAAATGTTAAAGTTAAAGGGACATTTTTTTTTTTACTAACCAAAATTAAGGATATTGAAAATTGTAATTATTCCGCTTCTGAGTATGGATTGACATTTTATTGGCTGCAACACTACTTTTTTTTCCAGAACTTTGGCAAATTTTACTTAAAAAGTGTCATATAACATTAGCATTTACGATCTAAAGATTAAAAGGCAGATATTTTGAAATGCATGGGTCTAACGTTGTAAAATTAAATATTTAATTGTATTTTCACAATTTCGTTATTTACAAAGCAATTTGAAGTTGTGATAATTGTGTACAATGATTCCTTTAAATTCCTTTAAATCTTTGTTCGTCGAAATATCTAGCCACTGGTAATAACGTTGGCGGACGTAGGTCAATCTTTGGGCATGAAATTAACAAAATGTTAAAGTTAAAGGGAAATTTTTTTTTACTAACCAAAATTAAGGATATCGAAAATTATAATTATTCCGCTTCTGAGTATGGATTGACTATTTTTTTTCAAGAACTTCGGCAAATTTTACTTGAAAAGTGTCATAACATTTAGCATTTAAGATCTAAAGATTTGTAGGCAGACATTTTCAAACGCACGGGTTGATAAATTGCCAAGATTCATATCTCAAAGTCTGTTTGTCGTAAGTACGATTTCTATTGGGATGTTTATACATAAAATGACCTAAAGTTGACTCAAAAAAAAAATAATATCACAGAAAAATTTTCCACAAGCAAATATTCACGATTCTTCTAAATACAATTTTTTTAATCATCGCTATTAGTACTGGCGTCGGAGCGATAGAGACTCCTTGAAGAAGGGTTTCACGACACCTTAATTTCCTGTTTTTCGAGTTAATTTTTTTTTTTTTTTGGTTTTTTAATTTAAATTAGAGAATTTTCAAAAATCATAAATAGAATTTCTAATTTTTCGAATATATATTTTGATTGTTTTCAAATATCATAAAAAGCGCCGAAAACGTGAAGAATAATTTTTTTTTATTTTTTTTTTTTCGCTCCAAAAGATGGACGAACATGAACGAATCTTCGCGTTCGGGTATGGCCGTACTCGACGTGACGATACCAACCGGTTACATAATTCAACAGCAAACGCTCGATAAATACATACTCTCGCGTCAAGTGAGAAATCTCCAACGTGCTCGCTTTCAAAATCGCAAAGTCCTGTTCTACTTCGATTATCTCGATCAGGAGGAGACCTGCGTGAATTTTACGATCGAGAGATGGATGCCCGTTGCGAACATGTCGCGATATCTTCCCATCCGTGTCTACGATTATTACGCTCCCGGTGAGTATTTATTTTATAATTTTCCATTCAATTTATTTTTGTTTCCAATTTTAATTCGAAAAAAAAAACGGTGTAATCGATTCAATGAGCTAAATTTTGATTAATTAATAAATAATTTTAGCTCATCCGTGGAAGAAACTCGATGAGCGAGATATATGAGGCATTCCACATCAACATGAACACTTCAAAATCTTAATATCTTGAATTTTTCTGCATTCGACATATGCTATAGTACTCTTTAAAACAAAAATATTGATATGTATTAAATTTATGGTGGCATTGTTAGGGGTGAAATTACAGGAAAATGCGATTTTTACTTGTTTTTTTCCCCTGATTTTATTACTACATGGAAATAATGTGTCGGAGCGAAAAATTGCTAAGAATCAATTTTGTTGTGTTTGTTGCAAGGATAACGAAAAAAAATTTTAAAAGGCAAGATTTTACATTTTTCATGAAAAAAAACCTATTTAAAAAATAAAAATCGATTTTTGGACCATTATGACAGTTTAAAAAAATTTGAAATATATTTTTTTTTAATTCCTCGAACTTTTTTCAAAAGGAAATACGTCTCTTTCCAGACGGAGAAATCCAATCTAATGGCTCAGCAAAAAAAAAAAAAAAAAAATTGGAAAAAAAAATTTTATCCAAAATTTGAAATAAAAATGTTATATAATGCGAGTATACTTGTCAATATATTTGCGAATATTTTGTAAATAAATATTGAAAAACATACTCGCATTATATAACATTTTTTTTCCAATTTTCTTTTTTTTTTTTTTTTTTGCTGAGTCTTTAGATTGAATTTTTCCAGTGTGTCGGAGCGAAAAATTGCTAAGAATCAATTTTGTTATTTTTGTTGCAAGGATAACAAAAAAAAAATTTTAGAAGGCAAGATTTTACATTTTTCATGGAAAAAAATCGATTTTTGGACGATTATGACAGTTTAAAAAAAATTGAAATATTTTTTTTTCAATTCCTCGAACTTTTTTCAAAAGGAAATACGTCTCTTTCCAGATGGAGAAATTCAATCTAAAGGCTCAGCAAAAAAAAAAAAAAAGAAAATTGGAAAAAAAAATTTTATGCAAAATTTGAAATAAAAATGTTATATAATGCGAGTATATTTCTCAATATATTTGCGAATATTTTGTAAATAAATATTGAGAAATATACTCGCATTATATAACATTTTTATTTCAAATTTTGCATAAAAATTTTTTTCCAATTTTCTTTTTTTTTTTTTTTTTTTTTTTGCTGAGCCTTTAGATTGAATTTTTCCATCTGGAAAGAGACGTATTCCTTTTGGAAAAAATTCGAGGAATTCCAAAAAAATATTTCAAATTTTTTAAAACTGTCATAATCGTCTAAAAATTGATTTTTATTTTTTAAATAGGTTTTTTTCCATGAAAAATGTAAAATATTGCCTTCTAAAATTTTTTTTCGTTATCCTTGCAACAAAAACAACAAAATTGATTCTTAGCAATTTTTTCGCTCCGACACATTATTTCCATGTAATAAAATCAGGGAGAAAAAACAAGGAAAAATCGTATTTTCCTGTAATTTCACCCCTATCAATGCCAATATAAATTTAATACATATCAATATTTTTGTTTTAAAGAGTACTATAGCATATGTCGATTGCAGAAAAATTTAAGATATTAAGATTTTGAAGTGGTCATATTGATGTGGAATGCCTCATGTAACAATCAAGGAACTTTTGATCCCGACAATTTCATTGATCTCCAAAAAATTTACATCGTTCAAACTTGAAAGTATATTCTTATTTTTTTTTTTTTTTTAATAAAACGAATTCGTTAATTTTTATTTAACAGAACGATTCAACGAAACAATTTTCGATTCCCTGTCGACTTACATCCTAAACATTTGCGAGGTATGCGGAAGTTCGCAATGTCCCTACTGTCACATTTACAACGCCGCTTCGCTAATTGGGCCATCGGCGAAATTCGTACTTCTCATTTCCGTTTTCGTCGCTACGGCGCGGCACTTCGTGACGCAAGAATTCAGCGTGGGTTATAAGTAAATAGTTCTGCGCCAAGTACAAAATTCAATGATTTTCATGATTTTTATCCTAAATGGATATCGAGCGCGCACGGAGAGAAAAAAAAAAAAAAAAGATTGCGCTGTAAAAAAATATTTTCTTTTTACGACATCGATACGATGGAAATTTTTTTTTTAACTTGGCGAGTCGGTGAATTTTCAAAGTAAACATATCCTCGAATCTTTATGAATTTCATACGAATATTCATGAAATTTTTATTTTGGATTGTTTTTTTGTTTTTTTTTTGAATTTTTTTTTTATTGGGGCGACAAATTTGATTTGTATCGTCGATAAATATATTCATGATTTTTTTTTTTTTCAGCATTTTTGAGCGAAACTGCATATGCGAACAAAAATAGTACAACTGACAATGTTTTTGATCTTTTTTTTTTATCACGCATAAAATGTTCTCTACGGAATATTTCATAATATTCGCGATTCAGAATCCTAGTTAAGTGATTTTTTTTTTTTTTTTTACTTTATATAGATCTGATATATATATATATTTTGCAATGTCTAACGAAATAGGACATACGAACACTCGACTGCGTTGTCGCTGTACAATTCTTTATTCGACGAGTGGCAATCTGTAAATAGTAGAGTGTTTATAACGCTTATAGCGTAACTTTCACACGCGTCGACAAGCGAGAGGATCGATTGCCGAATTTTTAAAACGATCAACGAATTACGTGTCTCATTAGGCAGAAATTTATTTGTTCGTATTTTTTATATATATATATATATATATATATTTTTTTTTTAATTTTTACACATTGTCGAGGGAAAATCGATTCGCGTATGTCGACGCATCGATTTATCGGAGCCGTCCATTTATATATATATATATATATATATATACATTAGGGTGGTCCTTATTCGGGCTTTTTTCAAATTTTAATGGTCTCAGCCCCCCAAAGAAGGTTTCAAATTAAAAAAAAAAAATCCCTGAATTTTTTCAAATTTTTATTTTGACGATTTACCCTGGCCGGTGCGGTCAAAGTTTCCCATAAGGATAACATGGAGTTTTTAAGGATTACTGTATAAAATTCGTAAGCATCGATATTTTTCAGCCGAAAAATCTAAAATTTTTGAAACTTTATGCAACTACATGAAAAAAAAATTGATCACTATTTTTTTTTCATATGGCTATTTTACGTCTTTTTTTTCCTCAAAAACGCGGTTTTCAACTACTTTTTATCTATAACAATTGATAAAAAAAATATTTATCAGCTTGATAGTTCAAAATTCTCTGAAACTAGTCGGCAATGATGCAAGTTCATGAAAAAAAAAAATTAAAAACACTATTTTTACAAATTTTGTATGAGTTCCACGTCTACTCGGCATTTTTCCTCGAAAATCACAGTTTTTCAAAGCTTTTTTCCTGATAATATTAGTAAAAAATATATTTCTCAATTCAATAATTTGAAAGTCGTGAGAATTAGTCTTTAATGGAAAAAAAAAAATGTAACTTATGGCAACCAAACTTCTATATACGGTATTTGAGATCAGATGTTATTTTGTTTTTTAAATTATTCTCTAATTATGGCATTTAAAAAAAATTGAAAATTAACATCTGCATCAGTCATCTTTTTTTTTCTCTGCAACAAATGAGCGTTACATAGGTCGTTCCATTGTTATTCGATAATTCACGAACTTTATTGCATAAAAAAAACCAACTTATACCTGAAAAACCATGATTTTCGAGGAAAAATGCCGAATAGGCTTCACGCCTATTCTAAAAATAATGTTTTTATTTTTTTTTTTTTTTCATAAGCTGGCATCATTGCCGACTAGTTTCAAAAAATTTTGAACCATCAAGCTGAGAAATATTTTTTTAAATCAATTATTATAAATAAAAAATCGTTGAAATCCTTGTCTTTTTGAGGGGAAAAAAAATCTATCGACGTTAAATAACCCATGTAAAACTCAAAATCTGCATCAATGTGGATGAATTTCCCGAAAATTTTAGATTTTTCGGCTGAAAAATATTCGTGCTTTCGAATTTTATACGGTAAATCCTAAAAATCTCATGTTACTCTTATGGGAAACTTTGACCTCGCTGATCAGGATCAATCATGAAAATAAAAATCTGAAAAAATTCAGGGATTTTTATTTATTTATTTGGAACCGAGTTGAGGGGAGATGAGACGATTAAAATTTGAAAAAAGCCTAGATAAGGACCTAAACAAGGACCACCCCAATATAAGAAGATTGTCGAAAAGTACCAAGAATTACAAATATAGTCATCTATAAGTAGTATTTTCTCGTGACGAACCGTCCAATTTTTTCGCCGCAAAGTTCTATTTTTCTCGTAACACGAAGAGAGTTAGGGAAAAAAAAGTTTCATAATTGTAACACTTTAGTGTAAGTTTTTTTTTTTTTTTTTTGTATTTTAATTCTCTAGCGAATCTCTCACCCGCCAAAGACTCGCGAGAATCTCGATGTGATTTCGGGTAGCAATTTTTTCTTATTTCGTGGTCCCCTAAAGTCACGGCTTGCTGTTCATATTTTCATAAAGAAACGATAATCTGCGTTTTTTTTTTTAAACACCACTTTGGCTAAATTTACAGATATATTAGTCGTGTATTTAAAAAAAAAAACGGTATTTTCCGTTACTAGAGACGCAATCTTGTGCGACAACAGTGCCACCATATGAGCCCTCGATATTAATCACGAAAAGACAAAAAAAAAAGAAAGCTTTGCCACGAATTATTTCTCTAAAAGAGTTTTATCAATGGCGGGATTCTCCAATTTCTGCGAATTGAGTATTTTTACAAAAAATCTTAGTAGTATTATAATTAAAGTAGGATATTAATCACGATTTCCGTCCATGCAAATTCGTAGCTATTAATGTCGTATAATTTTTTTTTTTTTTTACCAAACGTTTTATTTTGTGCTCATAACAGCCCCTGTATTTTGTTCACTCAATGAGTTTTATAAATTTTTCTATGTGACAAAAAATCACCAAAGGTGATTACAGTGCATATTTTATGCATAAGAACAAAAAGATTCGCTCGCATCATCTTGTCGATAAAGAATTTTTTTTCTACAATATTTTTTTGACAAAGAAAGTTTATTTTCCACTATTCGCACCTGCGATTTAAATCGCGCACAAACGTTTTATCCATTAAATATGATTATATACATTAAAAAAAAAAAAATAACGTTGGTTATGTAATTATTACGTTTTGTAAAACTTTGTATAAATAAATCGTCGAAAAAGTTTTAAATAGTCCGTCGTTTCTTATTTCGAATACTTATTTACCTTTTTCTTATTTTACCATTTGTGATTTCGAGGCGAGAGAAAATTTTCTTAGCCTCAAATTTTGGATTCGTAAAACTGAAAGCTCTCGATGGGAAAATTTGAAAAATATTTTTAAAATCCCATAATTTCCGTTAGGTGGCGCTTACTTCCTATTTCGACGCCATCACTTTCCGTTCGACTTCCGGTTTCTGTTTTATCATTTCTTGGTGTTTTCTTTTTCCGAATTTTTGCCAGAAGCCAACGAGAGAAATAATAAATAAAAAGTGAAAGTTAGACGTTACGAAACGATTTACGATCGGAAAATCGTATGAAATCGCGATGAAGCCGTTTCCCGAAGACGACGACGACGACGACGACGATGATCATCATCATTCGTATTCGCAGCACGAAAGAAAGAAGAGACGACGCAACAACACGAAAGACGATTATAAGAGAATTCTTCTCGGTTGCAAGATGCTGCAGCATGAGGTAAGGAAATTACCGTCAAAACGTAAAAGATCCCGAACGGTAACGCTTTCATCGTCATCATCGATATGCTCGATCACGTCGTTTGCTGCGCGAAACGTTCGCAAGAGAAAGAATGACTCGAGAACGCGAATAAAAGATGTGAAAAAAATACGCAGATACCGTTCACCGAGCCGAAATAGCCATTCGATTTTGAAAAAATTTCATTCCGATATCGGGTGTAAATTTTACGATGAACGATCGTCCGATTCGCGCGAAATAAAACGAGAAAATATCGATGAATATTTAGGGACGAAAATGTATTACGAAAGTACGAGTGAGGAAATTTCGCCGGTGAATTATGACGGGGATAGGGAAATAAAACGCGAGATTAAGGCTGAAAATTTGTCCGTCGACGAAGATATAAAGAACGATGATATTCATGAAACACTGTCGAGCAAGTGGGCGGTAATATTGAGAAACGGTTTGAACGAGGAAATTAAGAACGAGCTATCGGTCGCGTATCGATTGACGGAAAATTATAATTTTCTCAAAGCGCCAAAGTTAAATTCAGAATTGGAAGATTGTCTCGACGAGAAGAATATAAAATCGGATGAGCGCGAAGTTTCTAATCAAAATCGATTGTCGTTGGCGCTCGTGGCGATCGCCAAAGTTCTCAGCGCTATTTTAAGTAACAACGAAGAATCCGAATTGATCGCCGATACCGTCGATATTCTCGTTGACGCGGGTGTAATTTTGGCCGATATACATCATTCTTTCTCCATGAAGAGAAGATTCGACGTTATTTCGGCGTTCGAAATTGGCGAAATAGCCGATCTGAGCGGCATCGAAAATTCTCTGTTCGGCGAGCAATTTTTGAATATTCTAAAATCCGCCAGGCTGCTCGGTAAACGAGCGCCGATGACGGAAAAAATTAAGGAAGAAAAAAGTACGGAGGAAAAAATTAATGAAGATGTTGATAATCGTCGGGAGAGAATTATTAAAGATGGGAAAAATTTGAAGGAAAAAATTATCGAAGGTGAAAATAACTTGAAAGAAAAAATCAATAACGTCGTTGAAAGATCGGAGGAAAAAATTATCGAAGGTGAAAAAATATCGAAAGAAAAAATCAATAACGTCGTTGAAAGATCGGAGGAAAAAATCATCGACGGTGGGAAAAATTTGAAGGAAAAAATTGTCGAAGGTGAAAATATCTTGAAAGAAAAAATCAATAACGTCGTTGAAAGATCGGAGGAAAAAATCATCGACGGTGGGAAAAATTTAAACGAAAAAATTATCGAAGGTGAAAATATCTTGAAAGAAAAAATTAATATCGTCGTTGAAAGATCGGAGGAAAAAATCATCGACGGTGGGAAAAATTTGAAGGAAAAAATTGTCGAAGGTGAAAATATCTTGAAAGAAAAAATCAATAACGTCGTTGAAAGATCGGAGGAAAAAATCATCGACGGTGGGAAAAATTTAAACGAAAAAATTATCGAAGGTGAAAATATCTTGAAAGAAAAAATTAATATCGTCGTTGAAAGATCGGAGGAAAAAATCGTCGAAGGTGGGAAAAATTTGAAGGAAAAAATTATCGAAGGTGAAAATCTCTTGAAAGAAAAAATTAACAACGTCGTTGAAAGATCGGAGGAAAAAATCATCGACGGTGGGAAAAATTTAAACGAAAAAATTATCGAAGGTGAAAAAATCTTGAAAGAAAAAATTAACAACGTCGTTGAAAGATCGGAGGAAAAAATCGTCGAAGGTGGGAAAAATTTGAAGGAAAAAATTATCGAAGATGAAAATATCTTGAAAGAAAAAATTAACAACGTCGTTGAAAGATCGGAGGAAAAAATAATCGACGGTGGGAAAAATTTAAACGAAAAAACAAACAGCGGCGTCGAGAGGTCGGAGGAAAATATTCCCAATGTTGTGCTGCTGGATTTTAAAAACGTCATCGAAGAGTTCAAAGCCGTGTGCAACGACCTAAAATCGGAAAATATAAAATTCAAATCAGAAATCAAGGTAGGAATAACAGCCTTTATTCAATTTTTATTTTCCTAGGATTCTCATTTCTTTAGTCGCTTGAAAAAAATGAATTATTTATCGAATAATTATTCAAATTCGATACTTTTTTTTTTTTCATTTAATAATATTTATTCAATAAACTATAGTTTCGATTTTCCCATATTCTTTTTTGCAGCGATATTTTCTTTGGACTGTTTTGCATAATTTCTATTTTTCCTTCATGAATACTTTAATCGTACTTCTTTTATACGGTATGTAAATATTTTTCGTTCATATCGCTCCGAACATGGAGCTCAAATGAAGCATTATAGCTCCGAACTTCTTATTATCCACAAGCTCATCAGAAATCTATTCCAATGCAGCACAGTGAATTTTCTATTTTTCTATTTTCTATTTGTATTTTAATGAAATGTACCATATGTACCATATATTTAATGAGATGTACCATAATGGTACTATAAATGGTTTCGCGTACAGTAAATTCGCAGCATTTTCAGCAATTATCTCGCGTGTCCTTAATGTGTCACTAGAATTGGCGGATATCAAGCCCCGGAAGAGTGCTCAAACACTCGTGTCCCGAAAAGTCCTCATCCGCTAACACTGTTCAATTCTATTTCCACTCATATGACAATCTCATATATGTATAACTTACAGACTAATTTAACTCTCTAGACGCACAACGCCTAAATTTCCCACAAGATATCACTAAAATCACACAAATATTCATCTTTCCTAGCGCTAAGCGCCATCGTATCCAACTTGTAATGTAGCAGCGTATATCAGCCTACAACTATCAAAAGAATATTCTCATATATCAACCATATTGTAAACTCTGAAAAATTGAAACAAAAAAAAAAAAAACAAAATATAAAACTGGACTTTTCATACAATCTAATATAAATCTAAGGGAAATCGGTAATTTCATTTTCTCGCTACTACCGATTATCCAAGTGCTCGCTCCATTCCTTGACAATTTTTCATTATATATTTTTTAACATGATAAACAAAACAATCCCTATTCTGCTTTGCTTTTATTTCAATTGTTAGATCGTTATAAAGACGCGCGAGCACCGAGTCTAGTTCTCTGGTGTGGAATTTCAATGCTCTGTTCCCTTGCTCTTCTCTAGTATTGGTGTTTCTTAAAATTAGTAAATTATACTTCACACACATCCGCACCGAACTTGGGCCATTCACAGTCAAAACCTCAAATTCCTCATACAAAGTTATAGTACTATGTGTCGTATTCTTAAAATTAATCAGTTTTAAGGCTCTGTTTTGTAGAATCTGTTTGGCAATCGCATTATCATACGCAGCACCCCATGCTATCACGCCATGCGTTAATACTGAATGGAAAAACGCATAATATGCACTCATTGATCCCTTCTGTCATAATACCAATCTCAACGGTTTTATATTTTATACGAAATATACGAAATTTCATCCATCATAAATAAATAAAAATGTATTAACATAAAAATCTGTTCACGCGCTCTCACGGGATTCTCCTGTCGCTGCACGTCGCGTTATCGACATTAGCAGCGCTCGTAGCGGCAAAATTCAGAACTGGAGATAGGTGTGTCGATATTTCTTTCGTTCATTCTTGAAGAAGAATTTAGCGGGGACTGTACTGCTTTTAGAGCCATATCCAAAAAGGAGACAACTTTTAGAAACATTTTCTACAGCTTTTCCTTGACCGAGCTGCATTATTTATTGATTATTATGTACAATAATGCATCTATAATTAATATAGAAAAAATAATTAAACTTGTGTCGATATCCTATGGTTCATTACGATTATTAGTTTATGATCAGATTTTTATTTCTCATAGTTTATTCTATACATTGGAATATTCTTCGTGGTGAAAAATATTTTTCTTAAACTTTTCAATTTAAACAATTTTTCAATCCACAAAGTTCCGTATTTTTTAAATAAAAACGTTTAAACAAAAATTCACCTCCAAAGTAATTTTTTTTTAACACTTGTTACTGCTTGGATGTAACTGTAAAGCCAGTGCAAGTCTTTAAAAAAAAATTAATGAATGCTAATTAAAAATCGATGAAAATCGTCGTTCGTGTTATCAAAAACCAAAAAAATCAATAATTATTGTTGTTCGAAAGATCAAAGTGATAAAAGCAATTCACATTCGCAAGTAAATATTTTCTTTCTATTCATATTTATTTAAATATGAACAAATCATTTTTTATCATTCGGCTGCCAAAGTTAATTAGTACACATTCTCATCCTAAACTTATATTGAATATAAAAGTCGTATAATAAAGTTATGAAGGTTGGATAACGCTCTATAATACTCCCTAAGGATCGGAGATCATCGACTGATCCTTTTCACAAGTCCCTTAAAGATTCTTGAAAATGAAAATTTGAAATTTCGAGAAAAAAAAATCACACGTAGAAAAAAGACCAGCCATTTCGTTTTATTAAAATCAAAGTATTTTTCAAAATTCTTAAATAAATGTGTCTTAGCTTCTATATCGAAAAATTAAAAAAAAAATTATTATTCTTCATACTCACTGTTTTTTTTTGTGTATCTTCAATATACTTAATTTTTTTCTATTCTCAATCCCATTGCGACGGACCCAAAGCCCATCGAATCTAACTTTTCATTAAAACACCGTAAGGTATCTTTAATCTACCAAATATCTCCGACTTCTTAATCCCAATAAAATTAATAAACTCAACTTAGTTGAACAGCTTTACCGTTTGAATTAAATTTTTAAAAATTGCATTTATTAAATCTCCATGGGACAAGATTAAAAAAAAAAGCATTAGTAAGATTAGACGATGAATGAGTCAGTATACAAGCAAGCTCAAAAAAAAAAAAGAACGAATAATGGCAAAAAAAAATTGCTTCCTTCAGGTGGCAAAAGAATCTGCACCGAGTACACCCTTTCCGGGTATCCGTGAGGCGTTCAAGGGCGCATACATGGCGCAAGGATATCCCGAAGCTGCTGCGGAAACAATGCTGTACAGTCTTGTAAATTCGACGATGAAAAGATACGAGAGGTGTCTACGTTTTTGGTGGGAATTCTGTGCAAAGCGTGATATCGACGTTTATCGGGGAACGGTGCACAATGTTATACAATTTTTTCTCGATTACGAAAAATTTATTCCGTCGCACAATGTTATAACACTGTGGAGATCGGCCCTGGGCGAATTCACGATTGAAGACTTGGGAAAGTCCAAGAGCATTGCTAATTATGTTAAGGGCTTTAAGTCAAGGAAAACCGAGGGCTGAGCTATTCGAGGATGAAAAAGAGCAAATATAATCAAAGATTGGGATTGAAAGAAATAAAAAAAAAAAAAAACAATTCAATCTTTACTGATAATTTTTTTTTTATTATTTTATTATCATCTTAACGCACACATCCCGTTACAATAATTCGAGATTTCAATCGTCTCGTAATCGTTGCATCTAAAATGTTTAATATAATTATATATATATATATTAATATACATGATGTATATATATACATATATATTTGTGCTTGTCGATCCTCGAGAGTTTTTTCCTTCTTTTCCGTACAACAACAACGATAATGATAATAATAATAATAATAATAATAATAATAATTTTAATAATTTTAATAATACATTATAACTAAATTCGTAAAATATAGCTAAATACGTCACTAAAAATGAAATAATACTTCGATAATATTCATAATACGATGAGGGTAATCTTTCTTAGGAACTTGATTCTTTTATATCATGGCGTGCTCGAGGCAACGAATTTAACGTTTTCTTGATTTTTTTTTGTTCTCTCTTCCATTTAAATTTCTTTTCAACACGCGGGCAGGTACAATTATTATTATTGTTATTTTTTTTTTTTTTTTCGTCACCCATCGACGTTTTCTCACTATAATCAACGACAGTGATCGTAAATATAATATCTCTGAAATTTCGCATAAAAATTTGTTATCATCGTTTCTTTTTAATAAATTAAGAGTCGAAAATTTTTGTTTTATACTTTTAACGCTTTCGTTTCGGAAACAAGTCCCCGCACATGAGAGAACGTAAAATCATGGGATTTGCCAATTTCGCGTCGATCGATCAATACTTAACAAATTACGATATTACTGGCGTCGAAGGAAAAAGAAATATATATATATACATATATATTTTTTTTTCATCATTCAAGTAAGACTTTCGATAATCATGACTTAATTGAAGTCGTGTTATCAAATAGAGAGAAAGAGAAGGAAAGACAATGTCTCGATATTCAAGAGAAGTTTTCTCAATTTTTTTTTATTAGACATTAAAAAAAAAATTTACTATTTAATTTTTTTGAGTATCGTCTTTTCTCCTCATATTCGCTTAGTAATCACTAATTAAATCGACAGGCTTTTCTCGCCTCGAAGAATATTGCTCTTAGCATTTTATCACTTATTCACGAACTAATTATTAATTATTAATCGTTAATTATTATTATTATTATTATTACCATTATTATTATTGTTATTATTTGGCTCTGCGTCCAATTTATTTTTTTCTCGTTTTTGTTTTTTTTTATATCGCACGAAGGATCATTAATTCTAATCTTTCCCCATATTTTTTTGAGGGGCGTTCCAATTTCTTTTTTTTTTTCTTTACTCATCTTTCATCGATCTCGTTACGGTTTTGGAAAAATTTATCGTTGCGATTCACACGAAATTTTTGTTTTTTTTTTTTTTTTTTTCCCCTCTTTTTCGTCGTTTCTTTCTTTGCCATTTGATCAACGCAATATTTATTTCAAATCTCAGGTATACTTCTAGCGATAACAATAATCAGTTAATCAATTATTAATAATCAATTAATTATTTATCGTTAGGTCACTTCAACTTCAATTCTCATTTTTTTTTTCCCGTTTTTTTCTTATCTCTCAATGATTTATAGGCGAACAACTTGATCCGCTATGCGAATTTTTTCCAACCTTTGTGTCTCACTTACAGTCACGTTATTTTTTTTTTTTTATATAAAAAAAAACGTTATAAAAAAAATCAATCGTTTTTTTTTTTCCAGAAACCCCAATTCAAACGTATCGAAGTTGTTGAAACTCAATTGTCATTTTAATTAATTTTAACACGCGAGTCTTCAAAATTATTTAAATCGTAAATTGAAAAAAAAAAAAAAAAAAAAAAAAAAAAAAAAAAAAAAAAAAACAACAACAACAATTATTTTTGCCTTTTTTGGAGTCAAGTCGATCGCCTATTTATTCGATCCGGTTGATTGTCCGGATAAAAAATATTCTACAACACTCGTCAACGCTCTATACAAATTTCCAATTATTCCAAATGGCCAATTATTTCTCGTAGCGCGTGTAAAAAAAAAAAAAAAACACGTCCATCACATTGGATATATATATATATCTATTTGTTTTTTTTTTTTTTTTTTTTTCAAACATCCTCATTCTCATTCTGAATTTGCTACATTCTATGATCAACAGCATTTCCTCTCTTCGCTCTGTTCCTTTTCTCAATTCGTATAGAAATATCTAACGCTCATTCTCGAAACAAAAGACAAAACAAGGAATGCGATTTTTTTTTTTTCTCGAATTTTCGTTTCTCAACAATTTTACAACTTTCATGTTTACAAATCGAGAAAAATTTTCTTTTTTTGTTTTTTTGTTTTGTTTTGTTTGTTTCTTTTTTTTTTTCATCTCTCGTTTAATGATGATAGTCCGTGACGTGGAATTCCATTCGCACACTCATCGAATTTCGATAACCCGAAATTTACGTCAATATTATTACAATTATTATGATAATTAGTCAATAATTAAATGTAGCACAATAACTCGCTATCTCAGGCTGCAGCTTTGTACAATTGGCTCATTTTTTTTTTTTTTTTTTTTTTTTTTTTTCGTTCCTCGTTCTTGGCCATTTTGGCTTCGCATTTCTTGTCCCTCGTTTTTTAAATTTATTTTTACGAAAAAAAAAATGATACATAAAAAAAAGAGTTCCGTTCTCAAGAAGGAATGTGTAGAACAATTAAGCTACGTATCTGTCAGAGATATGTCCATTTATTGCGGGCGCTTAGCGGTTTACCAATGATAATGAATTATCGGTGCTACGGAAGTTTTTTTCTAAATGTACATTTGATTTTTCTTTCATTGAAACAATTTTACAATATTTCGCTTTCTTTGTGCGCCAAAGCAAACGCTACATAAACAATCATTGCGTGTAAATTATTTTAAGACGTATATTCATGATCGTTCATTTCCCTATTCTACAATTCGAATTATTAAGCTGAGAAAACAAAGAAAAAATATTCATTCAACAAGAAACAATAATTTATTCCATCGAATAATGTCAACTGCTGCGAGAGAAAAATTATATGAAACTTCCAGGCTAAAAAAGTTCATCTAAAACTATAGTCATTTAAAAATTTGTAATTAACAAAAAAAAAAAAACATAATTTTTTATCACCAGTATTATTATGGGGATGGTGATTTTCTTGGCAAACATTTATAATCAGAATTCCATCAGCCAGTTAGCCTTTTTCTCCCCGTCGTACCGTTCACATAATTTACGTCCAGATTCCGATATCAAATTTGATGTCAATGTGATTTACGGCAATGGTTGTTCGATGCACTCATGAGTTGCGAATTTCAAGTCGTAGCATTCTAACACCGTTCAACGTAATTAAAACGAGACATCAGCTGCAAAAATTGATTGGAATCACACTCAACAGCCGTCAAGAGAGATTCGAGTCACTCATCAGCTGCCAATATTGATTTTAATGAGTCGAAAGTTTCCAGTGTGCTACTTTTGTAACTCGACAGTTGTCAATATTAACTCAAATGCTGCCAGCGATAATTCAAAGAACTCGAAATTTTCAAACAAGGTTTCGAATCACTCAACAGCTCCGAATAATTGCTCCGATCAACGTTATTTCTGAAAAATCACTTAACAGCAGTGAAGATTTAATCGTATCGCTCAAATGCAACCAATAAGTGATTTGATCCACTCAATAACTACCAATGGTGATTCAAATGACTCAACGAGTTCGAATGTTAATTCGATTAATTTAACAGCTGCAAACGATAATTATAATAACTCAACAGCTGCCAATATTTATTCAAATCGTTCAAAAGCTGCCGAAAGTCACTCGGACCGCTCAACAGCTGCCAAAAGTGATTCGAATAATTGAAGAGTTGAAAATATTCATTAAAACCACTCAACAGCTGCGACTGGTGACTCGAATAATACAACAGATGCATCGAATGACTCGACAAAAGTTCATAGTGATTCGAATAAACCAACAGCTGCCAATATTTGTTCATATCATTTATCAGCTTCAATAAGTTACTCGAATGAATCAATATCTGCCAACAGTAATTCGTATCACTCAAATTTCATCAATAAATCACTCAATCCACTCAACAGCTGCCCAAAGTTATTCGAATAACTCGACAAAAGTCAATAGTGATTAAAATAAATCAACAGCTGCCAATAATGATTCACATAACTCAACCGCTGCCAATATTTGTTCAAATCACTCATAAGCTTCGAATAGTCACTCGAATGAATCAATATCTGCCAACAGTGATTCGTATCACTCAAACTTCATCGATAAATCACTCAATCCACTCAACAGCTGCCAAAAGTGATTAGAATAACTCGGCAAAAGTCGATAGCGATTCGAATAAATCAACAGCTGCCAATAATGATTCGCATAACTCAACCGCTGCCAATATTTGTTCAAATCACTCATAAGCTTCGAATAGTCACTCGAATGAATCAATATCTGCCAACAGTGATTCGTATCACTCAAATTTCATCGATAAATCACTCAATCCACTCAACAGCTGCCAAAAGTGATTAGAATAACTTGACAAAAGTCAATAGTGATTCGAATAAATCAACAGCTGCCAATAATGATTCGCATAACTCAACCGCTGCCAATATTTGTTCAAATCACTCATAAGCTTCGAATAGTCACTCGAATGAACCAATATCTGCCAACAGTGATTCGTATCACTCAAACTTCATCGATAAATCACTCAATCCACTCAACAGCTGCCAATATTTGTTCAAATCATAAGCTTCGAATGAATCAATATCTGCCAACAGTGATTCGTAGCACTCAAACTTCATCGATAAATCACTCAATCTACTCAACAGCTTTCATCAGTGATTCGGGCACTCGATAGCTACTAACATTGACTGATAAAATCCTGATCGTGATTTTTCTCGATATCTTTGTAAGATTAGCGAAGATATTTCGAGAAAACAAAAAAAACAAAAAAAAAATTACTATTAGGCAACAGGGACAATCAGAGGGCACCGATCGCCGTTCCATTCCGTTACGCTCTAGAAACAAACGCTTTTCTTCCTGTTCTTTTTTATTATCCATTTTTAAAACCTGAATCTCCCTACCACCACCACCATCACAACCAACCCACCATCGCATCAGTAAATTCGTTCGCGTTTCACTTAAAAACTATTTTGGAATGTGTGACTAGGCTCGCGCAACGATGACAAGCGGTGCCCTCTATTCCCCCTCGAGTTTTGTTTTGTTTTACGTCTTTTTTCATATAGGTATATATATATATATTTTTTTTTTTTTCTAAGTGAATGGAAGCATTGCTTTCGGTGAAATTATTAATTAAAACATCGGAAGCGAATACGATCCCGTATAAATTCTCGCTAATCGTAATAATAAAATATAAATAGGAATCGAAAGAAATCAAGCGGAATCAACGAATTAGCTAATTCTTGAAGAAGAAGAAGAAAAAAAAAATGACGTTTCATCCAAAGTAAAATATTATCCATTACGTAATTGTACTAAGCGTTTGATTGTAGGTTGTGCGCGCGTTGAGAACGTATAACGTTCCAACGGAAAATTGGCCTTTATCTTAAGTCGTATATTTTTGTTTTGCTGCGTGCGTTCCTTTTTTTTTTTTTTTTTTTTTCTTCCTTTGCTCAGTTTATGCTACTTTTTTTTTCCCTTCTTTCTTTCCTATTCTCTCATTCCCTTTGAGGTTCATCAGTCTTGCGGTTCAGTCTTAATGTAATGTGGATGTGCAAAAATCATCGATCGTTAATGAAGAGTACAATAAATTTATCGATCATCAGCTCGTGCTTTTTTTGTTTTTGTTTTTTTTTCCGTCTTTTTGTCATAAATAATAATCCGAGAGAGAGAGAACAATATAATGGCGAAAAATTTTCCCCTATAATTTCCTTCGTGTACGCACTAAGAGTTTCTAAAAATATAGTATATATGTATCCGAGTGTGATTCGAGAGACGCAGAATTTCATCTACACTATTTTTTTTTCCTTTGCCCCCGCATTTTCCATCATTCGAATGCTATTCTCTCTCTCTCTCTCTCTCTCTCTTCCTCTCTCTGTCCATTTTCTTTCTCGTATACGATCCAGACCAACATTTCAATCCCCTAATTTTCCAGGGTGCGATAACCGACAACTTTGTTCTTTTTCCACAGAAGAAAATCGTTTTTTTTTTTTCTTCTTTTTTAATTTTATTCCACGACATTGAAATCCTCTTCACTATCTATCTCGTTCTATATTGGCTAAAAACTACACATCCGAAAATCACTAACGCGAAATCCTCGTTTCTAGCTCCGGAGATCAGCTTGGAAAAAAAAAATTAAAACGAAAACGAAAACGATAACGAACAAAAGAAACTATCACTATCGATGGAAATGCCTTTTTTTTTTGTTGCCTCTGCCGCAGGATCACTGGGGTCTCAAATCCCCCATTCCCCATCTCCAAATTACTTTTCCATCCTACGACGAGAATTAATCGTCAATTATTCGATTCCTCGATCGGGAGAGCCACTCGGAAAAAATCTTATTTACAATCGGTAAGAAAATATGGCCGTTTTGTTCGGAGAGCTATTTGTATTTTTTTTTTTCTTCTCTCTTTGGCCTCGCCTCAGTTTTAAAAAGGACGTTGAAACATGTATCGCCTAAAGAAAAACGAAAACAGCAATCATCGAGTCTACGTCGATTTGTCAAAACGAAAAAAAACCGTCGTTAATATCGTATTTTATTTTACGAAAAAAAAAAAAAAAAAACACGACGTTGTTTAAAAAATTTAGATCGCGAGACCTCGATTGTTTCCAGAATTAATAGGAAAAAAAAACCTCCCCAAAATCCGCGCTTTCGTACCTCATTTTGCGGGATCAAAATTTAAAAAAAAAATGAAAAAAAAAAAAGAATTTAAATCATGAGAACGCGATTGTTGCCAAAATCGACAACGGCAATTTTTCCACTCGGTGTCAATGCTATGCCGGATGGTCGATCCATCTCGTGTGATGATTTACCATAAGTGCCAAATTTCCATTTCAGCGTGCCGGCCGAGTCGAAAACTTGTATTCGATGATTGCGCGAATCGGCAACGACTAAATTGCCCTCGTCGTCGATCACGACACCCTGAGGCCTTAAAAATTGTTTCATACCGCCATTAGCGTCGCAGCCGAGTACCTTTGCGCTCAGAAAATCCGAATCAATGACGATAACACGATGATTGTTGAAATCCGTGGTAACGACATTACCCTCGGGATTGAAGGCAACGCCACGGGGCGAATCAAAGTGTTTCCACATACTTGGGGTCGTCTCGTAGCCGTATTTTCTCAAAAATATTCCCTCGGGACTGAAAAGTTGTACCCGATGATTGCGCGTGTCCGAAACGACGATTTGACACTCGGTATTTACGGCCACGTCCCAGGGATAATTGAATTGTCCGCAGCGACAGCCTTTCTCACCGAAAGTCAGCAGGAACAGTCCTTCCATCGTCAGTATCTGGAAATATGAGATTAAGATCAATAAGTTATGATAGTGTGAAAATGCTATGGAGAAACTTCGATGGTGTCGATAGATGCAGTCAAATTCCGGGGCACTAATGTAGAACGCACAGTGTTGGTCAGCATCAAATTACTATTTGTAATTAATTACATTTAAATTACAATTATATTTTATAATTGAATAGAAAATCAAATTGCGAATTACAATTGTAATTTACATCCTTTTTCGAATCAATTACAAGTTACAAAAGTAATTGCCATTTTTTTTTTCGAATCAATTGCAAAGTTACAAAAGTAAATGAAACATTTTTCGAATCAATCACAAATTACAAAAGTAATTGACATCTTTTTTCGAATCAATTGCAAATCACAAAAGTAATTGACATTTTTTTTTCGTATCAATTACAAAATACAAAAGTAATTGACACTTTTTTAGAATCAATTATAAATTGCAATTGTAATTGATATCTTTTTCGAATCAATTACAAATTACAATTGCAATTGGCATCTTTTTTTTGAATCCATTGAAAATTACAAAAGTAATTGACATCTTTTTTCGAATCAATTGCTAATTACAAAAGTAATTGCCACCTTTTTTTGAATCAATTACACATTACAAAATTGAATCCATTGAAAATTACAAAAGTAATTGACACTTTTTTCGAATCAATTACAAATTGCAAAAGTAATTGACACCTTTTTCGAATCAATTACAAATTACAAAAGTAATTTTGACTTTTTTCGAATCAATTACAAATTACAAAAGTAACTGACACCCTTTTTCAAACGAATTACAAATTACAAAAGTAATTGACACCTTTTTTCGAATCAATTTTAATTTTTAAACGGTATCTATGGACCATTCCGAATATATATGGGTGATTTAAAGTATGTATGGGTGCAAATAATCATAATTGCGTAAGTGTCAATGATGGAATGTACAAACGGCTAGGTATAAGGATATTTGGGCAGACGCAGCATCCGGCCAGATTAAAAATAGGTGAATTGGCATGGAATGCTTCCTCATGTATATCTAAGCATATCGATTGACTAAAGCCAAAGGGGCGTATCGGTTATGTATAAGCATAGTTTATACGCCCCTATGGAATTTAACCATCGACATTTAGGTATAATATTGGGGTACCGCAAGGTGTATGCGACTGTATTGTTGCTTTGATTTCAATGTGGAACTTTACGCTGACCGAAAAATATGGCGCCAGATGCCTATGCGTCACACTTTCAATCGAGTTTCAACCGTCTCTTCCCTTTTGATTGCCTCGATGACCACTGTTCGCATGATGCGCGAAAAGACTATATGAACTGATTCGACAAAAGACGTATAAATTACGTTTGGGAATTGTAATTGATTCGAAAAAAGACGTCAATTACATTTGGAAATTATAATTTACTCGAAAAAATATGTCAATTACTTTTGTAATTTGTAATTGATTCGAAAAAAGATTTTAATTGCAATTGTAATTTGTAATTGATTCGGAAAAGGATGTTAATTACAATTGTAATTTGCAATTGAATTTTTTTTTCAATTACAAAATACAATTGCAATTTGTAATTTTTAATTAATCGATTAAAAATTGGCCCAACACAGGTACCACACCGTGCACTGATCTCATAATCAGAAGAATTTCTCACGAAATTGACATCTACGTACATCTAAATTTTTACGATAATCGTAGATTTGCCTAGATCTCAATTAGATCTATCTAGATCTCAATTAGATCTACCTTGATCTCCGTCAGATCTGCTCGGATTTAAGTAAATCAACTGGAATTTACATATAGATAAACGGAGTTTTAATAAGAAAAAGTGTTCGAACCCAATATTTAATCGACTCGAATGTCCGCAAGATCTGCAGTTAGATACGGAGATCTAGGTAGATGTAAAATTTTTCAAAATTGATATCTACGTAGATGAAATTAGATCGAAAAAAAATAACTACGCAGATCTAAATTAGATCTACGTATACATTTATGTTGAATTTTTTATCAACTCTATTAAAGCGAATTCACAAAGTTGAGTTTGATTTGGCGAACGAGAAGTGAGGGTCGATTGACTCGAGTGAGTTTTCAATGTCAAATAACTCGAGTAATTCCGTGGCAAAACTTGAGTCAAATTTCGAGTACTTGATCGAAGTCATGGTCGAACTAATTAATTCGAGTGAGTTCAAGTCGTTGGCTTCGTGTCTCACCTTCTCAAGTTTGGTAAATCAAAGTTGGTCATTGACTCATCAGTTCGAGTGGATCGACTTTTCACGTCGACCATAATCTCACGTTGCTTGAATCAAGTTAAATTAAAAATTTTTTATCGTTAGCGATTTACCTGAATTCGATGATTGTCCTTGTCAGCTACGATTATTCGTCTTCTACCGTCGACGGTAATGCCAGCTGGTCTATCGAATTGTCCCGGTGCATTGCCATGCGAGCCGAATTGCCTCACCAAACTGCCATCCTCGCGATAAATTTGTATCCGATTGTTCGATCTGTCGGCGACAATGATGTGCCCATCTTTGTCGCAGGCTACGCCCCAGGGTCGACAAAGATTTTCCTCGCCGTCGCCATTGCTGCCGATTATCTTGACCGATTTCGGTACCGATAGCATTGCAGTTCTTGCGGTTCTTACGATCACGGGAAAACTGTTCAATGCGACTGGTCGACCACGCGGCACAGGACTGCGCGGAGCTGTCTGGCTCTTTTGCGACGAATTCTGCGGCGAGCTGCCGCGACCTCTGACCGCCCGACGATCCCCGATTGGGCCCGGATTGTTCACCATTATCGAGCCAAGATTCGCGATTGCGTGTAGAACATTGCCCTCCGGTCCCGAGAATGAGATCCAATTTTCCTCAGGAGGCGGAAGATTCTGACGATTCTGACGAATCTGAAAGACCTATAGTAGCGACGGGAAAAGTTAAAAATTGGTTATCTACTGGAATCCGGACTAACTGGATTATTAGTCAATCGAGTTAATTGTCGAACCGAAGGAATCCGGCTTCATGAGTAAATCGAATTTTACGATAATTCAAGCGGTTGAATAATTTTAATCGTGCACACGAATATCTCAATTTGTCAACTTGAATGACTCCTGCGTTTAACGTGAATACCTCGAGTCCTCGAATTTACTGACTCTACTTATCAACTTTAATGACTCGAGTCCTTAAAATTAACAACTCGAGTCCTGAGCTTGAATGACTTCTCAACTTTAATGACCAAGCCTGTAAACTTGAATTACTCGAGCTCCCAACCTGAATGACTCAACTTCCCAACTTTAATGATTCAAGTCGTTAGATTTGATGGCCTAAAGTTCTTGATTCGAATGAGTCAAGTTATTAACTTGAATGGCTCACGTACTTAACTTGAATGACTCAAGTTCTCAACTTGAATGGCTCAAGTTCTTAACTTGAATGACTCAAGTTCTTAACTTGAATGACTCCAGTAGTCAGTTTGGGTAGCTCGAGTCCCAAGTTTGAATTACTCGAGTCCCCAGCGTTAACGGAGAAAGCTCTTGGGTTCAATTAATGAAGCTCTTAACTTGAATGACTCGAGTCCTGAGTTTGAATGAATTTAACGACCCAATCTCTTAACTTCGAATGACTCAACTATTTAATTTGAACGGCTGGAATCCTCGGATTCAATGACCAAAGTTCTTGGGTTGAATGACTCAAGTTCTCAACTCGAATGTCTCGCGTCTTCGGTTTGAATAATTAAAAATTCAATTACCTCAACTCTCAACTTGAATGACTCAAGTTACCAAGCTTAATGGCTCGACTACTCAACCCGAATGACTCGAGTCCTCAGCTTGAATTAACGAAGCTCTTGAGTTGAATGATTCGAGTTCTTTACTCGAATGACCCAACTCTATTGCTCGAATCACCAAGGTAAACTTTTTAAAATTCCAGTAGATCCACTCATTGTCTCAAATCAGTTGGCTCTATGAAACTGTTGAATTCGAACGTAGTCAAATGTTCAACTCGACAAACCAAATCCAATGCACGATTGGAATAACTCGGAAGAACCTTTATGATTCACGCAACGCAATCGAAGCCACGATCTTTTGACTCGTCTGACTGAGTTAAGAGACAATCGAATTCAACTTTACCTCAGCCGAAGCCATGTCCTTCGTGACCAAAAGATCCAATGGATTTCCCGCTATGGTCGATGATTCCATGGCTGAGCCAAGCTTGTCAACGGCCTTCGAGAGCCTCGCTATTCCATTTCTCAAGCCCTCGTCTCGCGCCTTGAGGGACGCGAATTTCATCGCTCTCGCTTTATCGATTCTACCCAATAATTCCTTTTCCCTCGTCTCGAGGGCCGAGGCGACGCGTCTAACGCAAAGCATGAGATCGGACGTTGCCTGTCGTGCTTTGTGCTCCAGTGTCTCGGCGGCCATCTGCACAGCCTCGAGATCCTCCCGAAGTAAATTTATGCCCAGTCTCGCTTCGCTCATTACCTGATTGGCCTGCGCGCCGGCTCCCTCGACCGCTTCCATAAGATGCACGGTCACGTGGCCATGATGATGATTCATGTAGCATTCGGCGCAGAATGTTCGGCTGCACGTCTGGCACCATAATGGCTGAGCGTCACGATGAATCTCGCAGTACAATTGCTGCGGTGACGAGGTCGGCGAGACCAATGACGAGGCAGGATGTAACATCGGCGTTGGGCTTGTCATTTCGAACGAGCCACGCTGAAGTGATCCGAAATGATCGATAAGATTCCTCGAGCCCGGACGATTCTGCCGGGGATTTATGAATCATTATTTATCATACGTTATGATAATATAGATCACATTTTACAACGATACCCAAAATCTCACTATCCAATAACATCTCTATCGAAATTCATGGAATCAGAACAAAACCTACGAAATTACAAGTCTATATCAGACATGAGCAGCGCCTGATATCTCCTCTATCCAATAACATGTCCATCGGAGTAAGGATTTCATTAACATCTCTACCCAATTGAATGTCTACCATACAGCGAATCTTCGGCGTGGCTTATGATAAGTTGTTATCCGGTAGACCTTCGATTGGATAGAATAGTGAACGAAATTCTCATTCTGGGAGAGATGTTATACTGGGTAAAGATTTTAGGTTTACTGCTCTTAGCTCTGGTAGAGTTGTTCACCGGTAGGCTTGTTAGGTGAGTCTAACAATTGTGGTAAAAATGTTGTTTTATTGGATAAAGATGTTATTGGGTAGAGACGTTAGTTGGTAGAGTTTTTAATAAGTATAGATTTTATTGGGTAGAGATGTTATTGAGTAGAGATGTAATTGATAGATATAATTGGGTAGACATGGTATTGCGTCGAGATTTCATTGGGTAGAAATTTTATTGAGCAGATATGCTATTAGAGATGTTATCGGATAGAGATTTTATTGGCTAGAGATGTTAGTAGATAGAGTTGTTAATGGGTATAGATTTTATTGGGTACAGATTTATTGGGTAGAGATGGTATTGCGTCGAGATTTTATTGGGTAGAAATTTTATTGAACAGAGATGCTATTGGATAGAGATGTTATCGGGTAGAGATTTTACTGGCTAGATATTTTATTGGGCAGTGTTGCTATTGGGTAGGGATGTTATCGGGTAGGGATGTTAATGGGTATAGATTTTATTGGGTACAGATTTATTGGGTAGAGATATTATTGAGTAGAGGTGTGATTGATAGATATAATTGGATAGACATGGGTATAGCGTCAAGATTTTATTGGGTAAAAATTTTATCGAGCAGAGATGCTATTAGAGATGTTATCGGATAGAGATTTTATTGGCTAGAGATGTTATTGATTACAGATGTTATTTGGTAGTTATGTTATTGGGTACAAATTTTATTGGGTACAGATTTTATTGAGTACAGATTCATTGAGTAGTGATGTTATTAGGTAGCGATGTCATTGGGTATATATATCGAGGGCTTAGGACCAGAAAGGCGTAACCCACAAAAAACGGACTATACTGCCATAAGGGCGTATCCCCAACTTTAACACGGAAGTTCCATAAGAGCAAAATTAATCAGCCTACAGCCAGAAGGGCGTAAGCCCACACTACAATACTGTCAGAAAGGCGTAAGCCACGACAAATAAAAAAAAGTGGCTTACGCCCGTCTGGCAGATCATTCATCATTTTTTTCCGGATTTAAATCGCCTGATTACAGCCAGACGGGCGTAACCCTCTTTTTTTATTTTTCGTGGCTTACGCCTATCTGGCGGATAACTGGTCAGTTTTTTCCGAATTTCGATCGTCTACTTATTGCCAGAAGGGCGTTACCCCAAAAAAATTGAAAACGTGATGTGTGTGTGTGTGTGCGACGTGTGTGTGTGTGTGTGTGTAAAATTTGGAAAATGTTGAATAGATTTGAAAGTTTTTGAAAAATTTGAAAATATTGAAAATTTTTAAAAAATTTAAAAATTTGAAAATATTGAAAAATTTGAAAATATTGAAAAATTTGAAAATATTGAAAAATTTGAAAATATTGAAAAATTTGAAAATATTGAAAAATTTGAAAATATTGAAAAATTTGAAAAATTTGAAAAATTCGAAGTTAAAAAAAAATGTTTAATTTTGAAAAATTTGAAAATTTCGACTATTATGCGACAACGACTAAATATGCGCATGCAACCATTTTGCAAATGATATATTTCGTTTTTGTTTATATTTCGCATTAAAAAATATTAGCAAATAGCAAATAGTTTCCTGACCAGCAACTGCCGAGTTTTTCTGACCAGCAACTCGTCAGTCTGCCAAGACTGGCACTGAACAGATTTGCGTTACACACCTAGTCTGGAACTCGACAGTTTACTGGCCATCAACTGGCCAGAAAGATGAAAAACTGGCCAGCATCTTACACACATCGCGTTTTCAATTTTTTTGGGGTAACGCCCTTCTGGCAGTAAATAGACGATCGAAATTCGGAAAAAACTGACCGGTTATCCGCCAGTAAGGCGTAAGCCACGAAAAATAAAAAAAAGAGGGTTACGCCCGTCTGGCTGTAATCAGGCGACTTAAATCCGGAAAAAAATTATCAATGATCTGCCAGACGGGCGTGAGCCACTTTTTTTTCTCTGCGGGTTACGCCTTTCTGGCAGTATTGTAGTGGGCTTACGCCCTTCTGGCTGTAGGCTGATTAATTTTGTTCTTATGGAACTTCCGTGTTAAAGTTGGGGATACGCCCTTATGGCAGTAAGGTAATGAAAAGTCGAAAAACAGTGGGTTACGCCCTTTTGGTCCTAAGCCCTCGATATCATTGGGTATAGATATTGTTGGGTAGATATGTTGTTGGGCAAAGACGTTATTAGGTAGAGATTTTATTGGGTAGACGTGTAATTGGGTAGAGACGTTATTGTGTAGAGCTTTCAAGCGTACCGATCACAGAGCCCTAGGCGTTTGTAAATCGTTGATTCGTCGACGATTTTTTTTTTAATTCTTGGTTGATATAATTACCTGTCGAATTCCGAGACATGACTCGCAAAGCGGATCATTGCAGTCGGGTCCGCATCTCGAGATACCGAAACCATCGTTCGATGGATTTGTCATGTCGCAATTCGAACCGAAACTATCGCTGTTCACGACCTGCAAGAGACTGCTGATGAGAGAATCGACGCTGAGATCATCCGGTGGACTGCCGTAACAGTGCGAATTCGCGCTGCTACATGACGACGTTGTGCCCGGTGGACTCGCGCTCGAATAACCCGATCTCATCCTCTCCCATGGCGAATTGCTCGCTCGCTGTCGAAAATATCAAAGTGAAATAGTGAATTGATAAGAATTAAAAATTCGAGATTATCAATCATCATCGATATGCTCAGAATTAAAGATCAAATTTTCTTTTTTTTTGTAAAAGCCAAAACGTTAGGAGAATACCAATTAATTGAATTTTTCGATTAGAATTATTTATCATTGATGCCTATCAAACTCAAGAGACCTTGAGATTATCTGAACAAAAAGAAGAGGAGGAAGTTACAAGTTGAAAGATGCACAATGCTGGCTCAATATTTTCGAAGATTCACGACAAAGCTTTCACCCTGAGGAAGTGACAATTCAGACATTCGCACTTGCCCATAGACGGAGCTTCGTGAGTCGGTTAAATTTATCAAGCAACGTGCAAGTTTCAGCTTCCATTTTTTTTTTTAATGTTAAGACTTACGTTGCTGGATGGAGGCAGGCAGATGTTGAAATTCGCGGTGGCATCACGTCTGTGTTTGCTGAAATCCGCGAAGGGACTTACCCCACGACTGTAGCCGTTTTCATGACTGTGACTCATCGTGAGGCTTTAATCGAAGCCCAGGAGTCCCAGGGCTTTTTGAGCCAACGTCGACGACGCCTCTGTCGTTCACGTCCTCCCCGATCTTGCTATTTTCTGCAACGGGAAAAAAAAAAATATAAACATTGCAACTCATTGAAAATTCATCAATTCAAGTGTGTAGAAAGAAGGATTAAGAATTAAAAAAAAAACTCAATATACCAACGAATATATATCCGAGAAGAGTGCGTGGCTTGACAAATGTGAGGAGAAAAAATATGTAAAAGTGTGTGAACGTTGCTGTGTGGTTAGAGAGCATTGATTGCAAATTGCACAGAGTAATTTATTAATCGAAACAACGAGAATTGCAATTTTTAGTTAACTCGAGTCAACTTTTTAAATTGAATCAGTAAACTTGATTCATTTTTAGTTCAAGCGCAAACTGAGTCAACTTTTCAACTTGATTCGATTCAGTCAACCTCCTGATTCGAACAACTTGACTCAAGTTTAAAGCAAGTAATACGAGTCGACAATTCTAAGTTTGTAAGTTGACTCAATTTTAATTGGTCTGACTCTCGTTAGCTGTAATTTAAGTGACTGAACTTGAGTTGATTTTTTTTTTAATAAACAGACCAAGTTATTCTTTTCATTTAAGACAGGAAAATCAGCTCTTGTCTTGAGTTACGCCAACTTATGAACTCAATTAACTTGAGTTTGATTTACTCTGGAATTATTTGCTATTTTTTAAAAAAGGATCAATTTTTCATTGAAAAAAATCTTGCAATTTGAAATTTTTTTTTTATTCCATTTTATGTAGAACAGACGATGTGTGATGGGAAAATTTTTAAAATTACGAAGTTCATTTGACCTCGTGAAAATTAACGAATTAAAGTATTTTTATGAACGCATGTCGAAAAAATTTATTGAAGAAAAATAAGGCTCGAGGAATGAGTATCAAAAAAATTGTAAAATGTTTCCCAGGCCGAGGACGGTTGAGAATTTTTTTTTTTTTTCCCGAATCGTAGGACAACCTCCGTTTATGGTCTAGGTAAGAAAAAAAAAAAGTGGGAGAAGGAAAGGCCCGGCTCGGAAACGGGCCGACTAAGATCTTTCGGGGTCCCAAAAGGTCCCCGGAGCGTTCACGCGGGAGCCCTTGGAAATCAATAACCAGTACAGTGGGAAAATCGTCCAAAAGCGTGCGCGCGAGAAAGACAGATAGAAAGAGGGAGAGAGAAAGATAGAGGAAGAGACGAACAAGCATAGAATTTTGTTCCCCTCTATTCGATCACCTTGTACTCCAGATCTAAAGCTACGTATATCTGTTTTGGTATTTAATTTACGAAATCCAGGGTCTTGTTATTGAAGAAATTTTGTCGAGATGGAAATGTAAAATCGAAGGAACTTTTTTTTTTTTGTTTCCTAGTAATATATTTGTTTCAACGATACGATCGTGTGGAATAATTTCAGATAAAAACTAGTTTTCTTTTTTTTCAAATCTCTTTCAATTACACTACGATTTTTGATTTAGTATTGAACGAATTATGCAAGAAAAATTTGGTAAAATTATCTACGAGTCAATTTTAATACAGCAGCTATTCACTATTGTTATTCTTATTATTACAATTTTTCATATCATTTCAATTCGAAATATATGCATAAATATATTCTGATAGAAGAGGGGGCTATGTAAAAATTAATTTACCCTTTCTGCCGCGATAAATTAATTATTTTTGTTCCATGTATTATATATATACACTTAAAATTACAATAGAGAATGTAAAACGTAGAAAAAGTAAAAATATAAGAAAACTCAATTGGTTAAATGAAAAATTTCCCTATTAGTCCCGATAATTGAAAAAAAAAAAAAAAAAACTGAGAGAGAGAGGAGTCTGAAAATATTTTTCGTACTCTTCCAAGACCATAAACAAAAATCCATATTCTTAGAATTATATATAACTAGTTTAGTATACTATATACTATACTAGATATAGCATAAAAGGCCTTTCCCTTTTCGGCAGAACTTTTTCCAAGAAATTTTCACAAGAAATTTTCTACGTCGTTCTAGCCTAGCTATGTGGATCCTAGCCCTAGCAGAGGGCCCCAAACAGACCCCACGTAAGCCTGTTTGGGCGTTGCACATGCTCCTCGAAAGACAGAGACAGAGGAGGAAGGTGAATTTTCAGTCTTGATACTTCAAGGCTCGAGCAAAAGTCTCGGGGCATTTATTTCGAGGCTTCCGGGGCATCGAGAGAGATAGAGAGAGAGAGAGAGAGAGAGAGAGAGAGAGAGAGAGAGAGAGAGAGAGAGAGAGAGAGAGAGAGAGAGAGAGAGAGAGAGAAAGAGAGAGAAAGAAAACCTCGAAAGTAAAAGATGCATCAATCAAAGAGAGCCCGAAATGCCTGCCACTTAATGTTTGCTCTCGAGAGAGAACTGGCTAGTAAATTTTTACATTCCACGATCTCTGAGTCAGATTTTAAAATTTTCTTAATTCCAGATAAATTTTCAAAAATTTCTTAATTCAACATAAATTAAAAAAAAAATTAATGCTAATTGATTAATTTTTTGCTCGATGTTTTAATAATTTTGCGAAAGTATTGAGAAAAAAAAATACGACACAAATATTTTTCATATTTATTTTAATTTTTTCATTGTCGTCGTTGTTGTCGATGAAAACAACACGAGCGAGAAACATTTCGAGGGTAGCAAATGGATATATCCACGATGAGAGGGAATGAAGAGCCTCCACCCTCCTGTCCCAACCCCTATATAAGCACATTTTTCCCAAAAACCGATAATCAATATCAAATTCATCGTTCACGTCTCTCGATTCGTTCATACACAACGTATTCCATACGATTTTCAACACGAAAAAGTCCAGACGCTATCGAAAAATTTGTTATTATTCATCGAGGATTTATGGTATTTTTTTTTTCAAATTTTTTTTCGATAACCGTGTTTGAGATACATCATGTTCGAAATTTCAAGATTTTTTTTTTCTCCCCAAGCCATCGTATCTCGATGACTATTTGTCGAACGAAAAGTTAAATACAAAAATGTTTTGAATCAATTTTTTTAAGATTCCTTTCTTTTTTTAGAATGTTCAAAACAACGAAAAGGTGTGTTTTTATGAAAAAAAAACAAAGAACCAAATCATTTTTATTTTCGGCAAATTCTCATAATTCGATCGTGCTCAAATATTTATAAAATATTAAAATAATGATGTAACATATTTGTCGAAAAAAAATACATAATTTACTCCAATTCTAATAAAACCGAAAATTTTTATCATTCTGAAAATTCCATCAAAAGGTTTCTTCATTCGGTTCATTTGACTCTGTTTCATTTGAATCGTCAACATTTTTCTATTGGACATTTTGTTCATTCAACGAATAATTTTTAACTCGCCATATCATGGGACATAACGATACACGAGAATCTGACGTTAACGAGGTCTTCGACTAATTAGAAAAAAAAAATTCGTTGTTACTCCTTACGGGATGAGAGCAAAATGAAATGTGACTTGTGGTGAGAAAAAAAAGTTCTCAGTTTTAATGTTTTTTTTTGTTGGCATTTTTATTATTCTGAACATAAATAAAAAAAAGTCTTTCAACAGTTCATTTGAAACCATCACATTCCTGCATCATCCCCCCCATAAAACACACAGCTTTTGATATACTGTGGTTTGAAAGAATCAAGTTTTGAATTTCGTAAAAGAATTTCGTATCCCAAAAAATAAGAAAATTCCAAAATTGTACAAAAACCATATCTCTGTATTGTCATTCACGTGGTAAATATTTTTTTTTATCAATCAATTGATTGTGTGATTAAATTTTTTTTTCTACAAATTCAAGAGACGAAAAAAAATTTCGACAAGAAAACGTAAAAAAGGTTCTATTCAAATTTTAATATTAAAAATTTAAATATTAAATATTAAAGTTAAAATATTAAAATTAAATATTATAAAATTTAAATATTAAAGGCTATTCGAATAAAAAAACGAACAGATAATTATAACCTACTATATTTTGATTAAAAACGAAAAAAAGTTGCAAATTGAAACTTGCACATTTCTTCCTGCAATTTTCGAAATTTTATAAAACTATTTTGTCTCGCTTATAAAGCTTCCCCTATGAGTGAGTTTTTCAACTTTGGCTTCCTCATAGAGGAATCTTCGTGAGTGGGATAGAAAAAAGCTTGATAAGATTTCGAAAATTACGAGAAAGCAATGTGCAAGTTTCAATTTACAACTTTTTTTTTCAATTATGCATGTAACGTATACACGTATATTCTATTTATGTATAAATCTTTAACTGAATCTCAAAATGTGGAGAATGTATAATTCTTCCATAAATTTTTCGAAAAATTCAAAATTTCATAAAATCTCGATCGATTTGTGCTAAATTAAAATTATCCACCAATAATACTGTATAGTAATATTAAAGAATTAAATAATACCATACTATTGTTGAAGGATGATTTGAATAATGAAAATAAAGTTTAGTACGATGTTTAATAATTTGGAGAAGTCGAAGCGATTACAGATATTTTTCTAAAAAAATTTCAAAAAATTTGAACACTTCCATCGATTTTCGCCGAATTCAATATTAATCGTTCTTAAATGATAATCCATTGACGCAAATAAAATTCAAGAACGATTTCTCAAAATTTCCAGAAATTAGAGCAAGTACGACCATTTTTCGAAAAAATTAAAAATGACATAAAATCTGATCCACTGTATGAATTTTTATAAAAAATACAGTAAATAAGGGTCATGCTTTACTTTTCTGCGAAATTGCAGCCCTGTAGCTCAACCGGTTATCGAGTTACAGGCGATTCAATTGTGCATAGTGGTTACGCACGTTACGTCCGGACAATTTTTCCTAAGTGTAATGTCTCGACGCTTTGGTACCTACATTTAAAACACATTGACATTGAATACTAAAAAAAAGAATCTCACCAAAACAAAGCTTCCTCTATGTGGAAGCAAAAGAATTGAATAATTTCGAAGTAAAATTAACGACTGATAACAGAGGAGGGTCCAAGATTCTTGTAAAGAAAGATTGGAGCAGAATAGAGTGTATAGCAATTTTTATGGAAGGGGGGACGAAGGAGCGCCGAGAGAGGGAAAAGAAAAAGAGATGTACCATTCCTCCGGAGAGGAAAATAAGATAGTCATGAACACGAAGGTTATCAGAGATATTAAGAAAGACATGAAGTCACGAGAAAAGGGAGTGAAAAATTCCCACGAATGGAAAAAAAAAAAAATTGCCTTCGGAAATATCGATGAAAAGTTGAAAAATTTACTTTAGCCCTTTTTCGAAGTTATCGGCTTGTCGTAATATTATTAATCTATTGGCCATATTGTGACAAGCCGATACTTGGAAATATGGCTAGTGTAAATTTTTATAAAAGAGCCCGAAAAGCACTGGAGTATTAAAAAATAAATTAGAAAAAACAACAGAAAGTTTAATATCGGTCCAAATTTTTCGATCCAGTGGAAAATATTAACAATATTATGTTGGGCATGATAGTCAATGGGTAGTGACATTTTTATGATCTTCGCATATTTATTTGAGAAGCTTTCGCCAAATTTAGTTCTAAAAAAATCCTAAATTTAAGATTCTTAAATTTATAATTTTAGAAATGATGGTTTAAAAACGTTTCAAAAACTGACTGGCACATGGTTTCAATTTCTTGACATATATTTGCTTGAATGAAGTTCTTCATAGTTTTTATAACAAAAAAAATCGCCTTGATAAAAAAATTCTACTAAACTTTAAGATTTTATAGTAAAACGTTCCTCAAAATTTTTACACATGATTTTTTTTAACAAAATAATCGAAATCTTTAACATTATGTTTTTTGTCCAAAGTTCTTGTCACGTTTTTTTTTTTCTTTCACCAGCAATTGTGTGTTTTTTTTTCGAATTTTCATATTTTGTTCCACGAAATTCGAGTCCCATTGCTCGTTTTGCTCATTCATAATTTTATCGACGATCACCCCAACGCATTGTCGCTCATTTTGTTTTTTCTCGTCAGAAAATAATGAAATGGAATTTGAGACGAAGGTAAAGGTGATATGAAACATACGTGGCTAGATAGATAAGGGTTTCTACGTCAGAAGTCAGACACCCACGCGAACCAATGTTATTCAAACTCAAAGGAGCCACGAGGGATAATTTGAAACACCCACGCTTCGGTACTACGCCCAATTTATCTCACCCAAACGCTATATGTACTCATTTCCCTCTTTTTCATTCTTTTCTAAAATCGTTTTAGAAATTGAATGAATAATTTTTTTCGTAATGATAAAAAGATAAGTGTCAGAAAAAATTCAACGTTGAATTATTAATATTATTATTATTACGATTTAGATTTATTTTTCCTCAAAAGTTAGGATTTTTAATGCAATTTCCTCTCGTCAAAGTGTAATTTTAATATTTTTTTTTCCACATGACCACATTTCGTACGAAAAATCTGGTCAGCAATTTTTTTTCTTTTTTTTTCTTAATCATTAAGTTAACGATTCCTAATTAATTATTGGATGGACGCCAGAGCTTTAAATTTTCCCACGTAAATTGTCATGTTAAATTAACGCCGAGCTCGAACAAACATTCGATCGAAGCGAATACACGAATACGTAATATTCAATCGACTGAATTCTAGTTTTTTCTTTTAATCGCAATATTTAAGGATGTATCGGACGTACCTTCCCAACCAAAAGTGACTTTCGTCGACAATATTGCGTACTTCACGATAAGATAAAAATCTGAAAAAATTCAACCACAATAAAAACGATAAGAAGATTACTTTTTAATAATAATAATGCCCAAAAGTTATCAATAAATTGTTGAAACAAAATATTGTTTAACAAATTTTTAGGGAATGTTTTTTTTTGTCATGTGAAATGAATTCGTTGATTTTTCTGAGTATACAGGAATTTTTTTTTAATTTTCTTATCATTTTGAAATTTCGGTTTTCGGAAATTTGTAAGGGTTGTATTTACGAAACTATTCGTTCAATGCCCTGGAAACTTCTTAATTGTAACATACAACGTTTTTACGAAAACATATCCAAAATTCACGATTTTTCCTTCATTTTTCAAAATTAAAAATTTTTCGAGAACCGAAATTTCAAAATGATAAGAAAATTTTGAAAAAATTTATGTGTCGTCACAAAAATTAACGAATTCATTTCACGTGTCAAAAAAAAACTTTCCCTAAAAATTTTTTAAACAATGTTTTGTTTAAACAATTTATTGATAACTTTTTGGCATTATTATTATTCAAAATTAATCTTCTTATCGTCTTTATTGTGGTTGAATTTTTTCCGATTTTTATCGTATCATAAAGTATGCAATATTGTCGACGTAAGTCACTTTTGGTTGGGAAGGTACGTCCAATACATCCTTAATTAATGCAAATTTCGTGTTGAAAAATTTTCAATCAAAAAATACAAATGAATCGCATCGTTTGAGATTCTAAACAAAGTAATAACGATTTAATTATTGAAAAAAATAAATAAATAAATTTGGTCCAAATAAAATGATGACAGTCGAAAATATGCGGGAAAATTTTTTCCAATTAAAAAAAATTAAGAACGAAAATGATTTTTTTTTTTTTTTGTAAATATAATTTTCATTGGCAAATAAACGTTTTAATTGTCGTTAAAATATTTTTTCGATCAAAAACGAATAAGCCCTTGGAACAGGGCCGAAACTTTTCATACGAAAGAACAACGTAGAAATGGAAAAGATCGTCCGGGATTTTCTTTAAAGCTCAAGTCATGAGGAGAGTATCGAACTGTTTCCCTCCCTCGGTCCGCTTTTCAAGGAAAGCTTTCACTCTCGTTCGAGTCCAATGCCACGAGCAGCCCAGTCGAGAGGTAAACTCGGTCGAAAATATTACGAAAAAAAAAACTTATTCTCAAACGTCTCCAAAAATTGTCCAGACCGAAATAACAATGGCAAAAAATATTCGCAATAAAAATAATAATACTGAAAGATATTTGTCATAAATTTTAATTATGAATAATTATATTAATGACGAATTATAAACTACATAAATATATTTGTGGAATAAATTTGTTGCTGTTTTTTTTCAATTTTCGTAAGAAATTTATGAAAACGAAAGTGGCATTTAAACAAAATAACGAAGAATAAAAATATCGTGCACGGGCCAGTGTCTTTAGTCTTCAAATTCGTCCACGATTTTTCGTCTCGAAATTCTTCTTCAGCCCGGAAGTATCCGTTACGTCACAAGACATTTTGCTCTATCAATAAACCACTTCCGTTTGCCGAGTACGTGGAATATAGAAAGGAAAATACGATTTTTTTTTCTCTCAGAAATTTTTTTCTTGACCAAGTATTCCACAAAATTATTATTAAAAATTTTGGATGGATTGTCTGTATAATTTAATCGTCAAACCCAAATAAATTAACTTATTATTTCATATGGCTCGGAAATCGAATCGATAGAAACGATGAAAAAAAAAAAAAAAAAATAATATTAATTTTTATCCAACCTAGAGGCATCGAAATGATCATCACTTTGATAAAATTAATTATTTTAAAAAATTATTATCCCACGAATAATCGTTAAAAATAATTATAATTATTTCAAATTATAAATACCTCGAATTCAAGAAATCTTCTCATAACACGATGAGAGTTTCAAGGTGTATTTCGTGACGGTGTACCAGTGACCGGCGAAATTTAACGGACTTTACCACGCTCACAATAACCACAAAACAAAAACAAAAACGAGATAATCACCACCAACGACGTAAATTATATCAACAACGACAAATTTTCAAACTATATTTCACACTTATAGGATGAATTTATCGCGTCAATATGTTTATTTTTATTCCAGTGCTTTTCAAGCATTATACATTCAACGATTATTATTTTTATTATTATTATTATTATTAGGATTATACGTTGAATATTTGATAGGCAATTTTCGTAATTCGAACTGTTCATGAACAACGAAATTAAAGTGTTATTTTGTTAACACGATTTTTTTTTCTTCCAATTTATGGGTATCATTCGTTCGGCTCGTTTTTATCCAGTGAATTTTGTCTTTTTTTTTTTTTTTTTTTTCTCGAAAAATGTTAAAACTTTTCTTTCCTCTCGTGGTTCGAGCAACGAGAGTCTGATTCGCACTGATCGTCGCCGGTTCCTCGCCGACTCTCGTCACTCTCTCTCTCTCTCTTTCTCACTCTCTCTTTCTCTCTCTGTGATCCGAAGCTCACCGTAAAGCTATTCTCCCCTCTCCTTCTTCTTCATCCCTATCCCTATACTCCTCAACCCCACTTTAGCATCCCACTCGTTTTCACCCTATTCCTCCTCTCCGTTGCTCTCTCGATTGATGGGAGAGAGCCCTTCTCTCTCTCTCTCTTTCTCTCTCTCCTAGAAATTTCTATGTGCCGGTCGGATTTCTCACTGGATGACAAATTTTTTTGCTCCCTGATATGTTTTCTGGGTTTTTTAAAATACGAAATTTCGAAATACTACGCTAAAATTTGAGAAAAAGGGGCGCGGATAGTGTTTGGCTTCGTAAACAGTCGAAAAATACAGTCATTGGCCACCTAAGCGTTATTCCATATTGTTGTTAGTTTGTCATATTTTACGTATAAAATTTCAGATTTTTTTTACAACCCTTCCATTCAATATACTTTACTTCACTTTTTCCAATCGAACCCATCGAAATACCGTAGCATATATTCGCACGAGGGTACGGGGAAACTGCGGAAAACCCGTGCCGATAAGTCGGTTTTTTTTTTAAATTTTTTTTTATGGGAACTATATAGCCATCCCACGGGAGATCACCGGTCTTCGGAAAAAAGACTTTGAGTTCTGAACAGCCAAGTTTTATGGGAGACTGCCAGAGCAGTTCGATAATTTGCCTAATAAATAAATCCGTTATTTTAATTAATTTTCAAAAAAAAAAAAAACAATGGTACAAACTTGAACGAAGTACTCGAGAGCTTGATAAAAAAAAAAGTCGATCGACATTTCCGATGGGGTTCTCAAAATCCAAAAGTTGGGATTAAATGGACGAAAATTGTGGTTCGAGCGCTTAGGATCGTGTGAAAGGTCGGAAGATCGGAAAAATTCTCCAAAATCGAAAGATCGGAAAAAATTCTCCAAGATTAACATACTATGATAATTATATACTTGATAATTACATCTGGCATAATATAATTATAATAGGTTTCGTAAAAAATGTCGATTTTCCCAGTAGTTGGCCATTAAAATTAAAATGGATAAAAGAATCTCAAAAATTATGATGATATTGTTTGTTGCAAATGTCGTTTATTATCTAATAATGACAGATCGTTGAATTAACATTTAGCTAAAAATAAATATTTGTTTTTAGATATATATATATAATCACGTATTCAATTCTTTTTTGAAAGGAAATGAATATGTAAGAATTTATTTCCTTTGACAGGAAATGAATATGTGCCTGCATTACAAAAATTACAGGTAAACTCTTCATTAGCAATAATTTAAATAATCCTGAAATTATGTCCAAAAAGAAAAAGAGAAAACTCCCCCCACTAGTTCGCATCTTGACAATGAATAAAAGGCTTCTGATAGGTTACCAGTTAACAAAGGAAAAGTAAAAGAAGAGAAGATATAATGGACGAACTAATAAAAAGGACTGTATATGGTAGCTTATCGTAATGAACGGGGTTTTCCCAACACAATATCTTTAATTTCGGCTGAATTATCGAAGGAGGCTTCCTTTAATCTTTAAAGGTATACGAGTCTGTAGAATTTTGTCGGCGAAAAAGAGAACAATAGTTATTGAGGGTTAAACTGACCAGTGGAGGTATGTATTAATAGAAAGGAACGTCGTAAAGGTTTTCAATGAATTATTCGGAAAGTATTTAAACCGAAAAAATAGAGTCTCACGCGACGCAAAAATTACTAACATAATTGTGGAAATTCAACCCCTGCCGACTATACCAGGAATTGAGTATTTTAGTCAAAGAATCCAGTAATTGGCCAGAATTTGACACGCCTCGAAATTTAATTTCTATTGTAATATCGACGGCCGATTTCTGGAATCTATGAAGAGTACATTCCCAGGTATGAGAATTTTTTTCACGCTTTTGATATTTCACACATGTGAATATAGAAAAAAAAAAAAAAAAAAAAACACGAAATATATGAAGCCATCATAACCAGAAGTCAGCCGTGGTGGCCGAGTACTGGCATACTTATACATTCCTTATGCCAGTAGTCGGCCAGTCAATTTCTGTCCTCAAAGTATGAAAAACACTCCTCAAACTGCTATTTCACACAGAATTAAGTAGATGCTATATCACTCGGTCAAAATCTCCCAAAATGTTATAATTTGTATTGAACTTAACACTTAACCTTCGGAGGTACGACCAAACAAGTTTTTTTTCTAAACTACAAAATATAAGTCACACGTACTTTAGAAAAGATTAAAAATCATGAAGGCGTACAAGATTTTTTAAGGTCAGGTATAGTTTGGATATTATTTCGGACAAAAGTCGTAAGTGGCCGACTACTAGAGGCAGTCGACTTATCTACACCCTATGTTTTTTTTTTTACAGAATACTGAAACGTGGCCAATAACTGTATCCTTGTTATGCTTGGCAATGAAACCTCTATCTCTCTTCCACCCCTGACTACCCTTGAACCTACTGTAGCTTTCCCCACCCTTCAGCATTACCGAGGACGAACATCAACCTAACCCTTCTCATTTCATCCAACGTCGAGGAGGGACCGACGACATTGGGCTACGTCACCGGCAGCCATGACACTGAACTCCCTGACTACATCTCTCTCTCTCTCTCTCTCTCAACCACTGATACATATACGTATAGTCCGTATGAATATATATATATATATATACTAGGGATTTAATACGGCTTGGGTTCTATGCGCTCTCGCTCCTCAACCAAAACATACAGTCATTTTCAGTTTCATCGATCATCCCCTATAGAGTGACAACACATCTCCTTGTTGTTTTTCAAAAATACCAATACAAACAGAGTTATGCTTCACAAGTTGGACGTCAGTTACACGGATTTGGGTTTCCAATTCTTGTACAATATTGAAAGATATATATACCGGTACGAATATTTTATAATTTGTAAGCGACTTTTTCGTTAATACTTTCTGAGAATATTCGATCGCTAAGGGCATATTTCAAATTGAACAATTGACCATTATAGATGACCTGATCATTTGTACGTTTTCTGGACTATGGGACTGCTATAAATACGGGTGTGGAAAACACATTAGCAACGTTACCCGGGAACAAATTAATACAGTATAGATCTATGTACATGAAAATGTATATCTACGTAAATCTAAATACTTGATTATGGTATGCAGGTAATGAAAGTTTAAGCAGAGCAATTATTCCTTTTTTTTTATTATTCCGACGTATTTACTGATTGAGAGCTGTCGAACAACTAACAACGGAGTGGCCAAAGCAGTGACGTATACTCAAAGAATAAAATAAAGGTCCTGCATCTCGATCTCTTATTTCTTTTTTTTTTCGTTTGTATACTTTATACTCTTCGTAAACGATTTTATAAACCTTTCTTGGAATACCTTACGCATTATTTTTTTTCTTCGATCTATACACATTAATCATAGTGTTTTATATCGAATACATTCTTATATTACTTGATTATTATTGCTCATATTCCAGCACTAAATTTTTTACAATCGTAAATTTACCTACATTTCAATTAGACCTACCCAGATCTCCGTTAAATGATCTAAAATTGAATATACTGAGATTTAAGAAGACAAAAACGGAGATGCAATATGCAAGAGTGTTCGACCATAATTTTAGATCGACTAGAATGTATCGTGAATCAATCGTTATATGCGGAGATGTAGATAGATCTACGATTTTCCAAAATTTAGATCTATGCAGATCAAATTTGATCTGAAAAAGCAACTACGTAGATCTAAATTAGATCTACTTGGATCTAAATGATTTTTTCTCGGATACCCTTATACCGATGCAGAAGAAAGTTATTGGGATTTGTAAAGATCCAGCCAGGAAAAATATAGTTTAGATCTGCGTAGATCTGAGTTTTATAAAATCGTATATACTTACCTAGATCTCAATTAAATCCACCTAGATCTCAATTATATTTACCTAGATCTCAATTAGATCTACCTATGTCTCAATTATATCTACCCGAATCTCCGTTATATTTACCCAGATCCAAACAAATCTACTGAGATTTGAGTGAATAGACGATGATCTAATAAGCAAAAGGGTTCCAACATAATATCAGGTTGACTCGAATGTACATAAATTTCGAGTTACACATGAAAATCTAGGTAGATCTATGATTTTCCAAAATTTAGATACACGCAGATCAAATTTGATTCAAAAAATATCTGCGTGGATCTAAACTCAATTTTTTCGCCGTAATCCATAACTTGTGAGGAGTGCCTTGAAAACTTATGAGGCCAAGGGCTTGCAAGGGATACTTTTATTTGCGATCAAGGTGCCCTTTGGGAAAATTCGACTCACGAAACTTCGCCCATATGAGCATCAGGTTTTTCCCCGTTACATGGAACTACGCACCCAACCTTCTGCCTTTTTACCAAACCATTTCACAACGATAATGATATAACGATCATGAGTCGCGACGTTCTCGTGACTCCACGAATGGTATATCATACTTACGCATCTCGATCTCGCGTATTTACAATAAAAATGTAGAAACGAAAGAATCTGGAACTGACGTGTATTACAAACATCCAACTTTTCTGGTATATTTCGAATACCAAAGACATGGACTCGATTGAAACTGAAATACCCCATCGACTGAATTTGCGGATTAAAAAAAAAATAAAAATAAATAAAAAATGAACACAAAGTTTCATTTTTATATCATTAGATTGAGCAAAAAAAATGTTTTGCTGTTTTTCTATGTAACTTCTTTTTGAAATCAAATCAAGTATAACTGACCATTCGTAATTATACTTAGACCCGAAGTATTTTACTTCAAAATTTTACCAACAGGGTAAAAATAGATTGGCACACCTGTCCGAAATGGAGAGTTCGATAAACATACATAAATATTTTCGTGATACAACGGTGCCCTTGAAACGAGCTATCTACGCCTCTCTGATACTCATTTTCCCCCCCAATTTTTTGTTTATCGATAACGCCTCGTCGAGGGGAGAGAGGACGAGAAAAGGAACCCCCTCGCGCACGACACGTGCCCCGACAACGACGTAAACATTCATGATGGGGTGTGCGTCGAGGCCATGCACGCGATTTCACGAGTCAGCTCATTCCTTCGTCCATACATGCCATTTACGGTTAAAATAATAAGAAAAGAAATTTTACAATTTACGCGCAAAGAAATTATTCGTTCAATTGCTTATGCACGTAAATTCATTATTGTCCATTAGTAATTTGCAGTTTACTTGTAGAATTGATATTCCACAATTACCAAAAATGATTTCAAGCCTGGAATTTAATAATTTTTTTTTTCTTCTATGAAAGGATTTTTTTTATTTACTCAACTAATAAAGGAATAAATAAAGTCATCATATTTAATTTTTACCTAAAAATTTATTCGAATTCAACATTGTTTTTTTTTTTTTTTTAAATTCATGACGTACCACCTCGAACACGTTCGGAGATCCCCCTCGCCTTCCCCCAACGTACCCCTGAAAGCTTTGGGGGAGGGGAAGAGGAATACAGTATAGGGTGGATGAACGCTCGATGCGCATGCGCAAAAGTTCCCCGGAAAGCATGAATGGAAAGCTTTCGTCGGGATGGCTCATGTCCGTTCAATGCCAGCTTCACCGGCGGGCTTCACCCTCTACCCCTCTGTCAGGCTCGCACCCTTATTCTCGCCGCGCCCCCGGTAGTGGAGACCGAAGGTGATCAAACTACTACTAAAACAGTTTAGGAACTCTGTAATCTATAGATACACGCATATCGCTCAATGCGCACGGTTTGAAACTGATTCAAGCCAGTTCAACCCACATTGAACAGCAAATATATGGGTTAAAAATGCATTGGAATGCGATTTTGGATCAGCAGTTATTTTCTGATTAATTAGATCAAAATGGAAGCGAAACTACTTTGACATTAGATGCGTTGAGTTTTGAGCATGATTGACGCTTCCAGGGATAACCCAATGCACAGCTAGATGATTCGTGATGACGTCTGAGTGCTAATTTCTTAACGCAGTCTTTGTTCTCCAAAATTCTCAATGGAGAATTTTGAGAATTGGATATATTTTAATCCTAAAAGACTTTTTTTCTTTTATGACTGCAGAGAGTTTCAAATTTCGATTTTAAAATCGCCGTTTTAGCAAAGGATATCACCCCCTCCCTGCCCCTCCGTCAGATTGGACCAACCGCACATTGAGTGATTTGTACAATAATCCAACCAAAATCCAACCGTGTTTCGACTATTCTCAGTGACAGTTGGTTTCATGAAAAACAACCGAGTTCCAACCTTTCGACTGTTGCTTCTAGGGTTGGTATACGGTTGGTTTGTCAAAAACCAAACGAAATCGATATCCATTCGAGGGTAACATCTGCGGTTGATTGAAGTTTGGTTCAACGAAAATCAACCGTGCCCCAACGATTCTACGCGAAAAAGTCGTTGAGACTTTTGGTCTTCAATTATTGTTGGAACGCGGTGGGTTTGGGTTTCAATTTTCGCGAAAATAAACCGGTTATTTTTGGGTTGAAATGTGGTTGACCAAGATCGCCAGGAAAAAATCAGCTCAACACAGGTTCAATTGAAAAATTAATCTACCCAAATACTGGACAAGTGATTCATTCGATAATCAATTTGTTTACCAAATTATGAGCTTTCGGTAGATTACAAAAAAAAAAAGTAGGGTCTAGGGGGATGTTTAGCAAAGAACTTTCCAATTGATGATCAGCACATCTCAGTTAGTTTACGATGTAATCGATTAACTGGCAGCCCTCTGTTACGTGTGCTGCAATAATACATGCGAATTTTAAGCATTTATCAGTGTCAAACTGTTCGACCCATATATTTATAACAAAGGCTTTCAACAGTTTTGAGGTTAGCCGAGGTGAGGTGATTCAACGGACTGGTAAAATCGATGGCCAAAAATCGAAATTAGTTTGAAAAAAAATTACATTCGCATGGCTAATAGACATCTCCACGGTAATTATAAATTCTGACAACTACATTTACGTGTTATCAGATTTGATAGCTTTCTCCAACTAAAATAATCGACGCGTCATTTTTCGACTGCTGCTTTCGGGCTATAAAGTCTCAAAGAACTCCCTTGACCCAAAGCCCAAAACTAGCCGAAAAACAAGGTAACTTAACCCAAACCCAACTCAAAGCTATAGAGAAGTAATTTCCACGTTTTTGCGATATCTCAATATTTCTGCTGCGTGGGAAGAATCAATGAAATGATAAGGCTTGGCGCGGGGCAATGCCAATCTCGGGCGGGATAAACCGTGAGAAGAAGCGAAAGGAAGAATCGAGGAAAAGATACATTGGGAATATATCTATGGCGTGGACGCTGATGCTGTGTGAGCTTTCGATCGTTAGAGCAAGCCGGGGCGCTGGCGTCAGCTCTGGCGTCAGAGCTTCGTTTATCCCACCGCTTCGGCCTCTTTCATTTCCACCGTCATTCGACAACCCCTCTTCTCCCCGGTCCCGTTCATTCCCCTCTTCAACTGTTCACAAATCTCCTCGTGTGTCGAACCCCCGCCGCTGCCATTCGCCTTTATCCGTACCCTCAGCGCCCACACACTTCGCCCAGGACTCCGCGCTACGCGAGTCCACGTCCAAACGTTGTCCATTCATAAAGCTCAACCTCCTCCCTCTCCCCTCCTATTTCTCCCGCATCGCATTCATCACGAGACTAGGTTTCTCGTAACTGACTTTAATTTCTTTCCCGGGGAATGGAGATGCTCCGCAATAGGATATTGAGGCTATGAATTGATTAGTTAGTTCAATTCAATGGTTTGTTAGTGTGCAAACATCGCTGTACTAGGTCCGAAAACATCGGAGATATTCCAGCTTCAAGTATCCATTCGCTTCTTATGATTTGGAAAGGATATGACATGTTTCCCTGGGCATCCGGGGCACATTTGTCAACTTTAAGGATCTTTGATTAGTCAGGCCCTATCAGCCATTTTATGTTACCCGTGATGTTGGAGGAATTATAGTGCATTTATAGGGTTATGCGTGAATTATCGATCGAAGGCAGCTAAATCACAAAAATATTTCTCCAATGAAGGTGATTCCCAAATGACGGACACTCAGATGACCATAGAGCTCTAGGGCTTCATTTTAAGAATCATGTACCGAAATGATGTGGGATTTTCAGCTACCATCAACTATTACATGTCTGCGAGTAATCACTATCTACGAAAACCGATGCAAGATCACTATGCAGATCATACGCATCAGAGGGCCTTTCCATGATGGAAGCCTCAGATGTTCTAAGGGTCTGACCAGGGGACTTAAAGCAAGACCTGGTATTATGTTCGAACACTTTGCTCATTGGATCTCCTTTTATCTACTTGAACCTCAGTAGATTTACCAAGATCCGAGTAGATCTAACGGAGATCTCGGTAGATCTAATTGAGATCTAGATAAATCTACGATTTTCCAAAATTTAGATCTACGTAGATCAAAATTTGTTCTACCCAGGTCTCAATTATTTTTCCCCCGAGGACTTGTACGAATTTTTCGTTGGGGTTGGCTGAAACATGTTCGAACATGGCTCCTGACCCAACTCAATGAGCTTTAAATAAAAGTGAATCAACGAAATCAAAGTCTTCATCTCTGTCTTATTTCGATTTAGCTTTTCGGTAAGGGACTCAATCCTAACTTTATATTGCCGTAGATGAAACGAACTTGTGCGTATAACGTCGTTGCGTCGCAAGCTTTAATCTGAAAACCCAATGTGATGGAAGGATCCCAATGAAAGGATTAGAGTCCCAAAACCCAAGCCAGGTAAACGACGCGGCTAACCGAAGCCAAAGAGAGACATATGAGTCTGATTATATATCGTTCGGTATACGTTCCGAGAAATGTGCAAGGGATGAATCGTGGTTTCACGTGAAATACACAATGGAGCATCGAACTTGGTATATGTATCGGGTGGTTGAAGCGAGTCATTCGGTTGGGATTTGTTTAGGTGCGCATGAATCCGGGAGAGTGACGAAAACGTGTAAGGCATGCGGGGTGAAAAGGGGGAAACGGGATAGCTCGGCAATGGAACGTCGATGAACGAAAAGTCTCTCCCCTTGGCTCGTTTCAACCGCCGGTACAGAAACCAAACGCGCACGAGTCGCAAACCTCCCCTATTTTACCAAGAGCTCGGTCGTCGCGTGGGCGCTTTCAAGGTCAGTTCAAGAGCAACCAGCTACGTAGTACGACGCCTCCGTCGAGACACCCACCCATAAAACGTAGGCGGTACATAGACCCAAGAATCTATAGATATAGTTAAATATCGACTACCCTATACAGTCGAGTGTATATACATGGATCTCTATACATCGCTACACGCATATGGGACATTCCGTTCTGATTCGAATAGCCTACGCACCCATCATCATTGTTTATATTGTTCACTCATAGAGTGGACAATATAAACGAAGCGTGTTCATCGTTTTAAAGATTTACCATACTTCGCGTTCCAATTTTATTATATTTTGTAATTTTGGAAATTTCGAATTCAGGCAAATGTTTAATAACATTTAAGTTTAAATAAAACCTTGACCCATCTCGAAGCAATCTCCAAAGATCCGATAACCCAGACAGCACAAAAGCTGGAAAGACGTCTGTAAGACCTCTTAGTTGTCCAGTCTCGTCAATGACGGTTATAAGACGTCTTTCTGACGGTTGTGTTGTCGAGGAATGATAAAGAGCATTATAATTCTAATTTAGTGCGTGTCAGATATTCAACATTTTTGAAAAAATGAAATTCCAAAAGGAAATATTACAAAACAATTGTAAATTCAATGAAACCACTATTTTAAAGTTGTATAAATACGGTTCCAAATGCAACGAAAAAGAATCCGTGTAATATATATTGTATAGTGCACAATATAGTACGAGGATCCTACGCGTGATTCTACAGGACGTTCTACTACGACGTTACCCTGCTAACACAGAACGTTATACATAAAAACGTTGTTAAGACGTTTAAAAAAACACGCAAAAACGTCTCTTTTGAATGGTCGAAAAAACGTCTTGAAAACGTCTTTTAAACGTTATTTTGCCGCAAACGTCTTTAAAACGTTATTTTGGCCGCAACTTTTTTTCCCAAAAAGTTTACAGCGGGTTTAACACATTTCTGTCAGCTTCTGGAAACTTTTTTGGGAAAAAATTGCGGCCAAAATAACGTTTAAAAGACGTTTTGAAGACGTTTTTTCGACCATTCAAAAAAGACAACGTTTTTATAACGTTCTGTGCTAGCACGGTAACGTCGATAGTTGACACTTTTGGGTTTGCAGCTTCGACTGTAGCTGTTTTATAACAAAACATCAATTTATTTTGTTCCTACTTTATTTTTTTAAATTATCTTTAGTACGAAGAGAGGGTTTTTGTCAGCAGATAAACCTACATTAGGGCAGTTCATTTTTAGGGTTATTTATTTATTTATTTAGCGAGCTACTTGCAAAAACGGCTCCAAAAGAAAAGAAAAAGAACACCCTCTGTTTAGCTGTGAAAAGCTGTGAAACGTAAACTTTGTAACCACAGTAGATGCGTTCTCTTTCACATTCCCATTGTATCTCGAAATAATTTTGAAATTGATCGATTCCTGGTAGAGTAAAAGTTAATTTTTTTTTTTTTTTTTTATCAGCAGAGAATGCCAAAATTTTTAGCTTCAAGTTGACAGAGGAAAATATTCAGCGTGGAGAGAGACGTATAGAAAAAAAATTTAAACTTCTGCGATGAAAGTCTATGAGCAGGAAACTTTTTGCAATCTCTTTGCTGCGGACCGTAAAATTACTACACTTTATTCGGTTGATGGTGATTTTTACGGTCGTTCGTGTCGGTCATTTTTATGCACAAAACGATCGGTTATTTTTTCAATCTATAATCTCAAAACAACTCTTCACCCGACTTGCTAAGGAGTGAATACGTTTTGACTCTATGACCCGTAAACGAACGGATATATTAATTGTCGTTTTTTTTAGTCATTTTTCAGTGACGTTGGATTCGCTAGAGTTCCAGCTGATCACAGTGGCTTAGTGTTAACAGTGCCGAAAGTCACAGTGTCCTAGTGGAGTACCGTATAGAAAAATTGATGTTATATATATTTTTTTTTCTTAAATTTAGAATGCCCCAATGATAATGCAATTCCTACATTGACTACAAATATTGAAAATGATAGAAGTCCCGTTTTTTTTTTAGAAACGACCGTGAAAATTTTTGTTTCTTCTTGTGGCCTTTTTTTTTTTAAAGTTCATTTTTTTTTACAAAACCTCATTCGATTTTACGTACGCAAGATTCTGCGATAACAGCACCTATCATGACTGAAGTTTCGAATATAGAAATTTTGAACAATTAATTTTCGTAAATTAAAAAATTTCGTATCTCGAGATTGATTGGTCCATGAAGTACCCGCGATGCTGCGGGCATTTTGATTTGTCACAACAAACGAGCCCAAGTTTCGAAATACCTACGAGCATAAAAAAATGTTCCTTCAATGTGCAAAAGTCGCACCCTAGACCATATTTCGCAATATAAATGGAATACATTTTTCTATTTAATTAATTTTGAAAAATTTCAAAGAGGAACGTTTCTCTTTATTTGTCACTATTTTTGTAAGCAGCCTGTCGAATTGAAAAATAAACTACCCTTATTTCTACATGGGTAAAATTATTTCACTATTTCATTGCATATGGTCTTCGTCGGTCCAATCATCCTCTATTACTAATTGGGGAATGTAATATGTAGGTTAAATGTTAATGAGCGTGTTGCATAGATGCAAACAACCACGCGAGCTCTGGATGCCTATGCTCATATATATCTTGTGCTATGAAATACGATATATTGTGTATTGCAGAATATAATTTGTCGCTAATTGGTGTGATAAAACACGATGTTTGCCTGATGCACCAAAAATTCATGAAGTGACGCAAGTGCACCGATCGATGAGTGGATAAAGGGTGCACCAACGTGAGTTGAAATTTTTCAACATCATATGACGTTGGCGTTATTATTTTTTGGACCTTATTAATTTTCCACGCTACCCAGATAGAAACATTTAGCTCATATTGGCATCATATGTAGATCATCTATGAGGCACAGGAAGGCTCACAGCTATGCGTCGCTTATGAGTGCTCACCTTCAAGTAATATTTGCATCACATGATGATTCACAATAACACATCCAAATGAAGCAAAGTTGTTCTCATTCGAGTATGCATGCAGCGAATTCATGAGCACTAGCAAAATCGGCTCACCAATATCCAACAATAAGTGAGTGCATATTAGGCTCATATGAGCGTCACGGCGTGACGTAATATGTTGTGCTCATATGGAGCTCATATGAACGTCACGGCGTGAGGAAATTGTAGTGCTCATATGGGGCTCATATTGGCGTCACGGCGTGACGCTAAAATAGGCGTTGGCCAGAACCTGGCCCGTTTTCCATTTTTCTGGCCAGTTTTTAATGCAAAATATAAACAAAAACGAAATATATCCATATTTTATCGTTGTTATAGATCATAGAAGTTATACTGAAAAAAAAAAAAAAATTTCAAGGTTTTTTCGGGAGAATTTTTTTCTCCTCGACGTGGGCTCGAACCTGCGACCTACCGACCTACCTACCTATCCTACCTATCTACCTAACACGCTACCCACTCGGCTATCGACTGTTTGTGAACTTTGGAAATTCATATGATGTATTTGACACGCCAGAGAACACTTGATCAGTTGTGTGTTGGGGAGCTACCTCCAGAAAAGAAAAGACAGTAAATTATAATGAAAATCGTGTCTAGAAAATGTATCTTTCAGGTGGTGTAGGTTCTCGTCATAATAATAATAGCAATAATAATTACAATAATAAGAACCACAAAATGTATAATGATAATAACAATAACAATAGTAAAAATAAGTCACAATATTATTATTACTGTTATTATTGTTATTACTATTATTATTGATGTTATTATTGTTAATGTTATTACTGTTATTATTGGTGTTTATTTTGTTATTGTTGCTACTATATGATGATGATGACGACGATTATTATTATTATGTTAATCGAATAATGTGTTGACCAGCGTACTTTGTCCACTTTTTTTTCGCCAAATAATTGTTTTTTTGGAAATATATATATTTCATCGCGTTTACCGCGACGATGCGTGGACGCGATGATGCAAGACAATAATGGGTGGGAATGGACACTGTCCATTCCCACCCATTCTTGTCTTGCATAATCGTGGGAATGGACACTGTCCATTCCCACCCATTCCATCCATTATGGACAATGGACCGTGTGGACTCGTGGCGACACGTAAGACGGTGAAAAAGGCTACTGCAAAAGAACTCATATCGCCGTCATATGGCGCTCATCGAATGTATCACTGAGAAACATGCATATTGCCGTCATAGGATGTATCACTGAGAAACATGCATATCGCCGTCATATTGTGCTCATCAAATGTATCACTGAGAAACGTGCATATCGCCGTCATATTGCTTGCATAGCATGTCTACTACCAGTGCTAACCCAGTGAATACACCAATAAAAATCATTGCATGACTTCTATATGACGTCAATCTGAAAATATTCATTGTCGAATTCAAATTTGCCATCTCATGAGTTCATCTTGTAGTCAGCGGATGATGCATTTTGAAACGACAAATTTAAGTAACGATGTATCTCAAATTCGTAATACTATATGAGCTCATGAAATGTCTTCATAAACGTACACGAAATTGCGTTCATGTTGAGTACAATTCATGAGTACAATTGATGCTACCATAGTGAATACACGCCAAAATGTCTACACATGACTTCAATATGACGTAAAATCTGCGAATATTATTTGCGGACACTTGAGCACAGCGATATGAGTTCGACGTGCTCTAAGCGTATGATGAATTTGTAAACGACATATTGAGATCAAAATGTTTTGTAAATTCACGATACTAAATGAGTCCATGGCTTTGCATCACAACATGTCGTCAATATGCTGTGAAATTTCCTTCATCGATTGTATGCACAACATGATAATCATGACTTTCTATCTGGGGGAGGAAAGCCGCTCTTCACCACTTTTTGGTTTGCTAGAAATTTATATGCGAAATTTCGCTTGGGTCGAAATCGACTGACAATCAGTGTGACCGCGGAGGGTTAAAAATCTTTATTTTTTGCCGAAAATGTACATTGCTGTATTGAATTTTTACAATTATGGCCATTAGCCTTTGCATAGAGGTCTCCAGAATTACTGGTTCAAATTTCAAATAATTCGATTTCACAGTTCACGAATGGCATTGTTTCAAAAATTAAAACACGTGCCTTGTTTTAACGACAGAGTCAGAAAAACAGAGCTTTAAAATGCTGTGAATTGTTGTTACGAGAATCTTTTGATTTGAGATCTTTTGTTTCTTGTCACTTGAATTTTTCCAACTTTGTTGAATCGTTCACATTGATACTCGTGACCTGGGGCCTTTTGACGACCGCTTGGCCAAAAAATACAACGACATGGAAGAAATTGCGTAAACTTGTGCGATTCGATTTTTCGACGTTGTATAACTTGATACAGCCTCTAGCAAATGAATACATAGACGCAAAGATGACCTTAAGCAACACCCCTCTTTGTTCCGGGGCTAAAGTTCGATGCGTATCCATCGCTCCTGCCATCCTATCACTACCAAGCAAGAGCATACGGGACCCTATGAGACACGCGTTTTCGGTTTCGCGAAAATTCATGAAATCTCGATTGTCCCGAATGACGTGGAAAAAAAAAAAAAAACCTCCGTTACGTGAACCAAGAATCCGGATGATGCAAAATTCTCCACTCAGTTGGAGCAAAATTTCCTTTGCCAGAAAAATTATCTACGAGCCCAATTGTGTCAGCATTGAAAATTTCGTCACGCGAAGGAAAAACTTTTGGGAAGTTTTTCCTTTTTCCTTCGTGAAAAACGTCCCAGTGGGAAGGAAAAGAGAGAAAAAGAAGAAAAAAAAAGGGTGAAGAAGATTTTTCGGCATCGTGGCAAATGATTTACAATTTTTCCGTGACTAGAAAAAAAAAAAAAAAACGATTGCCAATGCGGCTTACGTTGACCAGTTGCCGAAAGGACGGAGAGGAAGAATTAAAGGTTTTCTGCGTTATCCACGTCCTTTTATGACACAATTTCGTCGCAGGTAGCGAGAACGAGACTTCAAATTAACGTATTATTTCGAATCTGGTGTTCGAATTTTCTTGGTAGATTCAACGATTACGATCTTAAAATTGATAGTTGAATTGTACAGAGGAATCTCATCCGAGGGGCCGAAAATTGGAAGATTTTATGGGATTAAAAATTTTTTTTTTCTTTAAACTTCTGCACCGATTTTTAAAAACTTTTACGCGTATACTGAGGATGAGAAAAAGGGGGAAACGATGGGAACCTGACGGATTTATGGCACACTATTTAATCCCTCAGATTAATCGTTAATTAAAGTGCCTTACATTTGCATAAAAAATATCTCGCATTATAATGAAAAATGGAAAATAATTTCAAGGTTTTGGAAATAATTCGATTTTATCGAGTACCCACTTGAAGAATGACATGAAAACGTTTTTTTCTCAGATCGATCTCGTGTAACAAGATCGATCCTTGAAAGAATTTTTTTTTTCCCCTCATTCGAGCACGCTGCACAATCGATCGGCACGATTCATTGATCCTATTGAAGAGTTTAGTAAAAAATATATATATATATATATATATATATATATATATATATCGGAGCCCACGAAGTAGCCGGAACGAGTACGAAGAGAGATTTAAAAAAAAAGTAATGCAAGAATCAGTCAAAGAAATGACAAAAGAGAAAAAAAAATTGAGCGTTCTCGAAGATCTTGAGATCCATAAAATCTCGAACTCGTTAAATTTTCTTTCATTGAAATGCGAGAAAAAAAAAGGAAATGCAAGTGTGATGGGCTTTGAATGATCTCAGGGAGTTTAAACGACGTATAGATCTATCGTATATTTATTCGGATTATTGTAAAATCGTATACTGCTGTAGGAGAATATTAATCATTCGGAATTGTCGTATATTTCAAATATCGAAACAAAAAAAAAATTAAATTTCACCAATTTTTTTTATACTCTTTTAATTCCTATGTTAAGATTTCTCAACGCAACCAGGGAAAAAATAGTTTAGATCTACATAGATTTAAATTTGATCTACGTAGTTCTAAAGTGTTTATTAGGTTTTTGGAATTCAGATCTAAGTGAATCTGAGATTATTCCAAAATTTAGATCTACACGCAGATCTAAATTTTGGTATATCGTAGATTTGTCTAGATCTCAATTAGATCCACCTAGGTCTTCGTTTATCTACGTAAATCTCAGTTTTTAAATCAAGTAATTTAAATTAATTAATTAATTAATTTAAAGTTTATCTACGTAAATCTCAGTTTTTAAACCAATTAATTTAAATTAATTAATTTAAATCAAGTAATTTACTTAGATTTCAGATCTAAGTAAATTACTTAGATCTGAGTAGATCTAATTGTAAGTAAATTCGATCTTAAGATCAAAGTTAGCAACATTTTAAGATCTAAATTAGATCTCCCAAGATCTGAGTATATTTACTGAGATTTGCGCAGATAAACGTAAATCTAATAAGCAAAAGTATTGAAAAATTAGGTCGATTCGAATGTACGTGAATCTACCGTTATAGATATACGGAGATCTATATGGATCTACGATTTTTCAAAATTTCGATCTACGTAGATAAAATTTGATCGAAAAAAAAAAAACTACGTGAATCTAAGTCAGATCTACGTAGATATAAACAATTTTTTTCCCCAGATAATAATTAATTTCTCAAAAGCTATTTTATTGGAAACACAAAAAAAAACATTCTGTTCGAACATCGATCAATTGGCAAAAAAGGTTTTTTTTTCACTATGATCTGTCAAAAATTTTAGAAAAAAAAAATCGATCCGTAATTCCTGTTGCAAATACCTGCCGGCAGGAATTTAAAAACAAAAAGATTATGCATGCCATTATGAAAAAAAAAAAAATAAACCCATAGTTAAGATAGCTCGACAAAGTCGTTCGATAAGAAGTACTCGATAAACCTACAGGCTATATTAGAGAAGGGAGAGAATAATCCCTTCAAGAAAAATCCATTCAAAAAGAGATTTCCAGATCTAGGCATCGCGAGAGAACAATTGCACGAGAATGCAATGGCTCTTTTCCTGGAAAAGAAAAAAAAAATCGAGATGGAGCTCTGATTCTTACCTCTCTCTCTCTCTCTCTCTCTCTCTCTCTCTCTCTCTCACTCTCTTTCCCTCTCTGAGGATGGAAGAGAAACGGATTTACTGCTTCGATGTTCGTGTACGGAAAAACTCGTTGTAACGCGTCGTCCAACGACAAAGAGAAACGAAAGTCTGACGTTTTTTTTTCTTCTTTCAATCTCGTCGACGTCCCTCAATATTATTAGGTACACAGTCCATGAGCTCCTGACGAATTCTGGAGTATTATTATTATTTGGTCTCCCTTTCTCTCTCTCTCTCTCTCTCTCTCTCTCTCTCTCTCTCTCTCTCTCTCTCTCTCTCTCTCTCTCTCTTTTTCTCGTTGAGTTCCGAAACTTTGCATTTTCGTGTGGGTCCACCTGGATGTGCGTGGGCATCGAGATCGCTCAGGGGCAGCACAATTATTCATCCTGAAAATGCCACTGATAGTCTTGAACTTTAACAGAAAAAATGCTCACTGATTATTTTTTTTTTGTATACATTTTTTTTTTTTGACAAAAATAATTTGTATTCTAGTAGCTGCGGTAGGATAAATGATTAGACGAGCTAAATTGATGCCCCAGAACAAGTAATCAAGGCAGATTTTATATATTTCGAGTATGATATATCATAGCTTCAATATTATATTGTAAAATAAATTATTATAATGATTGATACTTTTGTCTTGAAATTTTTTGGCCCTGAAAATTTTTGGAATCGTAGTCGCAATATGTTCCCGGTTTTTTTTTATAGTCTTGAGCTTTAACAGAAAAAATGCTCACTGATTATTTTTTTTTGTATACATTTTTTTTTTTTTTTTAAATAATTTGTATTCTAGTAGCTGCGGGAGGATAAATTATTAGACAAGCTAAATTGATGTCCCAGAACATGTAATCAAGGCAGCTTTTATATATTTCAAATATGATATATCATAACTTCAATTGTATTGTAAAATAAATTATTATAATCATTGATACTTTTGTCTTAAAATTTTTTGGCCCTGAAAATTTTTGGAATCGTAGTCGCAATATGTTTCCGGTTTTCTTTTTAACTTCGCAGAAAATAAATACGTACATATGGAGTTGGAGAGAAACGTGAAAACCAGGTGCCAGGATGTTCCAGGGTTGCTACGTTTTTATTGTTCGCTTCTTCTTCTTCTTGCTCTCTCCCTCTCTCTCTCTCTCTCTCTCTCTCTCTCTCTCTCTCTCTCTCTTTCTCTCTCTCCCTCGGGTCTTTCTCGTATAGTGAAAAACCGAGAGAAGACAATTCGTCCTGCTCTTCTTCGTATTTTCATGGAAAACCTCTCCATGCCCGGTTCATTTTTGAGCTCCATCGAGTAGAAGAATCGCAGCTGGAAAATTTCTACTCCAAAACATATCGTTAAAATACTTTTTTTTTCACGACTAATTAACCCCATTCGATAAATACCTAGAATTATTAAAAAAAAAAACAAGAATTTGATTTTTTTTTACATTTTTGCATTAAATTCCAAATTGGAATAATGATTATTTTCTCGCTGAGGGAAAAATGTATTTTCAGTCATTCGTTCGTTTAATAGTCATTTTTTTCTTTGATAGTAAATTTTCTGTAAAAGTCGATTTCTTGTATCAGAGTCATTGGGTGTATGATTGTGATTTGTCATCATTATTTGTTCTGCCTGGGTAATTTTTGCTCTTGATAGTCCTTTTGCTTCCTCATAAAGGAAAATTTGTTATGAAAAAAAAAAAAATCTGGATATTCCAGCCAAATTCTCAACCCTTCGTCTGCAATCGCATTTTATTTTTTGCTAATTCTGTCTGCAGTCTGGGTCGTTCAAGCTCACCCCATGTTATTTCACTTTCTCTGGATTTTAAAAACAAAACAAAAAAAATCTACAAAAATTCTGGGTCCACTGCTTTAACTCTCCGGAACATTTTCCGACAGTTGTCAAAGTTGAGTGTTAACAACTTCCGGTTCTCTATTTTTCAAGAGTCCTTCGTCGTTTCTTCTCGTTCATTTGTTCGTCTGGAAAATTTTGTAGGCCTCGCAGAGATCGAATTTCTTTATTAGTTCCTCTTTACGGATGCGGATATTTCGGAACCGAGCGAGCGAGAAACCTCTGCCGGATCCTTGGTCCTGTTGTTCTCAAAGTTCCGAGAACGACGTAAACAGTCAATGGGCAGTTCTCGATGCATATATGGGCATGAAGAATGCGCTTCCCTGATTTACAGCCCCTCGCACAGTCCCTTGGCTCAGAGCTATATATATATATATATATATATACGGATCTCTTGACCAGTTTCCACCTTCTGGCGAAAATAATGAAATTACTTAGCCAAGCGTAATGATAGATTTTTTACTTCGAAAATCGTTGTTAGAACAAAAGCATAGAATATTATTATTTATGAAATTAATTTTATGAACGACAATAGCAATAATAATTTTACTTTCTTTAAAATATTCAGTTGAATTTGAATGAAAATATTGATTTTTATTATTTTTTCATTAATATAAATAATAACTATGTGAATTGATAACTTTTTAATGGCGATTACAATTTTTTTAGATCACAGAATTTCTAGAATCATTATTTGCATGACTTACCGATTGTAGAAAATGTGAGAAAATTTTTCAAGCTGTTAAAGTGGTCGCAAATTACATACAAGTCTTTGCAACTTTACAACACCCCGGGCATATACCTATTCTTACGTTTTATTGTACCCGAAAAATTCTCACGTTCGCCGCACATTTTGTTTCAAGGATCCTCGTAAAATATAATCTTCATCTGACCACTGTCCTCGAGTTTATGACACGTTGGAAAATTTCTGCCCCCCCCCCCCCCCCCCTCTATTTATTTCATCAATTATTATATGAATGGCCAGACTTTTGTGTGAAAATGAGACGTACATATTTATTAAGAAGAAATACTAATAATTCAAAACGAATTAATCAATTAATATGTCCGTTGGGACATTTGAGTAGCCCTAACAAATTACAATGAAACATTTCCCAAGAAATAAAATGATACGGATACTTGAATAAAATTATACGTCGAAAATTCAATTTTTCGATTTGTTAATAATAAATTGTTGATAAAAATAAAAAGGCCGAGTTTTTTTTTTAGAAAAAAAAAACACACTTGATATATTTCGGATTCAGGGCTTTAAAATTTGTCAAATAAAACAAAGTTACTTCGAAGACCTCGAAAATACGAATCAAACGTAATTTTAAAAATCTTCACGCAATATATATTTTTAAAAAAAACTCCATTTTAGGTAAAAGCAGAAAACTGAGGATCATTTGAAATTTCGATTAACTCGAAGTTTCCGAGCGAGACAAAAACAAAAAGGAATGTATTAAATATTTATTCGACTTTCGGAGACCTCTTTGAAATCGAGAATTATTATTTTTTTTTTTAAATTGCTATCTATTGACCGGACCTGAGCGATAAATTGATACGCCCAATTCGATCGAGAACTATCTATTGACTTGTTCGCGTCGTTCTCGGAGCTTTGAGAACAACGAACCAAGGATCCAGAGGATTCGGATTCACACTAGCTTGGCTCGAAATCCACATTCGAATAGAGGAACTAAAGAAATTCGATCCCTACGGAGCATAAAAATTTTCATACGAACAAATGAACGAGAAGAAACAACGATAGAAATCTTGTAAGAAATAGAGAACGGGAAGTTTGTTGACAATTTTTGTAGATTTTCTTTGATTTGAAAGTCCAGAGAAAGTGAAATAACATAGACTGAGCTTGAACGATCCAGATTGCAGACATGATTAGCAAAAAAATATTGCAGATGGAGGGTTGAGTATTCTGGCTGGAATATTCAGATTTTTTTTTTTTTCATGAATACAAAGTTTCTTTTATGAGGAGGCAAAAGGACTATCATAGCACAAATTACCCATGCATAACAAATAATTATGACAAATCACAATCATACACTCAATGACTGATACAAGAAATCGACTTTTACAAAAAAAAATATTCACAGAAAAAAATGATTATTAAACGAACGAATGGCTGAAAGTTACAATTTATCCTCGAATAATTTGAAATATAATTTTTCCTTGAAATACATTTTCCGTCAACGAGAGAATAATTGTTATAAAAACTTGGTATTTATCGGAAATTGAGTAGGCCAACGAGATCGAAAATCGAGAAAGATTTTTCATGAACCCGTTGAGTAAAAGAGTGGGAAAGAAAATAACAACAGCAACAACAACGACGAGAACTGGGCAGAAAAGGTGGCCTCTTTGGTAAAAGGTGTGCAGGTACTACGTGCTCTTTACAAAACTTGGGGTATTAGGCGGGGTTATTCTCGGAAGGACCCATCCGGTAATATCAGCCCCATCGGTTAACCCCCGCACTGTCCGCCCTCCTTTTTCACGTTTTCTCAAAGCCTCTCTCTCTCTCTTTCTCTCATCTTTACCGCAATATAAGAGAGAAAGAGAGAGACAGGGACGAACCTTTCACTGTCGAGTTTCTCTCAAACTTGAACGGGAAAAAATTCTTATTGCACCGTTGCGAGTCTCAAGGTGGTTCAATATTTTTGGACAACATGTACCGTTAGATTGAAAATTTTCTAATTTTTTTTTCCGTCTATTATTGCATCTCGTCGAATTTATATTTCAGAATTTCTTCCTGCGCGGTTTTTCAGAAAAATATCGGCAAAGAGATCGGCTCTTATAATAGACGTCAATATACACAATCTGATTTCCAATTGTCTGATAGAAATTTACGACATTAATTTAAAAAAATTAAATAAAATAAAACACCAACCGATTAGAGTACATATTTAAGGGTATACTTACCTCTACAAAAATCTTTTTCCCTATCAACGCTAAAAATCTGAAAAAATTCACGCATGTACTGTTTTACATTGGAAAACAGATCCACATTAGATCGAGATGATAAACCAAGAACCATTCCAGAGATAAATATATTTTTTGGTCCAAAAAATTTGAATTAATGAAAAATCTAACGCTTATTTTTTCTAAACTGTTTTTTGAACGCGCACGTAAATTTTCCAAGGTTCTATATTGAGGAGGTGATCTATTTTTTAGATTTTGATATTCGGGAAATGCTCTATTTCTAGAAATGCTCTATGCCCAGGACAGAAATTATTAAATTTTTTTCTACATCTTAATGGAGGATATGTGATTAAAATTTCTCTTCTATACCTGAAGAATAATAATGTGATTTCGACCGTAAAGGTCGAAAGGTCCGTTTACGTTTATCTTGTCCAATGCGTACCCAGTTTCACTGAGACATAAACGAAAATCAGATCAAATGCTATGAAATTTATATTTATTTTATAATATTTTAATCCAAATTTGAGAAATTATATCAAAGTTGCATTATCCAGATTTTCGTATTATTTTGTAAAAACTTATCAAGTTCTGTAATTCCATGTAATTATATCAGGTCAAATTCGAGATACAATACTGCAGAATTTTATCTGACCATATGTGAAAACATTTTTTTCCCGGGAGAAGTCAACTTTTTTCTAAACTGTTTTTTGAACGCGCACGTAAATTTTCGAAGGTTCTATATTGAGGAGCTGATATATTTTTTAGATTTTGATATTCGAGAAATGCTCTATTTCTAGAAATGCTCTATGCCCAGGACAGAAATTATTAAATTTTTCTAGATCTCAATGGAGGATATGTGATTAAAATTTCGCTTCTATACCTGAAGAATAATAATGTGATTTCGACCGTAAAGGTCGAAAGGTCCGTTTACGTTTATCTTGTCCAATGCGTACCCAGTTTCACTGAGACATAAAGGAAAATCAGATCAAATTCTATGAAATTTATATTTATTTTATAATATTTTAATCCAAATTTGAGAAATTATATCAAAATTGAATTATCCAGATTTTCGTATTATTTTGTAAAATCTCATTAAGTTTTGTAATTCCATGTAATTTCATCAGGTCAAATTCGAGATATAATACTGCAGATTTATCTGACCATATGTGAAAACATTTTTTTTCTGGGAGAAGTCAACTCTAATGGAATATTATCAGTTTTAGTTTTCGAATAAATCAATAAATCATGTCGTTGCAGCCCAGTTACTTCATTCGACTTATTGCGAAAATTTTAATTTCGACTTACAATACAAGCTAAATAGCATACTCGGGCATGTTTGTGTAAGAGAGAATTACTCAGATTCAGACCTTACGTTAATGAAAAATGATTTTCCTTTTCTTTTTATATATTATCTCTCACATCAATCAACATAGAACCTTGAAAATTTACGTGCGCGTTGGCAAAACAGTGTAGAAAAAATAATCGTTAGATTTTTCGATGAATTCAAATTTTTTGATCAAAAATTATTTTTATATATAAATATAAATTATTTAATTTTATTTTCTAGTGTAAAGCAGTACGTGCGTGAATTTTTTAGATTTTTAGCACGGATAAGGGAAAAAAATTGTTTTGTGGAGCTAAGTGTGTGTTCAAGATCATTGATTGTGTGTGATCATTATGTGATCAACAGGAGCAAGTTTTACTTCGTGGTTTTTAAATCCAACTGCATAATGGGGGTCAATCTGACCCCAGACGTTAGAGTAACTTACGTCAGAGCTTTAGAGTGAATTAATTTTTAAGTTTTTGAAATTTTCTTTGTTTGGCACTGACGTAACTTTTGTCGTATATAATAAAGAATTTAATATAAATATTAAAAATATACAAAAATATTTATTTTTATACTTTTCAGTTTTTTTTTTTTTCAAGTTGCTTACATTTTTCGTAATTCTGGCAAAAAGTAAATTCTAAAAAAAATTCCAGAAAATTTTCTAAATTCCCTGACTTTTTCCTGATTATTCCAGGAGAAAAGAAATTCCCTGAGTTTTCCCGGTTTTCCATAATATGCATAAGCAACCATGGCGTTATTAATCCGGGATCTAAATCCCGGATTTCTTTCGTTAACAGAGAGTTTCGAAGATAGTCCTCGATGGTGTTACCAATTCTTAGGCGCGTTAGGCGTTATTTGAAACGATTTAAGAAATTATAAAAGCCAATGAACAAAAAAAAAAAAACATACAAGTCGAAATTTTCGGATTAAAAATTTGTAAGGAAACTTTGCCAAGTCCGATAATAAGCTGAGCATTTCGGAGTGTACCGTACATATTATAGCTTTATATGTTTATATTTTAATACGATATTTCTTACCTGAGATTCGACAACGGGGGATTAAAACTTCCAGGTATAACGATATTTTCCCGCCAAAAAAACGCTTGATCGAGCCAGCAATTTAACGCGCGCTTTTTCCTGAATGGAATTCTCCTCTTCCGCGGGCGTCACTGTCAATCGAGTCATCCGATATTTCCTCCGCGAAATCTTCATCTTCATATCAGAACGTATTTTCCCCGAATTCATCAGATTCAGGCTGTTCTTGTAATATAATTCGTTCTATCGGACGTTCCTGTGACCGATACGCCATTCTAGAAACAATTTATTATAAAATCGGACAATAAAAAAATATCTATGAGCATTTGCAGTTATAATTCACTTACATTTTGGCAATGAAACGCCAAATTTCAAAGAAAAAAATTTTTTTTTTTTCAATTTTAACACACAATCCGACGCCAGTTCCATTTTCAGCAGCTGTCCCAAGTACACCGGCGGGATTTACGATGGGGGCCGAGTGCATACCTACGGAATACGAGTCGGGAAACTTTGGCCGAAAAGTTTTCGTCGTTTTGAGATATAGTTAGTAAAAAAAAAAAAAAAAAAAAAAAAAAAAAAAAAAATGGAGTAAAAATGACCCCCCATGCGCAAAGAAAGGATTTTAAGGAAAGATACTCGCGCTGTACAATAAAAATGTATACGCTTGAGGATCTCGTAGCACGGACCGATATCTCTCGCAGGCTACCCAGGTCCGGCAAACCGCGCGTCAAGCGATCTTTCTCTCGTTCCTCGACAAGTTTGCGCATCCATACGCGAAGATCCGCGTCGTGAATTCTCAAGCCCACGGACAAATTTCTCTCTCATCTATTATTGGTAATATTTCAAAAATTGAATGATGATAACTGTTTCGTATTTTTTCTATCTTTGCGAAAGTTTATTCCACCGTACTGACGATCTTTTTTTTTTTTTTTTGAGACTTTCAACGGTTTTTTTTTTTTTTTTTTTCATTACAAAAATTATCATAAAGTCGAAATCTGATTGTTTCGGAAGATTCCCATCCTTTTTTTTTTTTTTTTTTAGCTCAAACTATACAACCTGCCGCGGTTGCGTCTGAAAGATTTTTCTGTCTTTTTCGTTCTCACGATTATCCGTCGTGGAAATAATAAAAGCAAATTCTTGAAATAAAAAAAATAGTGTAAAATACTTTATCCCTATGATGAAAACATGATAAAAATAGACAGTTATAGAAATATCGATAGCAGGGCGTATGCATACTTGAATAGTGACGAAATAAAAAAAAATCATTTAAATTCCTTTCGAGTCTTCGGAAAAATTGGACTGCGTAAAAAAAGCATTAAAAAGTTATCTTCGGGGCGTATGATTGACAGATTCGAATTGTATTCCTGCCGACTACGATCACGAGACCTAGTTCCTGAAGATCCTTAAGCGAGTCCTCGAACATGTCGCGGGTCACCAACTGTCGAGGGAAGGAAAAAAAAGAGAACAAAATGTGTTTAAAAAAAAAAAAAAAAAATTCGACACTCGGAAAATGAAGTTTTTAGAACTTTACCGAGGCAAGAACTATACTTGTACTACGAGTTTTCAATCAATTTTAATGTCCCTGATATCGAAAATGTACTCATAGAGACACGAAAAGTCAAATTTTAAACATAAACAAGCTAACCAAGAAGACCTTTTTAATGCCTCAATAATAATAGGAAAAAAAAATCTTTTAACTCAAATTGAAAAAAAAAAAAAGATGCAAGTTCAAAACATGCACTTTGATTTCGCATAATTTATCCGGAATAACAAAGCGACCCTCTATGATGAAGCGCGATCAAATTTTTTGCTTACTCTACGATGACCCCTTCACGGAAAAAAATTTTGCCTCTCGGGGAGGAAAACTTCGGAAATTCTTTTGAATTTTGAAGTGAAAATAATTGTTTTTACAGTTTAAGCCAGCAAATATAGTTATACAGATATTACAGAGGTATATTCCGCACATTATTTTTTTATCAAAACACTGTAAAGAGATTAATTTACTGTGTTAAACTGCATTTTTTTCTCTTCATCGTTGTATTTTTTTAAATTTCAGTTATTATTTTTTGAAGTGTCTTTTTTTTCCGTGTTGTATTTCCAGAAAAATTACGAGGAAGCAACGTGTAAAACCGGCATTATTTTTTTTCTCCAGTTCTTCGAACGTATAAGTTTGAAATTTTGAGGTTCGGCGCGAGAAGATTTTTCGTTCGGTACAATTCAAAATTTGTACGAAGAAAATTCTGCCGGTTGTCTCAAAATTTGCGAAAGTCCATCTATAGGACTCCGTTACGTCGAATTGTTAGGAAAATCAATCGGTGCTTCCGCTATTTTGTTATCTCGCGAGATATTGACTTTATCCCCTGTCGCAGACGCAATATTTGAGTTTTTTTTTTTTTTTTTAATGTCAGATTGACCGCATGGTCGAATCGCTGCCAACGGGCCGGCGACAGTTTCGAGACGCTTACCCCGGAAACGGAATGACAAATTGGAGCGATAATTTTTTCATACGCTCTTCAATGCATAATATTAGGTTGATCCTTGTGCAGGCATTTATCAAATTTTAATTGTCTTATACCCCAGATCGGTTTCAAATAAATAAAGAAAAAAAAATCCCTGAATTTTTTCAGATTTTTATTTTAATGATTAACCCTGGTCAGCGAGGTCAAAGTTTCCCATAAGGATAACATGGGGTGTTTAGGGATAACTGTATAAAATTCGAAAGCATCAATATTTTTTCAGCCGGAAAATCTAAAATTTTTGAAACCTCATCTACATTGATACAGCTATGTGAAAAAAAAAAAAAAATCGATAACACAATTTTTTCTCAAAAAACACGGTTTTCAACGATTTATTTATTTATAATTGATTTAAAAAAAATATTTCTCAGCTTAATAGTTCAAAATTCTCTGAAACTAGTCCGCAATGATGCTGGTTCATGGAAAAAAAAATTAAAAATACTATTTTTACAAATTTTCTATGGATTGTTCCACGATTACTCGGCATTTTTCCTCGAAAATCACGGTTTTCGAGAGCTTTTGTGCCTGATAGTATTAACAATAAAAATATTTCTCAACTCAATAATTTGAAAGTCTTGAGAATTAGTTTTTAACGGTCTTACTAAATGAAAAAAAAATTTAACTTACGGTATCCAAACTTCTATAGACGGTATTTGAGATCAGATATGATTTTGTTTTTTTTTAATTCTTCTCTAATTATGACATTTAAAAAAATTGAAAATTAACATGTACATAAGTCCTTTTTTTTCTGTATAACGTATCTGCGTCTTATAGGTTATTCGATTGTAATTCGATAATTCACGAACTTTATTGCATAAAAAATCAACGTATACCTGAAAAACTGAGATTTTCGAGGAAAAATGCCGAGTAGACGTGAAACAAGCCATATAAAATTTGTAAAAATAGTGTTTTTAATTTTTTTTTTTTCATAAACTGGCATAATTGCAGACTAGTTTCAGAGAATTTTGAACTATTAAGCTGAGAAATATTTTTTTAACAAATTATTATAAATAAAAAATCGTTGAAATCCTTGTCTTTGAGGGGGGAAAAAAAAAATCTATCGACGTGAAATAACCCGTACGAAACTCAAAAAAATAGTGTTATTTTAGAAAATTTTAGTTTTTTTCGGCTGAAAAATATTCGTGCCTACGAATTTTATACAAAAAATCCTAAAAACCCCATGTTATTCTTATGGGAAACTTTGACCTGGCTGTTCAGGAACAAAATAAAAATCTGAAAAAATTCGGGGATTTTTTTTTAATTTATTTGCAACCAATTTGGAGGGTGAGACCATTAAAATTTGAAAAAAAAAAAAAAACCTGAATAAGGACCACCCTGATATATTATATAGCATTAAATTCATTCACTTTCATTGTTCGTTGAAAAAAAAAAACAAAAAAATTCTCCAAAATATTCGTACTTTTCCAACCGTTACCGTGTTTTTGTGTCTTGAGAAAAAAAAAAAAGAAAAAAAAAAAAACTTACAAATAAATATTCAACCGTACGAGTAGATTGAAATATTTTAAGAAAAAAAGGGTGCAGCGAATTACGAGGAAAAGAAAATGTTATACGTGAGATAAAAGTAAAAAGAAAAAAAAAAAAAACGTGACTTACCGTTTGCGAGTTTTCTTTTATTTCCGCAAATAACTTCTGATAATTGAGAGTCTGAATTTTGCCCTTGGAGCTTATGAACTTTTTCAAGACGTCGGTCAATTCGGTTCGCCGCTTTCTTGCGGCCAACGATATTCCCGTAGTCAGAATGTTCACGTCGATTTTACCGCTCAGAGGATCGATCGCCGATTGTTTCAGAGCTTCGCGATGTAATCTGAAAATAAAAAAACAACAATGTTTTTTGCATAAAAAATAATGAAATGGAAAATCAATGCCGATAATTTCCTACGATTGAGGGCTTTTTAGACAAAAAAACAAAAGCACACAGATACGAAGAAATTAAAAAAAAAAAAAAAAAAACGAATAAGTAAAATAATCAAAATTTTGAAAAAAAAATAACAAAAAATAATTGAGAGGCGATTGGATTTTTTTTTTTTTTAAATACCTGCAGGCTTCCTCGACGTCCTCGACTTCGACGGTGTTGCTCAATCGAACTTTCGCGTGTGCCTCGGCAAGACGTATCAGAGACTCGAGCTGTCGCGGATAAGCCGTTATTTGTCCCCGGCCACTGCCGACGCGACGCATATCCACGTACGCCTGTACGAGTCTCTGCTGTGCCTCTTCGCCGAGGAGAGGCCGAACATGTTCCTTGGCGAATGCTAGATAATCCCTGAGAATACTCTTGTCTATGAGATCGTCCTCCTCCTGTACGACGGTCTCGCAATAAAGCGAGACCAAATGTCGACCGAGACGTCGATCGAAGACCTCGCTGTGCGGATCGAGCATCAGGAATATAAGATCGAAACGCGACAACAACGTGTGCGGCAACATCACGTTTTCCACTACCTGAAAAATAAAAAAAAAAATAAATAAATAAATAAACACGTTTCACAGTCAATAATCCGTTCGCTTATCGCCAAACGTTTTTTTTTTTTGTTTTTTTTTTCTCCAAGTTTGAAAAACTTTTGCTCAGGAATATTGAGAATTCAATTGATTTGAAGTTATCGTTTCAAGATTCAATTCGATGGGTTTATTATTAATTTTTTTTAATTACTTTTTAGCATTATTCAAATTTTTTTTTCAACTTTCATATGAGGCATTCCACATCAACATGACCACTTCGAAAACTTAATATCTTAAATTTTTTGTGCAATCGACATATGCTATGGTACTCTTTGAAACAATAATATTGGACATGTATTTAATTTATGGTGGCATTGATAGGGGTGAAATTGCAGGAAAATGCGATTTTTTGCTTGTTTTTTCTCCCTGATTCTATTACATGGAAATAGTGTGTCGGAGCGAAAAATTGCTAAGAATCAATTTTGTTGTTTTTTTTTGCAAGGATAACGAAAAAAAAAAATTTTAGAAGGCAAGATTTTACATTTTTCATGGTAAAAAACTGATTTAAAAAATAAACATCGATTTTTGGACAATTATGACAGTTTTAAAAAAAATTGAAATATTTTTTTTTTAATTCCTCGAACTTTTTTCAAAAGGTATATGTCCTTTTACAGATGGAGAAATTCAATCTAAAGGCTCAGCAAAAATAAAAAAAGAAAATTGGAAAAAAAAATTTTATGCAAAATTTGAAATAAAAATGTTATATAATGCGAGTATATTTCTCAATATATTTGCGAATATTTTGTAAATAAATATTGAGAAATATACTCGCATTATATAACATTTTTATATCAAATTTTGCATAAAATTTTTTTTTTCCAATTTTCTTTTTTATTTTTGCTGAGCCTTTAGATTGAATTTCTCCATCTGGAAAGAGACGTATTCCTTTTGAAAAAAATTCGAGGAATTCAAAAAAAAAGTATTAAAAATTTTTTTAAACTGTCATAATCGTCCAAAAATCGTTTTTTATTTTTTAAACAGGTTTTTTTCCATGAAAAATATAAAATCTTGCCTTATAAAATTTTTTTTCGTTATCCCTGCAACAAAAACAACAAAATTGATTCTTAGCAATTTTTCGCTCCGACACACTATTTCCATGTAATAAAATCAGGGAGAAAAAAAAAGCCAAAATCGCATTTTCCTGTAATTTCACCCCTATCAATGCCACCATAAATTTAATACGTATCAATATTTTTGTTTCAAAGAGTACTATGGCATATGTCGATTGCAGAAAAATTCAAGATATTAAGGTTTTGAAGTGGTCATGTTGTTGTGGAATGCCTCATATATAAAACGTCATTTTGAGTTTCGAGATGAGGTCGCAATTTCAAGTTTCAACTTGAAGCAACGATTCAAAGTTATTTCGCGTTTCAATTTTGATTCTCACGACAACGTTTCGATTCTAAGTTGTAACTTCAGGTTCATATTGTCAATTTCAATTTGCTGACTTTGATTAAAAGAAATATCGAAGATATATTTGTAATTTTTTTTTCCAAGTTTAAAAAACTTTTGTTCAGGGATATTGAGAATTCAATTGATTTGAATTTATTGTTTCAAGATTTAATTCGATGGGTTTATTATTAATTTTATCAATTATTTTTTAGTATTATTCAAATTTTTTTCAAGTTTTATATATGAAACGTCATTTTGAGTTTCGAGATCAGATCGCAATTTCAAGTTTCAACTTTAAGGAACGATTCAAAGTTATTTCCTGTTTTTATTTTGATTTTTACGACAATGTTTCGATTCCAAGTTGTAATTTGAGGTTCATATTGTCAATTTCAATTTGCTAACTTTGATTAAAAGAAATATCGAAGATTTGATTTTAGTTTTTTTTTTTTTTTTTTTTTTTTCTCCAAGTTTGAACAACTTTTGCTCAGAAATATTGATAATTCAATTGATTTGAAGTTATTGTTTCAAGATTTAATTCAATGGTTTTATTATTAAGAATTTTATCTTCACATTTTGTACGTCAAGCACCAATTTAATATTCGGAATGTGTCGACTCAAGGTTTCAGTTCGCATCCACAAAATTTGTTAAAAAAACCCGAGTCCTGTCATTTTACGTTTTAATTTGAAATAGCTAATTGAGATAATGGCATTTCAATTGGTCGGCTCAAGTTTCAGGGTGGCACGACGCAAAGTTCCCAAAAATTGAGAGAATCACGTGAATTTTTGATATTTTTTTAAATATGTTTTACATAATACACGTGTAAAAATTTTCAGTCATTGGACCGACCAGTTTCATTTGTCATTTGACACCGATATATCAATCGTACAGTTTTTACGATGAGAATTAGAAAGAAAAAAAAAAATTGTTAAAAATTCTTTAAAATGGGAAAATGGACGTAAAAAAAATGTATTTTTCATCGATAAATACGTATAATTTTTCAATCATTAAAATATATAAAGAATTCAGGCAAATTGGTGGAAAAAATTGTGTTTTTTTTTTTCTCGAAAAGATCAATTATTCACGAAGAAAAATAATTTTTCCGAATATTTAGTTAACAGCATTTGTTTCATTTGTTTTTATTCATTAATTTTTAACATTTAAATTTTTTTCAAGTTTTAAATTTTAAACGTTATTTCCTGTTTCAATTTTGATTTTCACGACAATGTATCGACTTCAAGTTGTAATTTGAGGTTCATATTGTCAATTTCAATTTGCTGACTTCGATTAAAAGAAATATCGACGATTTATATATATATATATTTTTTTTTTCATTGAAAGAGACTACCGGATGTATACTCACGGTTTTGTTCGGGTTCCACTGGGACTCGCAGGGATTCGCAGCCGCGAGTATACTCGTACGGGCATTCAATTGACAAATAATACCGGCCTTGGCAATCGACAATGTCTGCTGTTCCATGACCTCATGAAGAACGGAACGTGTGCTCTCGTTCATCTTGTCGAACTCGTCGATGCAGCATATGCCATTGTCGGCGAGAACGAGAGCCCCGGTCTGCAGCATCAATTGACGGGTCTCCGGATCCTTAGTGACGTAGGCGGTTAGACCAACCGCGCTCGATCCTAATTTTTTTTTTCAAATTTATTACAATAATTCACATTATTTGCATTCGATTTATCAGTAAAATGTTTTTTTTTTCACCATTTAAGGATGTATTGGACGTACCTTCCCAGCCAAAAGTGACTTTAGTCGACAATATTGCATACTTCATGATAAGATAAAAATCGGAAAAAATTCACCCACAATAAAGACGATAAGAAGATTAATTTTTAATAATAATAATGCCAAATAGTTATCAATAAATTATTTAAACAAAACATTGTTTAAAAAATTTTTAGAGAATGTCGTTTTTTTGACACGTGAAATGAATTCGGTGATTTTTCTGATTACACAAGAATTTTTTAAAAATTTTCTTATCATTTCGAAATTTCGGTTTTCGGAAATTTGTAAAGGTTGTATTTACGAAAATATTCGTTAAATGCCCCGGAAACTTCTCAATTGTAATATACAACGTTTTTACAAAAAACATATCCAAATTTCACGAATTTACCTTCATTTTTCAAAATTAAAAAATTTTCGAAAACCGAAATTTCAAAATGGTAAGAAAATTTTTCAAAAATTCATGCGTAGTCAGAAAAATCACTGAATTCATTTCACGTGTCAAAAAAAAAAAACATTCTCTAAAAATTTTTCAAACAATGTTTTTTTTTAAACAATTCATTGATAACTTTTTGGCATTATTATTATTAAAAATTAATCTTCTTATCGTCTTTATTGTGGGTGATTTTTTTCCTATCATGAAGTATGCAATATTGTCGACTAAAGTCACTTTTGGTTGGGAAGGTGTACGTCCGATACATCCTCAAACGAACGTATTGAAAAATTTTCATTATTTTCGATGGAATCGCTTTTTTTTTTTTTTTTTTTTGTGCCCGATGAGCTCGATATCACAATTTACAGGATTAAAAATGGCAAAATCAAAGATTCGACACGAAGAAAAATTTTAATCAAAGTTGATACCCGGAGGAATTGAAGATAAAAAAAATTTAAAAAAAAAAACAATCGCCCGAGTAGATTTTTGCATTTGCGACTGAGATTTCAGAAACTTGAAGTAAAAAAAAAAAAAAAAGGCGCCTAAATAAAAAAGAGTTAGGAAAAAGAGAGAAAAAAAAAAAAATCACCTTTTCCACTGGTGTACTGTGACCTCGGCACAAGATCGAAGACGAATTGCAAAAGCTGAGATTTGCTCGTGCCGGGATCGCCGCACAGCAATATATTGAGCTCCGAACGAAAATGCGTTCTGCCGAATGACGTGTGCGTCTTTTTCGTTCCACCGAACAATTGCAGCAGTATGCCCTTCTTGATGTCATCATTCTCGTATATGCTCGGCGCGATGTTGCGCGCCAATCTTTCGTAAACGTCCTCCTTTTGCGACAATAATTTCAACAATTCGACGCGTTCGGCCGGAAACGCATGATCCTTGCCGTCCTCCTGATCGTACAAACGTTTCGAGTCATGTTTGCGAAAGTGTACGACGTCGATGTGGGTCTTGTAGACGGCGCGTATATTGGACATTCGTGGATTAATCTGAAGCGGAAGTGCGCGATAGATGCCGGTAACGGCGATACGATCGCCAGCGGATACGGCATCGACGAGATCATTGCGGGCGAAGCAGTGTACGGTGTGGGGCGTCTGACCTGCCGCCATGTCGTCCGGTGATTCCTGAAGCTTTATCATCTGCTGATCGGAGAAATGACTGCGATTGTGAACGAGGGAGAAGCAATAATTGTTGTTGCAATTGGTGCATACGGTTGGCTCGGCGATACGGCCGCGATCGATCTCGATCATCGTCGTGAACGAGCAAACGATACATTTGAAGAATGCCTCTCTCATTTCCGGCATCACGTTGGACGTTCTCGTGACCATGCCGCTTATCGTTATCAGCTGATCTATATCAACGGGATCCAATTGACGCATGCTGTGCGTTCTCGCGGCATTGAACGGACGCACTTGTATCTGATGATCGAGAACGGCTGCCGGATATTTCTCGAAAAACATCTCGTTCACGGCCATGTCCATGGTCGGTATGACCTCCTGGGGATAAGAGATCAATTGACGATACAATTGCTCGTCGAATGCCTCCAAATGGCCGCAATTAACGTTAAGATATGGCTCCTCGAGGGTATGAATATCATCGAGTTTCTGAAGATAAAGGGGCTCGGCGAGATTCATGTTGTCCGGTAATTCGTCGTTCTCGGCTTCCGGATCGATGAAACGATTAAGGAAACGCTTGAATTGTTCCTTGCAACGATTGACAACGACATTCGTGCCCCAGATTACCAGCTGAGGTCCGGCATTCTCGCTCTCGGAAGTCAGCTGAGCCTCGTTCGCCTCCTCGGGTATCTACCGAGGAATAGAAAATTTTTTCATCGAGCAATCAACGGGATGAACTTGGCTCGTCGGAAGGATGAAATGGAAAGGCGATTTTCGGATTTTCTTCTTTCTTTGTCAATGAAAAACTAAAAACATGGGGCGAGTGCAGCAGTGAACGAACGGAATCATAGTTTTCGTTAGAAAATAAGGTGTCGGGGGATTCTTTCGTTTCAAAAATTTTTCACAACTGAATCTGTAGATTTCGCAGTGAATAGCAAGTATGGCTGCGAATCCCACTTCATTTATAGCCTACATTATTACTTAAAAAGGAATCATTATGTCATAATATTGTTTGCTTGGCTCAATAAGAGGTCTGAGTCATCCTTCTACAAATATTTTATGAAACATAAGCTCGAAATACCCTCAAAATTACAGTCTTCGATTACTGGTTCGCGCAATCGCGAATTTCCAGTAATTGAACGGCAACGTTAATTTACCGGTGCACGGAGTTCCAGTTTAATGAACGGCATGAAAACGGCTCCGTTTATTCATTGGATTTCATGATTCCATCAATTAAACGATATTAAATTCAATTATTTAATAACACTGTTATTTAAGTTCAAATATTTTGTTTCTAATATTGAAACTATAAAAACAGATTAATTTTTTATCTGGGGAACAAGATTTATTCGGTAAATTAATATTCTTGATATTTTTTTATTTGTGTGTTCCAACGTATACCCTTGCGCGGGATTTTACGCATTACCCTTGCCATTTCGATCCGTCCGATCAACTCCCTACCCACACTTTGCTAAGCTAACGTAACTTCCGTAGCATCCGCAGCTACTTTTTAGCTGCACTGTATCGCATTCGCCTCGGGCATGGGGAAACTGCGGAAACCCCATGCCGATAGCCTACATTATTACTTAAAAAGTATTAATTGTGTCATAATATTGTTTTCTTGGCTCAATAAGAGGTCTGAGTCATCCTTCAACAAATATTTTATAAAACATGAGCTCAAATACCCTCAAAATTACAGTGTTCAATTACTGATTCGCGCAATCGCGAATTTCCAGTAATTGAACGGCAACGTTAATTTACCGGTGCACGGAGTTCCAGTTTAATGAACGGCATGAAAACGGCTCCGTTTATTCATTGGATATCATGATTCCATCAATTAAACGATGCTAAATTAAATTATTTAATAACACTGTTATTTAAGTTCAAATATTTTGTTTCTAATATTGAAACTATGAAAACAGATTAATTTTTGATCTGGGGAACAAGATTTATTCGGTAAATTAATATTCTTGATATTTTTTTATTTGTGTGTTTCAAAGTATGCTCTTGCGCGGGCTTTTGCGCATTACCCTTGCCATTTTGATTCCTCCTATCAACTCCCTACCCACACTTTGCTAAGCTAACGTAACTTCCGTAGCATCCGCAGCTACTTTTTAGCTGCACTGTATCGCATTCGCCTCGGGCATGGGGAAACTGCGGAAACCCCATGCCGATAGCCTACATTATTACTTAAAAAGTATTAATTGTGTCATAATATTGTTTTCTTGGCTCAATAAGAGGTCTGAGTCATCCTTCAACAAATATTTTATAAAACATGAGCTCAAATACCCTCAAAATTACAGTGTTCAATTACTGATTCGCGCAATCGCGAATTTCCAGTAATTGAACGGCAACGTTAATTTACCGGTGCACGGAGTTCCAGTTTAATGAACGGCATGAAAACGGCTCCGTTTATTCATTGGATATCATGATTCCATCAATTAAACGATGCTAAATTAAATTATTTAATAACACTGTTATTTAAGTTCAAATATTTTGTTTCTAATATTGAAACTATGAAAACAGATTAATTTTTGATCTGGGGAACAAGATTTATTCGGTAAATTAATATTCTTGATATTTTTTTATTTGTGTGTTTCAAAGTATGCTCTTGCGCGGGCTTTTGCGCATTACCCTTGCCATTTTGATTCCTCCTATCAACTCCCTACCCACACTTTGCTAAGCTAACTTGACTTCCGTAGCATCCGCAGCTGCTTTTTAGCTGCACTGTATCGCATTCGACTTGGGCACTTATTAGCTTATTAACTTTGCGTTTTTTTTTTTTACTGAGTTTCCGATATGTTACCATCGAAAACTCAGTAAAACTGCCTCCGACTCGGTAGTCGGCGCGCTAAGCCAGTGCACGGCTGAGCGATCGCCCATCCAAGCAGCAGCCTCGACCATTGCCGCTTAACTTGGGAGATCGCCAGACTCGCACACCAACCCCGCGCGTCCACTATCGTCGGTTAGTAAATTGATATTTTAAGTATAATTATTTTTCGAGCATACTTGGATACGTAAGCTGGGATGAAACGATTACTTGACATTTACTTTTTACAAAAAAATTGCGCACCTAAACTTCAATATAATTTTACGTATGCGTAAAATCCTGAATAATGAATGATAAATATCTATTATTTTATAGCGTCCAACTGGCTTGGTCTGTTCGATTACTGGCGCATAGGCTGTTCATTGATTGGATCCGAGTGTTAAATTACTGGGGAAATTGCCATTTCCACTCTTGATGGATTTTTTTATACATATTTCTGTTGAAGTAACATTTTTGCACAAGCCAAGCCAATAATTTTGGATATAATGTGACGATTAGGGTTGGTTTTGTCACACCGTGAACATCCGGTACAAAAAAAAAAAACCTTTTATAAAGCCGAGCATGTGCTCAGTCGTTCATTTACTAATACACTCACCCTACTTTCTTAAACTTTGAGGGGGTGATTTATTGTACGCGGACCAATGGAAAAATAATAAATTTAAACGCGTTTTTTTTTTTCTGAAAATCAAGTATTTATCACTTTTTTCAAATCGATGGGAATGATAGAGAAAAAAGTATTTGAATAATCAATTCCTCGGGAATCGAATTTTTTCTCGTCAAAATCGTTGCTCTTTTTCTCAAGTACGAAAATTCGTGAAATTCTATACTTTTTCTGTGTTCCGATTTTTCTTAGTTCGCAATATTTCTCGACAATTCACGCAATTACGGTGGCGCGACACGACGATAATTCGTAAATAATTTAATCTTCGAGTTATTATTGTTTTTATGAGAAAAATAATTTTGCATCGTTCAAATGTATGATAAAGCAACGTTAAAATTTTTGAAAGTACGGTTTTGTTTTTCTTTGATAAAAAATTCCTGAAAATCACCCTTTCTTCAGCTTGTCGAATGAGGCTCCCAATCCGTTTGATATTATTATTCTTATTCTTTCATAGAGATTCCAAATAATACCCTTTCAGATTTTTACGATCATCTCGTATTACATTTATAATGGGCATCCGTAGCCATTTTACGGCCCGCTACTGAATCGCATTCGCACGAGGGCACAGGGAAATTAAAAAAAAAAAAAATCTGCTCCTCAGCGATTTCAAATTTTCAACTAAAATGGCTAGTGGATTCGTAATGAATGAAAAAAAAATATATATAACGGGTCGACATGCAGAGTTTTTTCATAGAGTTTTCAAAAATTACGTTTTTTTCTTCATTTAACGCATTATTAATAACAGAAATGGAGATGCGATTTCACCTATCTCACACACGTATAGGATTAGAAAATTTGAATCAACGACAATTAAATCTGTATTCTAATCGAAACTTTAATGTGATCACGAAAAGAAAAACTTAAAATTAAATTCAAGAGATACTGTATAAAAGTGTTTAACTAACGGGTTCGCCGACGTTGACCTGGCGCATTCTCTTCTCCGTCCTGATGTCCGATCTCTGTCTCACCGGTGTACCGCGTATTCCACTCCTGGGCGTTCTCACGGAACCCATCGAGCTCGGAGTGCCATAATTCAACGGCGACGAAAGATCTATCTCGCTCATACCGGCTTGCAGCGGACTTGTCTGTAAAATACGATTCGGCGACGATGCCGGCTGCGACGAGGGCCCCTCCGAAGAGGCAGCTATCGTCTCCTGAGTTCTTCGACTTCCCCATCGTAGCGGCGTGTCCACACCGGCCGAACTTCCCGGACCTTTTTGCGGTGTGCCTTAGAACCGATGATTCGAAAATACAGGATATGCAGGCTTAATTGAATAGCGTTATGAAAAAAAAAAAAGAATATTTCTTTAAATTTCGAATAAACATTGTGAAAACGTCGGCACACAATTATAGGTGTCGTTGATAACAATTGATATCCCAAAACAAAACCAATATTTTGCAAGATTTCATCAGCTGCCTATGAAACTCGAAAGTTTTTGTACTTGTTATTTTATACTTGTTATTTTACAATTTTTATGAAAATTTTCCAAAGTAACTGAAACGAGCGATCCGACTTTCCCTTGTTTAATGCGTGCCTCGTTCATCCTGCGCCTATATTTTCACCTATATTCCCTATCGCCGCTGGCGATAAAACTATCTTAAGGCCACAAATCGTGAGATGTGAATTTTGGAAATTTTCCAACTAGTTTATATGGAAATTACTATCTTAGAATTTAATGGTCACTGGTGCCGTTGTTCTACGACACTGTATGCACAATATTGACTGAAATTTTGGAAATAAAAATAGAGAGCCAATAAAACCCAATATAGGTATGTGCAGAACACTCTAATATTTATTCTGCAATTTTTATTTTTCTCGGTATTCGAACGGAACCCGCGAAAAAAGAATATTCTTGACGGGAAAACATTCGTTCCTAATGGAGAGTACGATTTTCCGGTGGGTTCAGTCTAGATTTTTGAAATATGATAAATATCGAAATAATGCTCGGGCCGGGTTGAAACTTTGCTGAAATGTGCAGAACTCTCTAATATTTATTCTGCAATTTTTATTTTTCTCGTATTTGAACGGAACCCGCGAGAAAAAGTATATTTTTTACGAGAAAACATATGTTCTCCATCGAGCGTAGAAGCTCCATTGAGCTCCTCGCCTCAAGATTAAACGTATAGCCATCGGTCTCCGTTCCGAGTCACAATGCAAGACGGAGACCGAAGGCTCTCGGCTGAAACTTGAGCCGAGGATAGGAATCCTCGCCTCGCCTAGTTTGTACTCAAGACGGAGCTTTCGGATTGGAATCCTCGCCAAAAGTTTGGGTTGTGGCGATAGAGATCCTCGCCTCAAGATTCAATGTGTAGCCATCGGTCTCCGTCTCGAGTCACAATGCAAGACAGAGACCGAAGGCTCTCGGCTGAAACTTGAGGCAAGGATTCCAAGCATCTAGACTCCAGACGGAGACCGAAGGCTCCGTCTTGAGTACAAACTAGGCGAGGCGAGGATTCCTATCCTCGGCTCAAGTTTCAGCCGAGAGCCTTCGGTCTCCGTCTTGCATTGTGACTCGAGACGGAGACCGATGGCTGTACGTTGAATCTTGAGGCGAGGATCTCTATCGCCTCTATCGATCTCTATCGAGCGTAGAGTAAAAATATGTTGAATATTTTTTCCTTCCTTGCGTAAAGATTTTCAGAAGGAGTAAAACTATGTTCAATACTTTTTCCTTGCTCGCGTAGAAATATGATTTTTTTTCTCATCCGCTAAGAATTTTGACATATTAGAATAAAAACATGTTGAATATTTTTTCCTTCCTTGCGTAAAGATTTTCAGAAGGAGTAAAACTATGTTCAATACTTTTTCCTTGCTTGCGTAGAAATATGATTTTTTTTCTCATACGCTAAGAATTTTGACATAATAGAATAAAAATATGTTGAATATTTTTTCCTTCCTCGCATAAAGATTTTCACACGAAATAAAAAGATGTTAAGAAAAAAAAAAATAAATTTAAAAAGTCGATGCGAGGGTCTAACTTCACGGGAAATATTTTTTTCGTTTTTATGCACAAAATATATTATTTAACGAACATTTTAATTAGTCTAACAAACGCTGTATATATTTTCAGTACCGACAGTACTGTCAGTCAATTTTTGAACACGTTCATTACAGGTCACGCACCAGCGCCATGGTCGCCACGATCGCCGTTACGCGCGGGACATTAAAACGATCTCTAACACGCACATTGACGCGAGACATTTGGAGGCTCCAGCGGCTCGAAAACCCCCATAGTCATACTCAATGAGAGGTTTATTCGTTCACGGAGTTCCAACGGAGTGGATACGGCTTATTAAAATTCGAATCAGTTGCCGTCAAATTTCTTGAAACCCATTGCCATGGGCTTGCCACTGTCGGGCCCAGACAGTGGCAAGTCCATTTTCGCTCCCCAATGCGTATCAAGATATTTGGCGTCGACTGATTCGAATTTTAATGAGCCGTATATACTGTATGGGACCTCTGTGAATGAATAAACCTCTCATTGGGTATGACTATGGGGGTTTTCGAGCCTCTGGAGCCTCCAAATGTCGTGCTTCGAAGCGCGTGTTAGAGATCGTTTGAACGTCCCGCGTATATGGATAACGCACTTTTTTGCAACCTCTTATGTGCAAATAAAAATCTAAACTGAAAAATCGCGGGTTGACTGAAAAACCTTTTTTCTCGGTATTCGAACAAAACCCGCGAAAAAAGGTTTTACCGAGTTCGAATACCGAGAAAAATAAAAATTGCAGAATAAATATTAGAGTGTTCTGCACGTGTGTGCAGAACACTCTAATATTTATTCTGCAATTTTTATTTTTCTCGGTATTCGAACGGAACCCGCGAAAAAAGAATATTCTTGACGAGAAAACATTCATTCCTAATGGAGAGTACGATTTTCCGGTGGGTTCAGTCTAGATTTTTGAAATATGATAAATATCGAAATAATGCTCGGGCCGGGTTGAAACTTTGCTGAAATGTACAGAACTCTCTAATATTTATTCTGCAATTTTTATTTTTCTCGTATTTGAACGGAACCCGCGAGAAAAAGTATATTTTTTACGAGAAAACATATGTTCTCCATCGAGCATAGAAGCTCCATTGAGCTCCTCGCCTCAAGATTAAACGTATAGCCATCGGTCTCCGTCTCGAGTCACAATGCAAGACGGAGACCGAAGGCTCTCGGCTGAAACTTGAGCCGAGGATAGGAATCCTCGCCTCGCCTAGTTTGTACTCAAGACGGAGCCTTCGGTCTCCGTCTGGAGTCTAGATGCTTGGAATCCTTGCCTCAAGTTTCAGCCGAGAGCCTTCGGTCTCTGTCTTGCATTGTGACTCGAGACGGAGACCGATGGCTACACATTGAATCTTGAGGCGAGGATCTCTATCGCCACAACCCAAACTTTTGGCGAGGATTCCAATCCGAAAGCTCCGTCTTGAGTACAAACTAGGCGAGGCGAGGATTCCTATCCTCGGCTCAAGTTTCAGCCGAGAGCCTTCGGTCTCCGTCTTGCATTGTGACTCGAGACGGAGACCGATGGCTATACGTTTAATCTTGAGGCGAGGAGCTCAATGGAGCTTCTACGCTCGATGAAGAACATATGTTTTCTCGTAAAAAATATACTTTTTCTCGCGGGTTCCGTTCAAATACGAGAAAAATAAAAATTGCAGAATAAATATTAGAGAGTTCTGCACATTTCAGCAAAGTTTCAACACGGCCCGAGCATTATTTCGATATTTATCATATTTCAAAAATCTAGACTGAACCCACCGGAAAATCGTACTCTCCATTAGGAACGAATGTTTTCTCGTCAAGAATATTCTTTTTTCGCGGGTTTCGTTCGAATACCGAGAAAAATAAAAATTGCAGAATAAATATTAGAGTGTTCTGCACATAGGTATTCGACCTGTCTATACACGGAAGCAAAATTATTACGATTTTTGAGCTTTCGATCGGTACTCTGTCTACTTTACGGATAAATCGCTCCCGGCACATTTTTGTATTCTCAATTTTGGTAAAAAAAATTTATCATCCGCTCAACATTTTTTTTCTAGCTTCATGCGGCCCGTTACCCCGATAGACAATTCTGTCGATGAAAAAGTAGCTAGCGTCGAAATAGCGGTAAAAATATCGCATCGAGCTGAATTCTACGATCACGTCGCTAACATGACGTGGCACTCAGCCACAAAATTGCAGACAAAGCGTAACGCCACAGCTGCCACCGGATCGCTTCGAACAGTAACAGCACGGTGACGGCATTATTTAGGAAAAATGTGATGGCAATTCGACAGCAGAATTGCGATAATCTCTAACAGCATTTGAGTGCTAAGATAGCTCGTTATAACATCACGACTGCGACTAAATTGCCGTAGTAGCGAAAATTTTACGGTTGCCTTTAACGGCAGAATTGCGACAAATTGTAACGTCATATTAGCGGCAGAACTGTGACACACCGTGCGTATCACGTGGAACGGCAGGACAGCCACAGTTTTTTACATAGTTTAATTAATAAATTATATCCCAGTAATTTTTCAACAAAATCATTGTTCAAAACGATTATTAATTAACTGAAATTATAAAAACGGGATGACTTTGTTTCAACGGGATAATGATTCACATTTATTATAATCGTATCACCATTTCGGGAATTTTTTTATCCGAACAGGGCTCATCTGAGCTATTTAGGAATATTGAAATTGTAGATATAGGTGGCAGAAAAAAAAAAATATAATGTGCCGGTTCGTTCACTGCATAACGGTGTTATTGAGTACCCATTGTAAACATACATAAGCACGGTCTGTCGTAATTCTGCTGTTGGTATAGTCATGGTGGGCACTTCTTTTCGGAATAAAAAATTCCCTGACTTTCCCTGACCAGATTTTCAATTTTCCCTGACCAAAGTTCTTATAGTCTTCATTAGTGCTACAAATCAATGCTCCCAATTCTTCATTTCAATGTAAATTCATTAGGAAATTCAACAATGTTAAGACAAGTTGCATGAAAACACATCTAATACATATATTTATATATATCATCTTTTGAATGATTTACTTCATTTAGCTTATATATTTAAATTACATCTCTTTTCATTTGTACTCACATCAGATCATTCAGGAAGTTTATATATTTTTAGTATTTATTTGGTGATTGTAGCGAAAATCAATCGTCTTTGGAAACATAAAGCTTACGCCGCGGGTACTGTTTATAATGCCGAAAAGTTTTACTTCTGTCGCGTGTGGTTGCCACCCATGTTTTATTTTTCCAATAATAAAATGAGAAAAGTGAATTTTTGAATTTCCTTTCGAGCCATTTATTCGATGTTTTGTCATTTCTTTTTTTTCCCTGACCAAGCTTGAAATTCCCTGATTCCCTGACCAATTTTTTTTTCCCAACATTTCCCGGTTTTCCCTAACTGTGGCCACTATGATAGTGTCATATCGACGGTAGGCATGCCGCAGGTTTGGCACTATTTTAAATGCACAATCTACCGTAATTCTGCTGTTAGTATAGTGCGATATCAACGGAAGACAGTGGATGCATTTTATTTACCACTTTTAGCAGCTTTCGGAAACAAAAGCTGGAAGCGTTCTCTTTGACAGAGCGATTGCGCGTCTTATGATAATCCTTTCCAACCAGCTCTAGATGCTCGGGAGCGACTAGGGCTGGAAGACTTCCAGGCGTTTTTATAACGTTTTTTTATAAAATTTTATAATGTTCAAAAAAAAAAAAAGCTTTATAACATTAAAAAAAAAATAGTGTTATAAAATTGTATAGCGTTCAAAAAATACTTTTGCTCCCGAAAACTGCTGAAAGTGGCAAATAAAACGCACCCAGTAACGTCAGCAAGCATCCTAATGCTGACGCATAATTAAGCTCACCGGTGGCACAGCTCAACGCTCGCTGATGGATTTCTGTCGTTATTTTGCCACCAAATGTCTATCCGGGTATACGGGTTAAGGACGGTGCTTACCTCCGTGCGGTAGGGGAAAATCAGGGACGAATCGCTTATGCGAGGGTCGACGGGCGGGCAGCGTGCGAGAGAGAGGTCCGCGTCACAAGTTTCCGAGCAAACATTGTAATGCAACGAGAGCTGTTTAATTTTTAGAATTTCATAATAATTATGTACACGAAGCATTTAGCTCTTTGCAAACTTCTTCCCAAAGATGCGATGATTATCTAGATCCGTTCCCAATAAATTCTTATCGTTTTTAATGTAGTCAGCAAGTATTTAATGAGATATGTACAATTTATCGATGATCGCCCATGTACAAGAGTACAACTTTAACAATTACAGGAAAACTATGCAGAGGAATGACTTGAAATAAATTTGAACGAATCCTTATAATTATGCGTTAGGTGACCAGCCTCCTTAACAGGACATACTGTTTTGACTCATTTTCACGAGACACAATAATGTATAAATATACATGCACAAAATAATATACAAATAATCAAATGAATTAATAAAAATTGCATAAATAATAATTTATAATAAAATTAGATATAAATGTATGAATTACGTGCAAAATACGTAAAGCGGATCAACAATTAAAAAAAAAATACTGTAAAATTATTGTTGATAAAATGTTTTACACAAAGCGCGAATTTTGATCAACTTTTATGCGCGTGGTAAGTAAGTATAAATCGAAAAAGAGCGCGATGCCGCAACGACTAACCTTGCTTGCTGGGAGTACGATTTTTGCTTGGTGTGCCTCGAATTGACGAGGTACGAGAGCTCGGTGTTCTGTGTCGTCTCGGCGTCAGGTTTCTCGTGTAATTATCGTCGTCCTGAGGAGGCGGCGTTTGCGGTGGTCTCATCGGACTCGTCATTTTATATATTTTTTTTCACTATTCGTTTACACTTTTTTTGTATTTAAATTGTAATTAAAATTCTTTTTTTTTTTTTTTACGAAAACAACGCAGAAGAAAAAGCAACAGAAAAACTTTGATCCGGAGTAGCAGGTAAAAGCAGGTTAATACTTTTTTCCCGCGTAAAACACGATGCACGAGGCTGAAATTGTGAAAGTTCATGCAGCGCCATCTGCCGGTGGCAAATAAATTTGTCTCGTTTGCCATAGATGGCGCTGCGATCTGGCTTTGGGAAACGCGCGAGATTCAAATCAAATGGATACTTTGAAAATTTTTTTTAATGTTGCATTTCCGTTTTTTTTTGTTTTTTTCCTAATAAAATAAGTAATTAAAAACAACAACAAAAAAAACACCAGGGGGCCAGGTCTGAGTCGAACGTTTAGCATTGTTTCGGTACCAAATAAATCGTCAACGCCATTATGTATATTTCTTACATTATTTATTTATTTATTTTTTCAGGCTGCGTTACTATGTACAGAATTATAATAATATTAATATTTTTAATAATTCATGATATCCTGATGAATTTTTTTTTTTTTTTTACAGTCTCATTACGACCATCGGCATTATAATTGTGAATGTATCGTCGATACATTTCGGGCGAATGAAGCGCGAGATATGGCCCGGGTAACGCGAGAATCGATAAATTTTTTTTTTACTTTTCGTTTCCTCTCATCGCGAAATTTTGGCGCGTTATAAATTTTCATGGTTAATTTCATTCACTTGTCAAGCATAACAGAACGTTCAATTTCATCAAATTCTCGCATTTTCTTGAGCACAAGAAAATCGCCAAGTGTTCCAAGATGGAATTAGGTGATTTAAAAAAAAAAAAAAAAAACCAATTATTCATGAGATCAAAGAGTTACAATATAATTTGAGGGGAAGGGGGGGAAGTTAGTTAGATCTACGCATAGAAAGTCGAATAATCACAAGTCCCGTGAAGCAGCGATTTGCTGTTTTAAACGAGGAGAATAATAATAGTAGTAATAATATTAATAATAATAATAATAACAACAACATTCGCATTCTTTCGATGCGGCCCGTCGGCGGTTGGGCTCTTTTAAATCGAATCCGAATTGATAAAATTCATTATTGTTTACTAAAATGATTATTTCCTCTCTCTCTCTCTTGTTTCTCTCTTTCGAGTCATTTCATTGCAGCTCTCTCTCTCTCTCTCCGCTGCCAATTGTTTTTCCTTTTTTTTTTTTAAGTCATTTTTTTCCCACGGACAGCCAAATTACTGGATTTGGAGTCACCGTAAAAAAAAGGGAGAGACGGAAAGACAAACGTTTCTTTTCAAGAGGTTAGGTACACTTGCAAGGCCAAAAAAAAACTCTTTTTTTGAGATTTTTTTTTTTTTTAAGACAGTTTTCATTATTCGTTGATCAATATTTATTAGTTCAAAAGATACACATCTCAACAAGTTACAGTAATTTTTTCATGTCAAAAGAGTGATAAGCAACCGAGTTACAGCCAATCTCCCAGAGGCAAAAAAAAAAAAAAAAAAAAAAAAAAAGTTGTTTTGCGGTGAGTAACGTAACTCATGACTGGATCATTTGTAACAAACTAAATCGTTGGAATTAGTTAAAAACAATATTCTCTTGTACTTGACGGCGGAACATTTTGAATTTTCGCTCAATTTTTTTTTTTTATACAATCGAAAAATCAATGATTTTTTTAGTGAAAAAAACATTTTTTTACTTTGAACATCCGCCATTTTGTCAAAAAATTAAATTTTGATAAAATCTCGCGGTCAAGTACGAGAAAATATTGTTTTCAACTAATTCTAACGATTCAGTTTGTTTCGGATGATCCAGTCATGAGTCACGTTACGCACCGCAAAACATTTTTTTTTTTTTTTTTGGGCCCCCGGGAGATTGCTGTAACTCGGTTGCTTATCACTCTTTTGACATGAAACGATTACTGTAACTTCTTGAAATGTGTATCTTTTGAACTGGTAAATATTGATCAATGAATTATGAAAACTGTCTTAAAAAAAAAAATCTCAAAATAAGCGTTTTTTTTTTGGCCTTGCAAGTGTACCTAACTCCTTAAGGGGTTACGTGGGTTTCGAAGCCAAAAAAAAAGCACGTTTTCTCGATTTTTTACAGTACATATAAATTATTTTATTAAAAATGTTAAATACATCAAGGAGTAACATTTCAACGGTATTATAAAAAATTTTCATCCAAAAATGTTGGAAATTCAGCCGGGTGGGACCTGATTTTCGGAGAACCCTCAAAAAAAAAAAGTGTTCTCGCGGCGATCACGATAACTCGCGATAGGCTGCATAACAATTGATCCGAGGACAAAATATCCCGCGACAAAATATTCCTGTAACAAAATATTGTCGGGGGTATTTCGACGCGAAACCCTCGTGATAGCTTTATCTGAAATTAAAAAATCAAATATTTTCTGTTAGCGGATAAGTATAGCTCGTGATTGAACGAAGGTTTTGTTTTTTATTAAAACTAATTTTACAAGGCTATACGTAGTGCAAATTGTATCAAAAAATGTATTATTTTGCGTACGAGTCTGCCGAAAAATTCAAATTTCAATTTTTTTTTTTTAAATCCTTCGTTCAATCACGAACTATACTTATCTACTAACGGAAAATATTTGGTTTTTTCAATTTCAGATAAAGGCTATCACGAGTTATCGTGACAACCGCGAGGACACTTTTTTTTTATTTGAGGGGTCTCGGGAGATCAAGTCCCACCGGCTGAATTTTCAACATTTTTGGATGAATTTTTTTTTTTTAATACTGTTGAAATGTTACTCTTTGATGTACTAAACATTTTTAATAAAATAATTTATAAAAAATTAAAAAAAAAAAATCGAGAAAACAGGCTTTTTTTTGGCTTCGAAACCCATGTAACCCCCTAAATTGCGATCGGGGTCAGTTTCTTTGGACGCTAACTATATATAAATATATATATATATAGCGTCGATTGAGATAAATCCAATCTACTGATTCTGATTTCGACGCTCGCCTATCAGATTCTCCAGTTTTCTCGCGAGAAATGGTGTGTTCAGGGTTTTCTTCACCGGCGATGGTCCACCATCGTTCGACACGTCAACGTCCATCTCGTCGGACAAAAGTCTCTTGCCAACGGCTTTACGAGCGTCCACGGATATCATCATTCGGTTTATGGCCTCGAGATCCTACAGAGACGATAATATAATTATATCGTATTATGCTATGAAAATTTTGCGTGTGCCTATAAAGTTATACGCCTTCAATTCTTGTTTACAACAGCAAAATATTGAAATATGAATAATAATAATAATAATAATTATTATTATTATTATTATTATTAGTGTGTAGTGCGTGTGTCTGTAAAATTACATATCATATATTTGTACACGTTGAATGATCGATTCTTCTTAAACAATACGATATTGAACAAACAAAAAATTGTTTTCTTTTTGCGAATAGCTTATATTTTTAAATCAACAATTGGAATTTTGCAAAAAAAAAAAGTTTAAACAGTATTTTTTCGATCTAACCGCAAAATCAACGCGAAGGATAATTTTTTTTTTTTACCTAAATGGGAAAATTCAAGCTCGCTGCGGCACGCGTTTCGGTTGACGTGATTTCGAACAGATCTAGGGGGAGAAAATTTTTTTCGACCCCCTAATAAGGATCGCCCTAATCGCCATATGTCATAATCGAAATTGTATTGAAATTGTCGTAAATGACAATTTCGAACAAAAAGCCCTCGAAGCGGGGAAAAGACTTTATAAGAGTATCGAGGGAATTGGAAATGGAGGAACTAATAGATGCGATAAAAGAGAGGAAATAAATAAAAATAATGGAGAAACTGATAGGCAAGGGATTGGAAAACTTAAAAAGAAAGACAATAGAGAGAGAGAGAGAGAGAGAGAGAAAGAGAACAATTTCAAAAATCGACGTGTAATAGTTTATATAAATATATAATAGAGAATGACGAGAAACCGTGGAAGTATTGGGCGGCGAAAGATATTAAGGTAGTACTGTCGGTTATAGAATTACCGTTCAGAATTTAATAAAATTTGGTGTAGCGGTAGATTATGATAAGAAAAAGATTCAGTTAAATTTTTAAAAGTCTACAGAGAACCAGAAAAAAGATATTGGCATTTGTAATTTCATACATTTAAGGGGGGGGTAGGGTTTTGAGGGTTCAAAAAAAGTGATTTTTTTTTATTGCATATTATGAAAGTATAGTAACTCAAGAATGTTGTCTGTTAATAGGAAGTCAATCGGAGCAAAACTCACAAAGATATAGCTTTGGAAGTAGGCGTGTCTCGAACGACTACCTGAGCTACGAAAAACTTTAAACGCGTTTTTCTCAAATCGATGTTTTTTGAGTCGGTGCACTCTGTATCTCAAAATCTATTCAACCGATCGTTCTCAAATTTTTTACAGTATTTCCTTACATAATTTATGAGGTAACCCTGTTGAGATTTTTTCGTTTTTGATTTTATTTTTTTTATTATTAACAACAATAGTCATGAATTTAGGCCAAAAATCGGTATTTTCACTTTCAAGTCTTGTAAAAAGTTCAAAAATTAAAAAAAAAAATGGAAAAACTCGACAGAGATACCTAGAGGGACATAAAAATTAAAGGAAAAACTTTGGTTATTTCATTTCAGATGATCCAGTGCTGAGGTATGACGTGCACCGCAAAATGTATTTTTTCTGAGGCGCCTGCGAAGAATTGCTGCCATTCGGTCAATTTTCAATATTTTTCAACCAATATTTCACAGAATATAGTTCAATTACTACTCTTTAATGTACAATAATCAGAAATAAATTTACTTTCACCGTACGCCCAAAAAAAAATCTGTAAAAACCTGTTTTTTTCTGCCTTCAAAACCCTACCCCCCCCCCCCCCCTTAAGGTAGTTCGGTCGAATTGAGGTTCACGTTTAACACCCTGTTTTTTTGCATTTAATCAAAAGAGTTGACCTTGCTCTACATGTCTGCAAAATTTCGAATTAATTTACCGTGTAGTTTTTGCGTAATTAATAAATAAGTTAACATTGCTCTTATAGGGCATATAAGGCTCAGATGGCGCGCCAACTATCGAAATTTCAGGTACACGAAAAATTAATCGTTTAAGGGCAAAAAAAAAACATACCACAGTAATGGTTGATATCTATAAGAGATATTTACCAAAGATTTAAGTCGATTTACCGTACGGTTTTTTTTTTTTATTTCAATAATTAATGCGAGTCCGCGGTCTCTGTCCTTGTCATACACCGGATCTGCTCGCTAGCAGAAGACTAGGGGAAAAAACATGTGAAAACCGAAGCTAATCCGCGTCTCACTTCAGATTCGATGAACGCCAGCAAAAGTGGTTCCGAACAACTGTCACATTTGAGTTGTTCGGCAAGATATACAATGTCAACTAGACGAGTTCCGAGTTCATTGCATACTGGCCGTTGATTCAACTGTACTTGCCTCGAGACGAGCCTTTTTTCTCCCCTGTTCTTCATTATACTGTTTTAAAGCATACAACAAAACTCGCGAATGCAATCCAGTAACTTTATGCGTAAGGTTAGATTAGCTCGCTCCCTAACGTAGAGAATGAGTCAAGTTGAGTCTGTCATTATTCCGGGTATTAATTATTAACTTATTATTTACACCCTAAAAGAAGCTTGTAATATTTTTTTATGCAACAATTCAATTTATCATAGCTTTCATATGGTTAAATTGTACGTAAATAAATCTGAATTACGGATGAAATTTGACTTCGGCCAAACTCGACCGAACTACCTTAAGCATTGAGTCTTATGAGAAATCACAGTTTTCGTCGTTATTTTTCAAAATGTATCGTTCAGATTTCAATAAAAATTGATACAATAAGAGAAAATATTATAAGGAACATTTTAAATTCTTTCAAGTACAGGTTCAGAGCACGTGAGAGTAGTAATTAGGAAATAAATATTCAAAATGTACTTTTCTATCGGTTCATAATAGACGTGACATTGCCTATTCTAAATACTGGGCGAGTCGAAACATGACGGTGTATACATTTGAATCTTGCAGTATCGACGGTACTACCTTGATGGAAAGGACAAGGAAACTTGGGCCAGAATAAGGTGTGGAAATATAAGCGGAGATGGAAAAAAAAGGGAGAAGTGGAGTGGACGTGTAGGATATGCAGGCAAGAATGAGAAACATCGGAGCATCTGATTATGTGTGAAAAAGGAAGAGTAGCAATATCTAAGGAAGCCAAAGAATATAATAGAGAAGTGGGTGAAGGAGGAAAGCGAAAAGAGGGGAGTAGAAGACAAATTAATAGGGATGCTGAGAGGGGAAATAGAGATGTATTGATGTGTAAATTCTTTAGGGAAATAGAAAGAGAGAGAGAGAGAGAGTAAGAAAAAAGAAGTCAGTAAGGGAGAGCGAGAATGCTGAGAGGGACGCAACGGAATAATAATAGAAAATGAGAATAGACATAATTTAGAATGTAAGTGTTGTAATAGTGCATAAGAGTGTTGTAAAAAGCCGAAAAAGCGATGGAAATAAAACTTACTACTACTACTACTACTATACAAATGACAATAATAATTGAAATACGCTCTGAATTTCCAAAATATAAAAAAAAATTGAATAAACAAAAATTTAAAAAAAGAATGCGCAAAATATCTCTTTTCGTAATTTTTCTTTTTTTGTTTTTACCTTGGCGGGACTGCGACTGAAGCAGTAAGTGAGCTGCGGCGCCGGCGAGGCGGTTATAGCTTTAGGATCGAGGGTTCTCGTCATGACGCTGCTGGTGACCCGTCGTACCGGCGAATTGATCGTCGTTTGGCTCCTCGGCAATGGGCTAAGCGTGAGACAGGTGACGGGTCCGGTTCGCGACAGGCCGAGTCTATTTGCCACTTCCTTCACGGCCGGTACGTAAACCTCGTTGTAAAATTTTATCAAATCGCCGCGTCTCTCGTCACCGAAATTCTGCTCCGTTCCTGCCATATTCGAGGGTGTCGTCGGCGCCCCGACAGCGGCGCCATTCTCATCGTTCGCGTTTCTCCCGGTTGCGCCAGATTCGCACGATTTCCCGATCGTACTCGAGCCACCGTTTCTCGGTGTTTTGCCGATGTATACCGAGCGATAAATATGAGATTCTGCCTGAGGCTGAAATCTGTAACATCTCATTATCTCCGTAAACGAATTACGATCGATAATCGCCAATTTGCATATAACGTATATCGCGCACATCAATATCTGATCGAGATGACGATCCTTCATAAGTTCCGTTCGATCCTTAATCGAATATTCGAATATCGTCCATATCTTTTTCTTCAGATCCGTCTCCGTTATTATCAGGGAATTGCAGAGATTTTGCATTCTCACGAAGCCGAGCATGTAAAATTTGCGAAAAAACAGGGCCGCCGAGCCCGTTTTACGGGGTCTCGCGAGTAGCTCGCGACTACCGATCGTGGAAGTATTCACGGATGAATTATTACCGAGTCGATTGACGCTCGATTGATCGGGAATCGCGATAACCATTCGCGGCGTTCCGTCGATCGTCACGATCTTCGGTGAACATTTTTCCTTGAGGATCGACTGTCCGCAGCTGCGACTGTCATTGAAGAGACGCTTCTTGGCGGCTCCCGAAGCAGCTGGCGGAGACTGGAATCTTCGCAGGGGGGAAACAAAATGGAGTGTTTTTTTTTTTTCTTCAAATAACTTAACGACGAATCAATGAACTTTCATATAAATATCATCATCAGTGGAATATTCTAATACGATTAATTATTCTAGTCGATATTTCATGAAAATGGTAGAGCGAGTCCACCAGTGAATGAACAGAATCATAGTTTTCGTTGAAAAATAAGGTGTCAGGGCACTCTTTCGTTTCAGAAATTTTTTTCAATTGAATCTGTAGATCGTTATGTAGCAGCGCCGTTATTCATATATTTATAGTCCACTCGTTAAACGAGGTTATTAATTGTTTTGGGGGGGGGAACATGCGTGCGTTATCGCGTGTATTCGCAGCGAATAGCAAGTATGGCTGCGAACCCCACTTCATTTATAGCCTACATTAATACTTAAAAAGTATTAATTATGTCATAATATTGTTTTCTTGGTTCAATAAGAGGTCTGAGTCATCCTTCTACAAATATTTTATGAACCATAAGCTCAAAATGCCCTCAAAATTACAGTCTTCGATTACTGGTTCGCGCAACCGCGAATTTCCAGTGATTGAACGGCAACGTTCATTTACCGGTACACGGAGCTCCAGTTTAATGAACGGCATGAAAACGGCTCCGTTTATTCATTGGATTTCATGATTCCATCAATTAAACGATATTAAATTCAATTATTTAATAACACTGTTATTCAAGTTCAAATATTTTGTTTGTAATATATATATAATCGAGTTTTTATTGTCCAACTTTGTATAAGTTTTTAACAATTTCTTGTTCTATCCCGCAGTACATTTTTCAAATTCGCAACTATCCTATTCTCCTCTCTCTCATTCTCTCACCCCTTCGACATCTTCTACCCCCATCCCTCCTTTACAGTTTTCTCCTTCATTCTGATTCTCTTCCATCCTCTCCTACACCATCCCTCATCCCCCTCTTTTTACATATTTCATCTATCTCTCGAAAGTACTCACATATCCCAATCTGTATTCTTCCACTCAGCATATTTATCATTTCTCCTTTTATCGCACATCCGTCCACTCCCTCAAACCATTCCTCTGCTCCCTCTCTCGCCTTCTCCGATACTGTTTCCCTCCCTTTATCGCACACCATTAAATGCTCCATCGTCTCCACATACTCATTGCAAATCCTACATTTCCAATCCATTTCTCCTTTTTTTCCCGCCCTTCCTATATTGCCGCATCTTAATTTTGCCCACATTTCTTTGTCCCTTCCCTTCACACCTTCTTCTGCCCAATATTTCCAAGGTCTATCCTCATTCTCTATAATATGTTTATACATGCTATTATACGTGGAATTTCTTATTTTTTCCTCTTCGTCTCTTAGTATTCTATTTTTTAAGTTTTCCAGTCCCTCGTTTATCTTCTCCTCTATTCTCTCATCCTCTCTTCTTTCTCTTATCATCTCTATTAGCTCTTATATCCCCATTTCTCTTAAAACTTTAACTAAATTCGCCCCCCATTTTGATGGCTTTCCGTTTGCAATTGCTCTCATTTCTTCCCTCACACAGATTTTCGGCCATCTTGTCTCCTCCAGTTTTAACACTTCCTTTATGTACCTTAATGCCCTTTCCCTTATCAGGTATTCCATGGATGGGATTCCCAATTCTCTCCTCCAAATATAACTTGGGGTTGTCCTATTCACACCTAACGCCATCTTGCAATATCTGCTCTGTACTCTCTCAAATATTTTTATATCTCCCAACCCCCATATCTCTACTCCATACATCGCTCCTGCTCTCACTATCGAGTCCAGTAGGTAAAGCCTGTCCTTCATCGTATTTCTTCCCGCCCTCCTCCATATTCCCCATACCGTATTCGTCGCCTTTTGTGTTTTCCCAGCTATTTTTTTCCCATGTACCCAGATTGAATTTTTGCTAGTAAACCAGTATCCTAAGTATTTAAATTCCCTTACAATTTCAAACTTTGTCTTATTGATTTTCCATCCTTCCTCTTCTCTTATCTTTCCTCCGTTTCTGAATATCATAATCTTTGTTTTCTGTGCGTTGACTTCCATCTTATTATCCTTCGCCCATTTTTCCAAATCCTTTAGTATGCTTCTTAACCCTTCCGCCGTTTCCGCCACTGCCGCTACATCATCTGCATATTTTATCGCAAATATTTTTTCTTTCCCTATTACTGTTCCTCCTTCATTTTTTTCTTCCCATCTCTCCTCCAAATCATCTAAATATAAGTCAAATAATATCGCACTCAGTGCACATCCTTGCCTTACTCCCTGTCTTGTTTTAAAGCTTTCTGTGATTATCCCTTGTGCCTGTACCTCTACTCTTGTATCCTTATATATTTCCTTTAATGTTTCTAACATTCTTCCTCCTATACCTTTTTCTTTCAGCTTTATTATCATTCTTTTCTTTTTGTTTGTAATATTGAACCTATGATAACGGATTAATTTTTTATCTGGGGTACAGGATTTATTCGGTAAATTAATATTCTTGATATTGTTTATTTGTGTGTTCCAACGTATACCCTTGCGCGGGCTTTTACGCATTACCCTTGCCATTTCGATCCGTCCGATCAACTCCCTACCCACACTTTGCTAAGCTAACGTAACTTCCGTAGCATTCGCAGCTGCTTTTTAGCTGCACTGTATCGCATTCGCCTTGGGCATGGGGAAACTGCGGAAAACCCATGCCGATAGCCTACATTATTACTTAAAAAGTATTAATTGTGTCATAATATTGTTTTCTTGGCTCAATAAGAGGTCTGAGTCGTCCTTTTACAAATATTTTATAAAACATAAGCTCAAAGTACCCTCAAAATTACAGTGTTCAATTACTGATTCGCCGGTACACGGAGTTTCAGTTTAAAGAACGGCATGAAAACGGCTCCGTTTATTCATTAGATTTCACGATTCCATCAAATAAACGATATTAAATTCAATTATTTAATAACACTGTTATTTAAGTTCAAATATTTTGTTTGTAATGTGGAACCTATGAAAACAGATTAATTTTTTATCTGGGGTACAAGATTTATTCGGTAAATTAATATTCTTGATATTTTTTTATTTGTGTGTTCCAACGTATACCCTTGCGCGGGCTTTTACGTACTACCCTTACCATTTTCCTATCAACTCCCTACCCACACTGAGTTTCCGATATGTTACCATCGAAAACTCAGTAAAACTGCCTCCCGCTCGGTAGTCGGCGCACTAAGCCAGTGCACGGCTGAGCGATCGCCCATCCAAGCAGCAGCCTCGACCATTGCCGCTTAGTACTTGCACAAGCTTAACGATTAGATAAAAATCTGAATTTTTTATATGGTGTAGCAGAAGTGTATAAGATAATGCCTGTAAAATTTCAAAGTGGGTCACCGACTCTTTACGCGAGTAATTAATTCGTAAAATCCACATATTTATCCCACACCATATCCGAATTCTGGGCTGACGCAACTTTGAAACAGAAATTCGTATCTTTCATGATTAGATACGATCAATATTAAAACTGTTAAATGTTCAGAAAACTATCACGATTACATAAATTCCATAAAAAATGGGGGTTGCGGAACCTTTTGACATAAAATTATCGATTTTTAGGAAATTTTTTGCGTGCGTCAGATTATGCGCGGTCCGACTCTCTCTTGTTTCATGCGTGCTCCTCGCTCGCCGCGTCTACGTTTCCGCTCATTCCCCCCCGCCGGTCGCGCGAGTACTACCTTAACTTGGGAGATCGCCAGACTCGCACACCGACCCCGTGCGTCCACTATCGTCGGTTAGTAAATTGATATTTTAAGTATAATTATTTTTCGAGCATAATTGGATACGTAAGCTGGGATGACACGATTACTTGACATTTACTTTTTACAAAAAAATCGCGCACCTAAACTTCAATATAATTTTACGTATGCGTAAAATCCTGAATAATGAATGATAAATATCTATTATTTTATAGCGTTCAACTGGCTTGGTCTGTTCGATTACTGGCGCATAGACTGTTCATTGATTGGGTCCGAGTGTTCAATTACTGGGGAAATTGCTATTTTCACTTTTGATGGATTTTTTTTATCATATTTCTGTTGAAGTAACATTTTTGCACAAGCCAAGTCAATAATTTTGGATATAATGTGACGATTAGGGTTGGTTTTGTCACACCGTGAGCATCCAGTACAAAAAAAAACTTATTATAAAGCTGAGCATGCGCTTAATCGTTCATTCACTCGTGCATTCATCCTATAACTGAATTCTATAACTGAAATTCTATAACTGAATTCTATAAAAATAAAACTTGGAAAAAAATCGGTGTTTTGTGTTTTTTTTTTTTACATCCTTTGCGCGTTTTCTGAGTGATAAAAGTTGATCAATATCGAAATTTGGAAGAAAAAAAAAGAAACGATGCTCGAATAAAATCGATATCTTATTGATAATTTGTTACAATCGATGATAAGAAGAAAAAAAAAAGAAAGAAAAGAGGCGAGAATCGATTTGACGAAACATACCTTTCGGAGGCGGACGATATCGGACTCTGCTGAACGTCGTTGGACGTGCCACGATCGACGGCGATTTTTCTCAGCGCCGGTTGTCCCGAAGCGCTCGAATCGTCGGGATCGAGTGTACCCGGCAATGAAACATCGGCGCAGCTCGGCACACCGCCCGGCGTCCGATCGATCGCTTGCCAAAGCGGACTCTCCGATTTCCATGCCAGCGACTCGAGTATCTTTTCCTCGATGTTGTTCAAGTGCTTGACAACGTCGCGCGGCAATTGCTCGGCTCTCACGATAATCTCGATAACCTTGTAGAAATAATAAGGCTCGAGATTCAGCGACTGGAGTATCCATGGAAATATACGATCCTTGTTCTTGTATGACCATATTACGATCTCGAGACAACAGGCGAAGAGACACTGCAGGAATACCTCGTTCGACAACAAATTCTGCGAGAGTGTGGATGAAAAAAGAAAATTGAATCAACATTCGTCAGAATATTGTGAAAAAAATGCTTAATGAAGGAAAAAAAAAAGAAAATATATAAATAGAAGAAAAATAATGGAAATTAATTTTTTTTCTCAATGTTTTAGAAGATTTTGAAAATACTGGTAATGTAAACTCGATTTTTTTTCCCCCCATGAAAACCAAGCTTGCTCCATGAAGAAGCAAAAGAAGTGCAAATGTAATCTTGAATATTGCTTTCTTGTCATTTTTGGGGATTCGCCAATTCTCCATAAATCACGAGGCAGCAATGTTCGAGTTGTTATTTGCAGTTTTTTTTTTGGTAATAATCATCGAATCAACTTTTCTTTGATTCAAAGATTGTAGCTAATAATTACGAATTCACTTTGAGCTCGATGGGGCGAAAAATGTCTATGAGCTGGGAAATTTACGGACATTCTTTTAGAAAACTCAACACGCTCCCAAAATTCCATTACACGAGAGCTATGCCTCTATGAAGAAGCAAAAAACGATAAAAATTAAAATTTGATTTTAATAAAACGTAATTGGAAATTAAAAAAAAAAAGTATAATTATAGTAAATATAAGTTTGATGTAGGAATCATAACGATCGACAATCGAATTGTCAATGTTGAATTTTTTTTTTGATAAATCGAGATTAATTTAAACGATTTTTTTTTTTTTTTTTTTTTACCGTTATATCGTAATTGGGCTTCATGCGTTTTTCCTCGATGAGTATAATCTCGAGCAGCTTGTAGAACAAAGTTTGTCCGAGGACGAGGCGTTGTTTGCCAAAATCGAGACTCGTCGAGTCACCGTCTTCGGGATTTTGCGTATAAGTAGAGTAAAATTTTTCGCTCATTTCGGCGATTTTTTCGTCGACGAGGATCCTCACGTCCTGGGAACAATCGTTGAACATCTCGAGGAGATTATCGCTGGCCGATGCCTGACGCCCGGCGAGCAATGCCTGCAAGCGTATAACGCTCTGCGTCACCGTGGATAAACCCGGCGACGAATTTCCAATGTCCTTCGTTCTCAGATATTTTCTTCCTGTGAGGGGGGTAGGAGGTGCGAGATGCTGGATAGCCTTGATATGAAATTAATTACATTAAATATTCGTCAAAATAACATGAATAATATTAACAATGATAAAGTAACTATAATTCGATACAATTAGAATAATATCTTTTGTTATTGAAACATTAATGAATATTGAATAATCGCTGAAATAATTGTTCGAGCGATGAATTATCGACTCATAAATTTTAGACTTTGCGCGAATAAAATTGATTAAGGATGTTCCTCTCTTTGCGGGACCAGACGTTCGGGGGGGGGGGGGGGGGGGGGTCCCTATACTTATACACATGCAAGGGCTCAGCGGTGGCAATAATCAAATCCTCAAGTCAATTTATGTTCTCAAAATCAGAATTTGAACTGTGAGGTTTCGTTTCAACGCTATTCGATGGCAAATGGCATTAATAACAACGTATAAAAATTATAGCAATATACCCCTGTAAGTTTTTGAAATATCAACGTTTATGTTGCAAAAAAAATTAAAAATTCACGTTTTCCGAGCTTCAACTCGAAATGCTGTCCGAACTATTCAAGATAGAGAAAATTGCACACGAACAATTCTGTAAAGAATTAAATTTTCTATAAAAAAAAGTCCGCAATAGCATATAAGAAAAGTCAATAGCGGATGAATTGGGGGTGTCCGAAGTGGCGTGACGAGGAAGTGTGATTTTGGTGAAATCGCAGAATAGTAGACCCATTAGTTGTCAAATTACAATCACCACATTAGCGTAGAATTAAAAATGCATAAAAATTCATACGTCAACGGGACACAACGAGAAAGCCATTACCGCTTAAAAAACTTTATTTACAACTAAATTCAAATAAAGCCACCTACTTGAAATAGTTTTTTTTTTAAATTATTTTTACAACTTTGGACGCCTCAATTATTAACTTTAGATATATGCCGTTGTGGACTTTTTTTTTTATAGAGAATTTAGTTACCTAGAAAATTATTTATGAGAAATTTTACTCTATTACGTATAGTTTGAGCAGCGTTTCAAGTTGAAACACAAAAAGTGCCAAATTTCCATTGTTTCTATTTTTCCCTTGCCAAAATGTAGAGAGGGATTCAAATAATGCACATTTTATGAGTTATTATTTATGCCATTTACTATGAAAAGATGCTAAAAAAAAACTCCAGGATTTTATTCTGAAAAAAAAGCCTAATTGGAAAAATTGAGTTCTGCAACATTGTCCGTCGTGTCTGAAATCGACAGCGTACGCCTCTTTTTTTTAGCATTTTTAAATATGTTACATTTAATTACTCAACGAAAATGCTCCTAATTAACCCTAGTCTACCTCTCTAGGGTCCCAGGGACCCTAGGCCCAGTGCATAATAAATATTTCTTTCATGTTTTTGGACGTTTTTCTTTCTTTAAACCCGTACAACTCAGAGCTTTTTCGTTCTATCAATTTTTTGTCATGGGCCTCTTTCTTGATTGATTATCCATCGATTGAAAAAAAAAAAAAAAAAAACAACTCAAATACATCAATTTTAGCTGGAGTTATGGGGAAAAATCTGCATGAGATCCACGGGACCCCAGTGTGGTAGCGATATAGGCAAAAAATAAGTGCGGTAGCCTAGAGTTAAGGTGAGCTTTCGCACCCGGTTTTATTAGCTATAGAACTTGGTTATACAATTTTTTAAGGTGCTGGCACTTCAAGTTCGTGAATTACAAGAACGATTGGAACGTGTTTTTCACGTGTGGCCATAAGAACGCGTGTTAAATAACGTTTTTTTTTTGTTTTGTTAAGAAATTAAAAGAAATGAAAATTATTGGGTTAAATTAATTTCTTTTTCGCAATATTTTTAGTAGTTGGTGTAAAAGGAAAATGATCCCCCCCCCCCCCCCCCCCTTTTTAAATGAAATTCGTAAAGAATTTTTTAACGAAAAAAAAAAAAGATTTACTTAAATCAACTAGATTCCTATAAATTATGCTATCGTTTATCTATTCTTGTAGAAAATACAAGTTGAGGAATTCGACCTCCATATTCTCTATCATCATTTTCTTTTTCCTACGTTTTGTGTTTTGGCCATGTAGTTCTTCTCGCGATATTTATGCGAAGGAGTTATATATTTGTGCGCCTATATATTGAAAGCATCGACGTCCTATGCTCTTGTGAAATCTCGGTATTTTGATAGCTCTTTGACCAGTACTTTTCGTTCGATTTGACCGTTGTACTGGTTCAAATAAGTTTCGACTTAGGCAGTGTTCGATTGCCGTTTCGAGGAATTTTTGTCGAATATTCAGTACATTAGCCTCGCTATATAAATCTCAAAGTCTCTCTTAAGGTCTTTGCTCAGCATAACTTTCAAGATGCGGATCTGTAGTTTGAGCTTTTCCTATCACATTCTGCCCAGTCTATAATCCCATAGAAGAGAATTGATTCGACTAGCGCATAGTAGAACGTGTAAAGTTGTCGCTTATTTAGTATCCGTCTAAGTTTGTGCAGTATACAGGTGGTATATCTAATTTTTTTTTACAATATAGACTATATGACAGTTCTATCTCAAGTGACTATCAATTATAACGCCTAAATATTTTATCGAGTTTTCTCTCTCAATTTTTGGGCGCATGCAATTTTTGTTTTGGTCGCACGCATTTTCATGTATTTTAATACAATTAAAATTTGGTATGCCATCTCGATAGCATCCTAGAGCCAAGAAGTTGGGTTTTCTTGATATTCATAGTCAAGTAATTTTCCCGGAGCCAATCTCTAAGAAAGCTAAATTCGTTTTGTACCATGTTTATTTTTTAAGTTATCCCATTTTTTCCCTCTGAAGAGTATCACGGTGTCGTCTGGATAGCTTATAATTTTATCTTGTAGGGTAGACGTACCAGTTGTGGTATCCGCATTTCTCTCGAATTTCTTAAAGTTTCAAGGCTATGTTCACTTCATCGAGCGTAATATTTCGATATTCAAGATGTTTCCAGACCTAATATATCTACTTATATATATAATTAGTATATATAATTATATACTACTAATATATATATATATATATATATATATAATTAGTAGATATAATATATCTACTAATTTATTTCAACGAAATATGACGAAATGTGTCAACGCTTGTGTAGTTTTCTTAGACGATTTGTGTAGTTTTCTTGTACGGTTTCTCATATCTAGTCATTCCGTCCCATCAAAAATTTATATTTTATCAATTGAAGCTCATTTTTCGGGTTATAATTACAAAAAACTGATGTCTCAGCTAAAATTCTTGAAAAATACGTGGTGGCCAAAAGTGGTACATTCATAATGCGATTGTTCCATTTGTGGCCAGCTTATGGCCAATCCCAATTCAAAGCTTGGTGGCCACAAATGGTACTTCGGATTGCCAAAAGTAGTACAATTGTGACCACAAATGGTGAAAATGACAGCTACAAGATAATTTCCTATTTTCTTATTTATCATGAACGGAAAAGGTTTTAAATGATAACAATTCGATTCTATGTACCTTTTAGATTACATCGATCAATTTTTCAATTCTGAATTTGCAACAATGTGAACACTGTTCGTAAATGAATGTTCGAAAATGCTTAAAGTGGCCACTCCGCATATTCCTCGAGTTTTTCAAAGTTTCAAGGCTGTGCTCACTTCACCGGTCGTAATATTTCGATATTCGAGATGTTTACGCATCACTATCGATTGCTTTATTAAATATCTGTTAATTTATTTCAACGAAATATGACGAAATGTGTCAAGGGATCCCGAGGTGAGAAGACTACGGTTTCTCATTATCTAATGGATCTAAAGTCATTTGGCCCCATAAAAAAATTATATTTTATCAGATAAAGCTCATTTTGCGGGTTGGAATCACAAAAAACCGACATATCAGCTAAAATACCTGAAAAATACGTGGTGGCCAAAAGTGGTACATTCAAAATGCGATTGTTCTATTTGTGGCCAGCTCATGGCACAAATAGAGCACGCTTATACCATTTCAGTAATATGTTTTGTTACGGAAATAAATAACTATTTTTAACTCGAATCTGCCGATACTGATTGTCTAAAACTCCACTTTTTGTTTGTAGCGCATTCGTATCCCGATTCAAAGTTTGATGGCCACAACTGATACTTCGGACGGCCAAAAGTAGTACAAATGTGGCCACACATGGTGAAAATGACAGCTACGAGATAAATTCATAGTTTCTTATTCATCATGATCAGAAAAGATTTTAAATCGTAACAATTCGATTCTGTGTACCTTAAAGGTTATATCGATCACTTTTTCAGTCCTGAATTTACAATAATGTGAACTCTGTTCGTAAATGAATGTTCGAAAATGCTTAAAGTGGCCACAACTGGTACGTCTACCCTATATTAAGATTAAAAATGTCGTTTATATAGATAATAAAAAAGAGTGGTCCTAATATGGATCCTTGAGGCACGCCGCATTTGATGTCGGCCGGCCGGCTGTATTTTCCATTTATTCGGACGATCTGCTTTCCGTCGGTCAGGTAACTTCGTAGCAAGTCAAGAACAATGCCACGAAATTCATAGTGATCTAATTTTTCTAGGAGTGTCTCGTGATTTGGAGCGTCGAAGGCTTTTGCCAGATCTACAAAGACTGCTAAAGAAGGTGGGCTGGTATCCAGCGATTTGTATTCGTGGGTTACAACTTCGGCTATTGCTGAAGCGGTAGAGATTTTTTTAAAACATTTAAAGCGGCCCATTAGTGACAAAACTAGTCAAAAATCGTGACGTGAAAAAAAATCATAAAACCTGTCATAATATTTTCTAAATACTCTGTATAAATAAAATGTATGAATATCGATGACGTTTCCCGTGATATTTTATCCATAATTTATTATAAATAATATTAGAAATAAAGTCTCAGCTGACAAAAGTATTTAAGGTGGCTCATCAGTGAATTAAAAAACCGGCGATACGAATGAAACTTCGGGAGAGTGTTATCTAAGATGCAATGAACGCTCTCTCAAAATTTCAGGGTATGTTGCCAGGCAAATTATTGCGAACGAGTAATTTAAAATTACCTATTTTAGCATGGGTCTTATGGCAGTTGATTCCATTTTCACCGGAAGTGACATGATACCTTTTGATAAGGACGAGAGTTCTTATTCAAATTTTGAGTATTGAAAGATGAAATCGTGAACTTTCCAATGGTATTTAAAAAATTGTGTCTTGCCAGGGATTTTCCCGAGAAATTTAATCGCGAAAGTCATCGTGTGTGCAAATCTCGGATACAATATATGTCTGTCATTCTGCACGCGAGGAAACATATGAATATCAGCTGTCGTTTTTGACTTGATCGCTCTGACAGCGTTAAATACTTTTGTCAGTTGAGACTTTATTTATAATATTATTTATAATAAATTATGGATAAAATATCACGGGAAACGTCATCGAAATTCATACATTTTATTTAGACAGAGTATTTAGAAAATATTATGATAGGTTTATGATTTTTTTTCACGTCACGATTTTTGACTAGTGTTGTCACTGATGGGCCGCCTTAACGCTGTCAGAGCGATCAAGTCAAAAACGATAGCTGATATTCATATGTTTCCTCGCGTGCCAGAATGACAGACATATTGTATCCGAGATTTGCACACACGATGACTTTCGCGATTAAATTTCTCTGGAAAATCCCTGGCAAGACACAATTTTTTAACTACCATTGGAAAGTTCACGATTTCATCTTTCAATACTCAAAATTTTAATAAGATCTCTCGTCTTTATCAAAAGGTATCATGTCACTTCCGGTGAAAATGGAATCAACTGTCATAAGACCCATCCTAAAATAGATAATTTTAAATTACTCGTTCGCAATAATTTGCCTGGCAACATACCCTGAAATTTTGAGAGTGTTCATTGCATCTTACTCTCCCGAAGTTTCATTCGCATCACCGGTTTTTTTAATTCACTTTTAATTCACCTTAATATCTCGACAACGAGGCTCCGAATCTTATTGAATCTTTGAACATACGTTTTGGGGATAAACACTGATAAGCTGATGTCGATATAACAGAGGAACATCCTTAACGTCCCGATTTCGAACTTAATTTTTTTTTTTTTTTTTTTTTTTTCGTAATTAAGAAAGTACTTACGCTGAATTCTTCCCTCTTGAGCTGAAACTGTTCGCGCAAATCACCGACGTTCGGCATTTTTGTCGGCGAGCCTATATTGTCACTGGCATCAGCGCCTGAAAATAAAATTTTCACATACAATCGATATTCAATCAAGATATTCGATTAAAATTTGAAAAAAAAAAAAGGAGAAATTCAATTGATTCTCAATAGTTTAAGATCACAGGTCGATTTTGTGCGTTTTTCTTAACCAAACCTTTGAGCGAAAAGTCATAGGAGGGGGTGGGGGGAGAAACTTTCAAACAAAAGCGAAACGGGAAAAGCATGATAAGGAAATAAGGTGTGTCAGAACTGAAGACTGATTTTCACTCAGTCTGCGCATATACAAGGTGACGTCACAAAAAAGTAACATGGCGCCCATGTACACTAGGACCTCGATTTAACGGCCAGTGGCGGGACCGGCTCCGCATCGCACCTTGTTAAATCGAGGTAGCGTATGCCCGCCCATGTGCTGTATCTGCGCATCGGCACTCCGTGCTACGGGCCTGATCGGGGAGACTTTAAGCGTCCCCCACCATCTCCCACCGCGCGAAAAACCGATCGATAAATGCGACATGGTGGGGACTGTATATTAAATCGAGGGCCATTAAATCGAGGTTCTAGTATATCTGACAGCGAGTTCACGTGAATACGGCTCCAAGTTATTTTCGTACACTTCGTTCGCTAAAAATGCCAGTTTGCACGGTCTCAAAAGTTGCAAATTTAATAATATCAACACTGAGGGACAAAATATTAAGTTTTTTTTTTTTTCATTCCCTAAGGATGATAATAAAAAAAACGTGCGTGGATTGAAGCGTGCGGTAAAAAAAAACGGTACCAAATACTTTAAACGAACTTTCTCAGACATTATTGAAATTGATGAGAAAAGCAAAATCTCTTGCTCCAGAGAATTACTCAAGGTGGTACGAGCGCACACCTCCCGATTGGATGAAAATCTGAATTTTTTATACGCTTCAGAATAAGTATATGGGATATCGCCTGCATAATTTCAAAAGAGGTCAACGACTACTTACTCGAGTAATTAATTTGTGAAATCAAGATATTTAGCCCACCCCATTTCCGAATTCCCGGTTGACGTAACTTTGAAACAGAAATATGAATCTTACGCGGTTAGATACGATCAATAAAAAAAAGTGTGAAGTATTCAGAAAACTATCGCGATTACATACGTTCCATAAAAAAAAATGGGAAAACAAGATTTTGAGCAAAAGTTGAACTCTTTCGGTTGAATACTTTCCAAGTTATAGCGTTTTTTTCTGATTTTGAAACACTATTCTTCGAAATGCTCCTTGCGCTACAACTTCTATCGCAGCAGACTGAAATTTATTTTCAGTACAGATACCAGTATGGACTAACTTTTGTAGGAAGCGATTTTCAATCCGACCTTTCTAAGATAAAAAAAACATCCCCCTTAAGGTGATAAGATAAAAAAATCCCCCTCAAGGGGGTAAGGGGGATGTTTTTTTTTATCTTAGAAAGGTCGGATTGAAATTCGCTTCCTACAAAAGTTAGTCCATACTGGTATCTGTACTGAAAATAAATTTCAGCTTGCTGCGATAGAAGTTGTAGCGCAAGGAGCATTTCGAAGAATAGTGTTACAAAATCAGAAAAAATGCTACAACTTGGAAAGTATTCAACCGAAAGAGCCCAACTTTTGCTCAAAATCTTGTTCGAAGCTTCCGCATACATTGTCAAAACATATGAGCGAAACTTGTTCACAGAAAAATAAGTCTCGGTGAAATTATTTTTGATCATTTTTGACCGAAATTTCACCGAAGTCCCCCCCCCTTAATTTAGTTACAAGTTGCGTAATCTTGAAATTAAAAAAAAATTAATTCATTGCAATCGCAAAGTATGTAGTTTTTTTCTTTTATTCTGGTACTCTTTTAATTCAGTTTTTCTTCTAATTCATTACTCTTTCAGTCAAGGTTTAAGCGCAAACATGACCTTGAGTGATAAAAACGGAGATATCTGGGAATGTATGCGCAATGAGAAACGATCCTAAATTTTTTTTTTTTTTATTAAAAACAAAAAAAAAAAATGAATATAGCGTTAGTTTTGTATAAAATTGAAATAATTGAGTACGTACCCAAAAATATTCTCTCGTCAAAGTCACCGGCGCTCAGTACATGCTGCTCGTATGCGCGATTCAATGATTTTTGATTGCTATCGAAATTCAATGCTTCGAGGATACCCGAACAATTTGACTGGTCGCCTCGCAATATTTTCTCGTTGAAAAGACGTTCTACGTGTTTCTTGAGGGTGTATTCCTTGATTACTTTCGCCTCGAAGCCAATAGCGTCGTGACGCTCGCAGAGCAGATCTATTATGCAATCTGGCGTTTTTGGAGGAACGAAAGACTCGTCGTTGAAGTTTGCGGGTAGACCTAAAGTATTCGTATAAAAAAAAAAAAAAAAAAAAAAAAAAAAAAAAAAAAAAAAAAAAAAACGTAGAGAAAAGAAAGTTAGCGCTTCCGTTGATCTTGAAATTGAATAATCGAGAAATTTTTTCGATTATTATTAATAGCAATTGATCAAATAGAACATAGCGATGGAAAAAAAGGGAAAAAAAAAATAGATCATGTTCTCGCAGCAAAAAAAAAAAAACATGAAATAAGTGAGCCAAAAAGATGTGATCTCACCAGTAAAATTTGGATTTAGAAGATCCTTTCGATTGGCCATTAGCGCATTTCCGTAAACAAAGTCGCAACAAACGATCAGCAGATGATACGAATTCACAAGATCGTCCGATATATCGGGGAAAGCTCCCTTTACGCATATAAACAGGGTCCAGCAAAATTCGAAAACCCTCGATGGTGTGCAAGGCGTGGGTCTGTGACGCCTCGAGCGTGCGCCGCGTGAATTATCGTCGTTCGGATTTTTGAATATATCGATGAACATCGGTTGATACTTTTGAAATATTACCATCGAGACGGAAAAATTACGCTCGAGTTTTTCGATCTTGGTGCGAAAGTCCTGAGGCATGTTCGCCATGTCGGCCCATGATTTGCATTTTGAAAAAAATTGTATCAACGATAGATTGCAAAGCCTCAATAGACGTGTCAGCGAGACGCAATTGCCCTCGACGCTAGAACCTGTGCGACCTACGGTTGGCGTCGTTGTGCTACGACAAGCCACGTAAAGAGCGCACCCTATCCAGTGTAACTGCTCACCCTGTGAGAAAAGATATTTTTTTTTTTTTTTTTTTTTTTTTTTTTTTTAAATTTCGAAATGCACCGAATTTGATTTTTTTCCCCCAAGCCAGTGTATCTTAAAAACTATTTGTGTTACAAGAAAAAAAAAAATGAATACAAAAAAGTTGTGGGTTCGAATAAAATTTTGATGGAATTTCGGTTTAGAATCTTTTTTTTTAAATCAATATTTTTATTTTAAAATCGAAACTCTGACTTATTTGCAAGAAAATTAAAAAAAAAAAATAAATAAATAAATAATTTTTCTCAATTTCTAAAGAAAAAATTTCTTTCAAAACTTTCATAAAATATGATACTGGAATAATTTATAATTTATTTTGATTATAAAAGTCGTCATGGTTGTTACGCATTATTGACTCAGAAATTTCCTGACTTTTCCAGGTTTTCCACACAGGTTATGCAAATATTCCAGGGAGATTAGGGTCAAATAAAGAACGTATGCAAAAAAAAAAAAACAAAAACTTTTAACCCACTTGAAAAAACATTGAGGGAATTCTCAATTCGATCCTGATATTGCAAAATAAATATTGAACTAGGTAACATAAATTTTTTAAAGTTTAAATGCATGAAAATTTTAAATATTAAAATAAAAAATAAATACTTTAAAAGCAAATACCGAACCTGTTCTTTATTATAAACGGAAATTTTTTATGTCAGTGCCAATAAATGAAAAATAAATATAAACACTTATCTACAACAATAATTGCGTAGTTGTGTATCGACAAATCGAATGCAGAAGTGTAGCTTTAGGGCTTTAGAGTAAATTAGTTTTTAGTTTTTGAAATTATGATGTTGAAATTTGCATCGTTGGAATGCAACGAAAATAGGCTTTAAAAAAAAAAAAAAAAAAAACCATTTCCAGTATTGTTTTGAAGTCTAAAATCGTCTAAACCTTTTTTTTTTGTTTTTTTTTCGCGACCTGGGGCCTAAATATGACAGTAAAGCGTTGACAGTACTGGAGATTATTTTTATTTTATTTAAAAAACCTATTTTCGTTGCATTTCCAACAATGCAAATTTCAACATCACTTGAAATTTTCATTGTTTGACACTGACGTAACTTTTGTTGTATATAATAAAGCATAATATAAATATTAAAAATATAAAAAAATATTTATTTTTATACTTTTCAGTTTTTTTTTTAAGCTGGTTTCATTTTTCGTAATTCTGGACAAAAGTAAATTCTGGAAAAATTCCAGAGAATTTTATAAATTCCCTGACTTTTCCCTGATTATTCCAGGACGAAATAAATTCCCTGAGTTTTCCCGGTTATCCATATGCGTAACAACCATGGTCATATAATTCATAATCCATTGGACATCACCGATCAACCCTTAATTCAGTTGATAATAAATAAACATTTAAAAAATGTAAAACCTAAAAAAAACTATTGGAGCTGCCATCCTCATTTGTTTTTTTTAAATAAATGCTCGTACATTGGCCCAGTGAGTATTTTGAAAACCTCAATTTGTTTTTAAAATACAAGACTATTTTTTTCTCAAAAAGGTGAATTTGCGACGAACAAAAAATGCCGTTTATGAATTACAATAGGATTAGCCAATACTGGGCTACGTTGGATCGAACACAGCAAGATTTAAAAAAATTGCATCAGTTTGATGATCCAAATTTCCGAGATGCGGGATCAAAAGAATTAAATGTAATTTTAAATCCCTCTATGGGAAAATGATCAAATGAGGGGAAAAACCCTAATATTTCTGCTCATAATTCAGCATAAAAGTCGTATAGACGTGTGAATCATCGCTAGGGCATTTTTGGCAAATCATTTTTTCAACTTTAATATATTTTTTGTCCCCTGAAAGGAAAAAATCTGCAAACTTTGATTTTTCTTTCAACTCTTTAATGCACGAGACCACGACTTCATTGAGCACGGTTCATACGGGAAAATTTTATTAACAGTCGTAACGACTATTGAATTTTAGGGGGACTTTGATAATTATTAATTATTCCCACTCGAGTTTCAATAGCATAGACTACCATAAGCTGACTCAATCTTACTATGAAATTATTCAATCATGCTATTTGACAAATTGGTAATGATAATAAAACGCAGGACTCATTAACAAATTATTAAATAATTCTACAGTTAAATATCATCGTCTACTAATCTATCTATCGTCAACTAATACTCACCGCACCTCTTAAAAAATGTAAAAAAAATTATAAAAGAGGCTGTTGCAAGTATCACAACTGAATTGTCATCAAGTTTTTTTCATTTGAAATGTAAAAATGTACAAAGTGTATGTAATCACTGAGCCCTGCGCATACAAAGAAAGTGCGCTTTAAAATAGGATAAGTAGATCGTAGGTAGAGTGGCGGACAAGCGCAAATGCACTTTTGCAACTCGAATATGTAATCTTAATCTTAATTATATAATTGTAAATTATTGTATAATTCAAGATTAAATAAATCAAATCAAATATTCAATGTCCCATCGAGACGTTATAATTGACGATCGGGTTAATTATTCGGGCTATCAATGACGAGTAATTCAAAGCCTCATCGATAAACTATTAAGGCAGTCCTAGCGTTTTTGCGCATAGTTCACAATCGCATGAAATTTTGATACGTTAGTCTTAAAGCACCCTTCGATGCACCTGCAAAGTTTGAGTGTACCTTAACGATCTTTTTAGCGAGAAAAATTGAGTTAAAATCACGATTTTTAGCATAGCGACTATAGGAAAAATCATGACCGCGCGGAGATTACCTCAAAATTCATACACTAATATAGTCGAGAATCGCACAACCAAACGCTCATTTTGTTTTAAAAATATTGAGGATTTTAGATTTTCAGAAAAAAAAAACATAAGCTCAACGGATGTTTGAAAAAGATTTTACGAGTTTTCGGTATCCACGGGTGTCGACTCTCTCTTGTTTCATGCATGCCCCGTTCACCGCGAACTCCGCCGCGTCTACTTTTCCGCTAATTCCCCCCCCACCGGTCGCTCTAGGACTACCTCAAGCGATGGTAAATTCTTAATACCACAATCGTGAATTTTTAAGCTCATTTTTAACTCATGAACATCATTGCGTACCCAACGAATGATGAATCATTGAATTTAATCGTACGCGTGTAATTTTATTCATTGAAGTATTAAAATTTTTTTTACTCTTTCAAACGTTCCTGCCGTTTGTATTTCAACGAATAAATTGTTATTACACGCAACATACAATGAAAAAGTATTTTGTGATATTTTTCGAGCACCAGAGCGCATTGACCGCGTGAGTTTTGTTACATAAACAAGAAGACCAAGAAAATGGAAGAGACTCGAGAATAGAATGGTTCGAAGCAACGAAGATAGAACGAAGTTTTAATCCTCCAAAGTTTAATATCAATTTGGAGCAAATTTTCATTTTATCCAGTTGAAATTTTAAGAAACAAAAAAAAAAAAAAAATTTCTCCCATTACCGAGGGGAGCTGGTTTGAGCAAGAAGCCTGAACAAGAATCAAGTTAGACTCTCGTCAAGATTTCTCGCTACGAGTTCCATGCAATTATAGCAGGAAAAAAATCGTAAAATTATGAAAAAAAAAAAAAAAAATTCCGGAGTTACGCCAAGTTTGCGTTTAATTGAGAGAAACAAAAAGAAAAAAAATATTGTCAAAGCACGAAAAGTGTGAGACCAATGAGTGTCCCGGGGGAAAAAAAAAACACGAAAATGAGTGGCAAAAAAGATTTACGATTGAGAGTTAAGACGGGAAAGAGGTTGATAAAAAAAAATCGTATTTTTCACAATAAAATCTGATTGTGGGTGAAAACAAAAGAATCGAAAAAGAAAAAAAAAATAAAACATCGATCCAAGAGCGAGAAAAAGAAAGAGAGCGCGAGTGGGAAGTGCGCGAAGGAGGGAGAGAGCAAGAGGCGAAATGTACAACAAACAGAAAAAAAGCGAACCTCGAGGGTGTAATTTTGGCGAATCGTTGAATAAGATTTCCAGGCATCGGACGCTGCGGAAGCGTCCATATTGAGCTTCTGGCATAATTCCTGATGTCTGCTGTACGTGGAATCCTCGACGTCGTCCGATTGTCCCATGATCTTTTATTCGTTCCAACTTTCGTATGGTTTCTTTTTTTTTTTTGGTTATTTTGTTTCCCCTCAAAACACGTTCGAAAACCGACACTGGTTCGAATCACTAAAGAATTTCCCAACTCAACGTTAGTTTTCGTGGGTAAAAACCGATTTTTTTTATCACAACGAGAAGACCGCGATACGCGAGGCTGGGGTGCGCCATACACGAGTAAGGGGAACACGGGCGTTCGTTTGGCGGGAAAAACACAGAGAGCGGCCATCTTTGACAGTTTGGCGGGAGAACGAGCTAGCGTCAATTTTTTTCCTACACGGACACTTCGATACACACACACACACACACACACACACACAAACACTCATGGATAATAGTTTCTTCATAACTTAGATTTGTCGAAAAAAATGTTCGTTATAGCCAACGATGATATGAATTATCTAACGATTACTGATATTGAAGAACTAATAATGTTGACGTTATTAATACACGTGTTAGTTCCGTTATATCTATATATGTATGCAGAATGTACATGTATTCGAGAGAGGCGCGTCTAAAAGCATTTTGCGGTTGCATTTGCCCACGCAACGACAGATGTCGCGAGTAGACTCTTCGAGGATATTTTTGATTACGTATAATCATCGAAATTATCGTTTATGTACGATTAGTAATGTACGTTTCTTTATCGCTCTTCCTTTTAAATTAATATTTCATTTATTGTATAGTATATAATGCTGAGAGGATCGGGATTTTCAGTGTGGTGACTGAAGAATTATTTGAATAATAATATAATGGTTCACATTGTACTACATACAATGGCTATTTATATTGAGAAAAACTTCGAGGGTTTCAATATATCTAACGGTACGCAGGGGAAAACTCGCCTCTTCGCTCTATGTGGAATTATTAATTTCACGTCCCTGGAAAGTAAATGAGCAATTCGCTCAGCCAAAAAACGATTTTCCACTTCGAAGCAAAATTTAAAAACTAAACAAATTCTTTGGCTAACTTCATGGTTCGACCAGCGAGCCATAAAAAATAAAAATGGTAAAAAAATTGGTTGGCTTCGAGGCTAATTTCACGGAGGTTTAACGGTCACTTGCGCATGCGCAGTCGCATACAAACAATGTGCGGAAATTGTTAATTTTTTTTGTTAAAACGTAAGTTTATCAAATATCATAAAAAAAGTTTGACGTGTCAAAATAATGGAAAAAGTTAATAATATGATTTGTGTCAGACCGAACAGAACCGTTTCGATGAAATCTTCGCGATAAAAATTGTGAAGCTTCGCCTGTTCCAACCTAACCTCCATTACCATTATTGGTTCACTCCAATTGTTGAGCGATAATTTAAATTTTATTTCTGCAAATTCGCGATTATTTTTCGTGCCGCGACATTGTTTATTTTCGGACTACGTTTCGGTTGTTGAATGTGAAATTGATAAAAATTATGGCGGCCTCAACGAGAATACTTTTGAACCATAACCTCAAACGTTGCATCTGCACGACGATGGGAAATTACGCGAATTACGCGAAGAGAGAGGGCAGATTTATGAAAAAAATGCTCAGCGGTGACACCGGCAAAAGGTTCGGGAATCCAATGAATCATTTTTTTTTTTTAAGTTTACAAGTAATTCCTTTCCGAAGAGCATTTACAATTTTTACATTCTTGTTTTTTTTTTGCTCCGTCCGGGAGAAATAATTTTAAAAAGTCGATCGGACGAAATTTTTTCGAGATGTCTTGAAGTTTTTCCGAACATCCTAGCCTACACGCGTAAAAAGTTTTTGCTCGATAGCTTTAAATTTAGGAAAGTAAATTTAGGGCGCATCCAACGTTTCAATAATTTCAAAGTCTCTCAAAATTCGAATCCCTCGTGCGGTTTGAACAAAAATTGCAGCAAAAAAAAAGGGGGATTCGATCCCCAAAATGTGTGCAAAGTTCAAGCTAGATCGGCGCGGTCATTTTTAAGATACGACGATAGATATTCGCAGGAATATCGGAGTCGTCGATCGTTCCTCGCGATCCAAGCTCGAGGAAGACTCCTCAAATGAATTTGCATATTTGCCTTTGTATTTCAGCAGCTCTCTTCGATACGAATCTGAATTTTCTCCAGTCCCTGCGATTCTTTTTTTCATCCGCTTAATATTATCTCGGAGCGCAATTTATTTCGAGCAATTTTACATACGTTGAATTTTCGTATATAATACCACAAGAGCTTCAAAATTATCGGATATTTCTCGATAGGTTCCCTGCGAACAAACGAACGAGTTGAGTTTTTCTGAAAAACTTAACGAGTTCGTTTGTAAGCAGGGAAGCTTGAGGGAAATATTCCGATAATTTTGAAGCTCGCGTGGTATTCGGAATATTTTTTTTTCCATCCAAATTTCGGCCAATGGAATTGCACCATGAGACATCACACAATTAATAGTTATACAATTCAATTTGGTATTAATTGAACATCTCCCTTTACTTTCTCATCAATGGTTTCCAAAGAATTAACTCCGAATCTACTCATATTTGATTGAGATCCTTCAATTGCCACAATAAAATTCAATCCGTCGAATCTCGATTGGGAGATGTTTTTGTTTTTCATATAGCAACTAAGTGAAAAAATTATTAGAAAAATTATCAGTTTAAAACCGTGTAGTAAATTATTAGTTTGAAATGGTGTAATTCTATTGGCCGAAATTCGGATGGAAAAAATAATCACAATAATTCGTACATCCAACGAACGATAATTCGACTTGTCGTTCCAAAATTTTATTTCAGAAAATGGTATTTGAACAAAGAACAGGCACCCAGACCTCTGGGAGCTGAGAAATTAACGAGCAATCACGTGACTCGTAGAATGACCGTATTGAACAAACTATTTATGCAGCACATAACAGATTTAATGGCTACCGGCGAAGCGTCCGCTGAATTACTCGGCAGGGGCATAGAAATTTCTCACGTTAAGGTCACTCCGGATTTTCACAATGTTCTAGTTTTTTGGTTCTCGGCGAACGAGGGCCGGTATCTCGAGACCGAGAGAGTATTGAACGATTGCGCTTACGTTCTGCGTCATGAATTGACGCAATTGCGCGTCATAGGTCGAGTGCCGATGATAAAATTCGTGAAGAACAGACAATTGGCGTCCATCGATGAGCTCGAAAAGAGACTCAAGTTTGCCGATTATGGCGATGAGCACGAGCCCCTTATGCCGGCTTACGTTGTCAAGGAAGAATTGACGCTCACCACGAATTTAGCGCCGGAAGTGAGAGAAAAAATTTTACAGCTCAATGATACGATGGCGGAGGAGGACGACGAGACGATATTCGATGTTAATTTACCGCCTATGAGGCACGATGTATTGGCTCTCGATCATCATGCGATCATGGCGAGGGTAAGAAATAATAATAATAATAATAATAATAATAATAATAATAATAATTGCCATCCGGCGCGATAATACGGCGAACGATAATTTTTAACAGGCTATGAAATTGGTAATGGTTGATATGAAACATGAGAATAACACTTAAGGGGTAACACCACTGTAAAAACAAAAGAAAAGCGCTGTTTTAACCATTTTTTTTTTGGATGGAAGAAAAGGTAATAGGATAATAATATTTAAGGAAGTTATTAGGCATATATTTAAGTATAATACAAAAATTTATTATCAAAAAATATTTAAAAATTGCGACACTGGAGCCATTCTCGTGAAACTGAATGAATTCTGCGACACGCAGTGCTGCAGAATTTCATATGCAAATTTAAATCTAGGAAAAAAAACTCCTACTTAATCTACATGTCTATAGCTAGAGGAATACGTAGGGGATTTTGAAAATATTGATTTTTGTGTAATTGGCGAGTATTTGAATGAAAATTTTGAATTTTCGACAAAAGAGAGGGCACTTATTTGTTAATAAATAATGTTTAAATTAACTTCTCGAAAATCCCCTACGTATTTCTGTAGCTATTAATATATCCATAGATTAAGTGCTTTTTTTTTTCAAATTCAAATTTGTGACAGTTACACTGCGTGCCGCACGTCTCGCGAGAATGGCTCCAGTGTTGCCATTTTTGAATATGTTTTGATAATAATTTTTTGTATTATACTTAAATATATGCCTAATAACTCCCTCAAATATTATTATCTTATTGTCTTTTCTTCCATCCCAAAAAAAAATTGTGCATTTTTAGATTTTTACAGTGGTAAAAATAAGGGTTACCCCTTAAGGTATACTTATAAATAAGGGTTACCCCTTAAGGTATACTCCACAGGATAGTTGAATTACGAAATTGTCGAAATTTGGCATAGATGTTATTTAATTTGTTATCCAAAAATCTGTGCAATTTAAATAAGTTTAACCATCCCGTAACCGAGATATTTACACTCGAAGTTGGCTTTATTTACCCGTAACATATGCGCCATGCATGCGCAAAGAGTTGGTCATTAATTTTACCGTCAAAACTAAAATTAAGAAGTTGATGAAAAACGAGGAGAAGCTAGAGAAGGATGTCACGAATAATGTGAAAAAAAATTCAGGAAGATTCGCCATTTGGTTTTTGAGATATTGTAAGTGAAAGAGGTATGAGCGAGTAGCGACTGTCTCTTGTCTCGACAAATAACGAGGAAGCAATGTGCAATTTTTTAATTTACACGATTTTATTTTTCATCACAATGATATATAAGAACTAATTTTCCAAAGGATTTGTGAATAAATATAAATTTATTCTCTTCCATATTAGCGAGCCGAAATTTGGCAATGTCTAATAAAAAATAATTAAAATTTAAAGAATAATCTGCCCCCCCCCCCCCCCCAGATCTGTTTCAAATCATTCAAAAAAAAAATCTATGTAAAGTTTCAAGCCACTGCGTCAACCAGAACACGTGCCGCAATGAGCTTGAATTTTTCCATTTAGTTAAATAAAAAATTACCCTCGGCGTTGATTTTCGGGTCGATCGAAAAAATTCTGTTTGAAATTTTTTTTTTTACAAAATTCGAATTGTTGATAATAAAAATCATAAATTATTCGCAAAAAAAACATGTTTTTTTCTGTTCAGCATCTTATTATTTAGGAAAAATCGATTCAAGAACCGTAAGGAAAAAAAAAAATTGATTTTCACATAAGCAATACGAATTTTGGAAGCCCTTTCTTCGTTTTTTTTTTTTTTTTTTTTTTTTTCATGACATGAAAAATATGTTATTTTAGCAATTCGAATGATTGTTCCATTCGTAAATGTCATTTTCAATGAAAGAAAAATGGTCATAGAGTTGTATGCAAATAATTAAAAAATTTATACGACAAAGAGATATATTATTTTATATCGCCGCCGTCCGTACAATTTTTCCGATCGATTCGAAATCGACAAAGATTTTTTTAGGAATCGATCCACAAAAATGGCCTATGAATGATGACTATAACGAAGGACTTGACATCGTTAAAAGATTAAAAGTAGCGAACGACCCTGCTGAGGAGACATTAAATTGACTAAGAACGAGCAACAAAAACGATTCATTTTGAAAATCATTTCGGAACATAGAAAAAATTATCCAGATTGCCGTAAAGAAATTGTTCTTAATAATTTAAAGGAAAAGCCTTTTGTATTGCTCCGATTCAATGATGAATTTGCATAATTCATAAATAAAATTGTTGCAAATCGGACGCGCCTGCATTTTTCATTTATAGTTTACTTATAGTGTATACAAATATAAACAATTTGGAATGTAAAATATTTTACTCGTGGTTTTTGATAAAATTTTCAAGCTACGCTTCTTTACGCTCGCCTGAGGAGTAACTCGAAAAAAAAAAAAAAACTACGCGTACGGGCCCTTGCGCTTGCCCACGTATTTTTATGAGGGATCCTCCGAACCCTAATTTTTTTTCTATGCAATACAATGATGAATATAAATTTTTTTAGTTAAAAATTGTCAATTTTTTTGAACGAACAATTCGAATTTGACAAAAAAAAGTTCCTATTCACCAGAATTTTTTTTTGCATTTACTTTGCATTCATTCGAACAGAATTTTTTCGATCTACCCGAAAATCAATGCGGAGGGTAATTTTTTACCCAAATGGGAAAATTCAAGCTCGTTGCGTCCTTTTCTTTTATTGTAACTTTATTCTCAGGTAAGGCAATCATTGAGCAAATCTCGCGAGGGTGCGAAAAATCGTCTTTCAAACGTTGTCACGATTGTCCCGGACGAAAAGAACTTTACGATCGATCCGTTGGCATTCAAAAGCATGAAAGATGATTTCAAGGCTTTTACGGAATTTCTCGCAAAACGACGTCTCGAGGATAAACGAAAGTTACGTCGTGAAAAACGCGGGAGCGCTTTATCGTTCAATAATACGGAAATGGAAAATGAATTCGATGAATTCGATGAGGGCGAATATTTGGTCGACGAGAGAGACGACGATCCGTTCGAGGACCTTAGTCTGGAGTCGCCCATCAAGTGATACGAGTAAGATAAATTACTATTAATTATAATTTTTTTGATGAACGAATTGGACAAGGCTAGAAAAAAAAAACCAAATGTGACGTTATTTTATCTAACTTTTACCATCTATGAGCACGTTTTTTTCTTCTATTCTTTTTACTTTACAGTCAATAAAAGTGAAAAAAAAAAAACAAAAACAAAAAGTTATCAAATTTTTATGATTGCCAGGTGAAGGGTTTTTTTTTTACAAGACATTTATATCAAATTTCGGGCAAATTTAAGAATTAAAAAGGCTCAATGCAGTATGATCGATCTAGAAACCAAAATATTCGACTTTCATGAAAATTGATACACAACGATTTGCAATGTCACTCGATCTGATATTTATTTATTTATTTATTCAAACGAGAATTATCCCTTGGAATCATACATAAGATAATGCGTACACAAGATAGCAGAAAAGAGCTCCATGGTAAATGGAGCCATTGGTAACTAATGAGTAATGAAGATAATAATAAAGCCAGTAATGAAGCCGCATAGCGCATAGCAATTCACTACCAGGAAAATAACAGAGCAACAAAGGCAATGTCAGAAAAGAAAAGAAAAAAACGATAATAATTTTTCTTGATTTAATAAAGAAATAACAAAGATTATAATAAAGCTAATAGTAAAGCGACATAGCGCTTCAGCAATTAAATACCGGGAAAATAACTGAGCAACCGAGGCAATGTCAGTAAAAAAAAACGAATATCGCAGATCGACATGCGTTCTTGAAAGAGGAAATAGGAATAGAGAAAAAAAAATCGATCTGTGAATACTTATTCGACGTATCACTGAGCCTAATAGATATCGATCTATGCTGAAGTTCACCCGGACCGATCGGGATACGAAAAAGCTGATCAATAGCTCTAAGAGGCCTGGACGGGGCCCTAAAATCGAAGCGGCCGACAGAATCAATACAGTAGAGCCTCGATTATCCGAACCCGTCGGGACCGGGCCTAGTTCGGATTATCGATAGTTCGGATAATAGAAATGCGTTGTCGTAGATAGCGGTCTTACATATTGCATATGGGAAAAATAAGAAAAACGGGCAGATATTTTGAGCAATTTAACGTTATGCTTGTGTATTTCAATTATATATTTAAAACAAAACAGTAATGTATGCCTTCATAAAAATTTAGTGTTTAATTTCAGGCTTTTTTTATCATAAATTGCTGAATCTTTGGCTGCCGTATGGAAGCTACGCGTTTTTTCGCGGTTTATTCGTTCAAAAAAAGATTGATATTACGGACGTACAACAAATTATCTCGGAATCACGTTTATTTTATTTTTTCTTCAACCAATCTAAAATATATATTTTTTCATACGTTTGTAACGCTCTCGGGTAATATTCGTAGTATTCACTTTTTAACGACAAAGTCGCTTGGATAAATTATTATTGAACAGAAGGAAAAAAAAAACAAGAATCAGAAGTCTTGCATGGAACACGACGATGCCATTGTATTTATCTCTAATAGCAAATTTTTATAAATTATTCAGCCAAGTTTTATTCCGTGTGAATTTAAAATTTTATCAACGATACGTATCTTTGTAGCAATTCTTAATGACCCCTTGCGAAATTAATTTGTCTTCGAGCATAACGAAGCTCGTTTTTTTTTTCGTTTGAGAGTACTTCTGTCGAGCGAACGTCGAAAACATCGGACAAGCAGCATTTCGAACGAAAAACAAATTTAAAAAAAGGCATTTTTATTGTAAGAAAAAAAATATCGCGCCATGGTTCGGATAATAGAACGTTCGCATAAAGCAAGTATACGTTCGGATAACGGAGGGTTCGGATAGTGGGAGTTCGGATAATCGAGGTTCTACTGTACAATCAATCATGTTATTATGAATCTTATATAAATGTATCATGTCCGTATAAACTCTAAGGGACTTGAGCGAACAGAGCCCCACGGCTCTGGCAATATCGGAATTGGCAGGGTGCAGGGTATATGGTGGGGACAACCGAATCGACTGCAGCGCACGCTGTGGACGAACTGAGCAATAAATCTCACTAATATTTGACAGAATTGATATATAAAAATTATTGGAAAACGGTTACATTCAGTTGTTGCGTAGTCAATTGTAAGAACGCAGGTCGAAATAGCAATTGTAAATTTTATAGTTTTCCAGCAGGAAGTTGGAAATTAGAACAAAGGCAAAAATGAATTAATGCAGTGAAAAGAAAAAAGTCAGTAACGCACAACCTAACTTAATTTCGTACAAAGAAACGTGCTTACTAAGAACGCTGTACTAAATGTGAACTTGAACAATAATTTTTTAAGCGTTCATTTTTAATAAAATAATAATAAAGTGATATTTTTAGTCCTGATGGATCACCGTGGACCCCAAAATGAAGCAGTTACATGTGTAGTGATCATTTTATTTATAATCGTTACTAAGAATAAATGGTTTTTTATAGTTTCAAATAGATACATAAATTAATAATTACATTTCCTATCAATAAATTTTTCAAATTTGATATAATTTTTTAAATTTTATTCGTATTATTATTACGTTTATTATTACTGCTATATTTCAGCTATACCTAACATCATTTCATTACAAATGAAGTATTTTTTCTATTTAAACGAATTTTTAATACTTACTTTTTTTGGTTCCTTAATTGGTATCTTTCATTAACTTTCTTGTATGATACAAGATTTCATTTGTACTGTGATAAAAATTTTTTTTTAAATGTTTAAAAGAAATTTGTGATACAAAATATATTTGTCATTGAGTGTGAATTAGTGCGGGCGGTAGATGTCGCTTCCATCACGCACCCTGCCAATAGTCATGGTCAACTCTGGGCATTGGCCTCCCCATCCTGAACGCTGCGCCAACCTAAGAAATTTATGTTGCGCTTGATCAAGAATAATGGCATAAGAGTCAAAATAGGGAGACCAAATGATACTGGCATACATTAATATCGGACGAACTAGCGAGAGATATAGAGCCTTGAGAGTGTCAACCGATCCAAAGTTCCTGGAGAACGAGGAAACAAAATAAAGTTTCCGTAGGGCTTTGTTCTTAAAAAAATTAATATGAGGAAGAAAAGAAAGACGAGAGTCGAACAAAACCCTCATGTCCCTGATCTGGCTTATACACTAATTCCCATCAGATCGATATACAAAGTCATAATTTCGAAATTAATCCTGCGCGGTCACACTGTAATTTCGCTGCTTCCGCGGTCACACCGGGTCGAAAACTTCCACATACAATTCCCAACGTGTTAAATCTCTTTAAAAAAATCTCAAAAAATTCACGTATACTCTTGAATCCTTCTTGAATGTGAATCCACGATTTTTTAAGTACAAAAGTTATTGCATTGTTTGCTATAAATTGGTATCTGAGCGAAAACGCTAGAAAAAAGTTTTTTGGCCTAAATTTCAACAATAAAAAAATTCTATGGATTATCGTCATGGACACTCTAATGTTCAAGAAAAACCGCGCCTCGATCGTTTCTGCCGAAAAAAGTATAATTATTGAAGCACTTGAAAATTCACAATTTCAAGAAGAGAGGAAAATCGAGGATTTTTTATGAAAAACAATATTGACGATAATTTTTAGTGCAAAAATAATATAATTTCATATAAACAAATTATCATAAATGAAAACTAACGATAAATCGTTGAAAGAAAAAAAATTATGTGCTTTCGCTGTATATGCTGCGCAAAAATTAATACAATTGTCGTCGCAAGTGGGCTTTTCGCAGCGTGCACAACAATGATTTGTTTTTTATAACATTTGACTTACGGAAATTACGGAAAAAATTTCAGATCAATTCACTAAACCGTTTAACATTTATTGCAATTTCAAGCTCAACAGTTTTTACCCGGCGGCGGCTTATGAGCACGCTATATCCTCGGCGTATAGCAAGTCCAAAAATGTCATACAAAATAGTACCAAAATTTAAAAAAATTTCAGATAAGTAGTTTAAATATACAAAACAACTGTCGCAAAGTTTCAGCGTGATTCACTACACTGTTTATGAGATATTCATTAAAGTTCATTGAAATTTTACCTAATACATATTTGTATCGTGCAAGTGCGACAATTCCGCTGCATGGTACTCAGAGTGGGAACTAGCGCGCGTCAATTTGACTAGTTTTGTGCGTTTTTGACCAACTCGATGTTGGGCAAGTCTCTTCTCATACACTCGTTCTGTTACTATCTTTCCCTCGCCATTGATACTTTTCTACGTTTTTTGGCATTGTGTAAAACAAAAAATAAATTAGCTCAGTCCGCACGTAAATATTCGGCGTCAGTCTTGGACGCTCGGAAAGTCCGTATACAAGCTTACCAGCCTACGGAAAATATACTTATCCAGCGATGCAATGCTGTCACGTTTCAAACTATAAAAAGCATGTTGTACTTTTTTTTAACAAAAACGTTCCCATATCACCGATTTTTATTGTTTATGACCATCCTCACATATCTTATCTATACTTCGATGATATTTTTTTAACAAAGCAAAAAAAAAAAGCGGTATTTATGCTCACGAAATTATGGTTTGTTAGGTTGGACTCGAGTTACATTCAATGACAAAATTCGTGCTTTGAAACATCATAAAAATGAAAAATATACATAATGGAACAAAGTTTAGAAGAAAAATAGATACCCAACACCAAATCAAGTTATTAAGTTTCATAGGTCAGTTGATTTTTTTTGCATTTTAATGCGCACAAAGTCCTATTACTGGTAAATTGCATATTTCGATGTCTTTTGTTTCCGATTTTACCGCCAGAAGATCCTTAACATTGGATTCGACGCTCGTTAATTATACAGAATAATTGAATTAATCCCGGCCTGACACAGCATAGCAAAAAGAAAACTTCTTAGCGACCATCTCAAAGTAACGCGAGCAGTGGTGTAAAAGCGTGGCACATCTGATCGAGCGCCAAATTTCTTCAGAACTTCATGGCGATCGACACTAAGCATGCGACTCCTAGCGGGTTTTTGACGAACTGCTATTTGAGTGCAAAAGACTTTATTTGTACACGCGATGCACACACGATATACAGCGTGTAAATTAGTTTTGACATTTTTGTACCTGTTCAAATTAACAAGAAAGCTATAGTTCAAATTTTTATATTATTGGATATCGGAATGAAGACTGTCGAAAGGGTCAAATCTGCGAAATTCAGCCCAAAAGTGAAATCTAACACTAGAGTTTATTGTTGCGTGTTCGAATGTCATTGTCGTCCGTTCACGGATCGAGACGTGACATTTCACCGGTTTCCCGTAAAAAAAAAAAAAAACGCCGGTAAAGTATCTCGGACAAATTTATTCGGCTTGGATGAAATGATAGATCGACGGAAAATGTGGATAAGAGTGCTTAAAATGTCTCGATGCGACCCGAAATCTTCGATCAGAGTGTACTGGCCCTAATATTTCGCGTTTTGTTTCGTTTTTTTTTTCAGTACATCCAACTACCACCATTTGCCCGAACTTCAGAACTTCTTCCCCTTCCGTTATATTTCGGTTATTTAGGTCTCCTTTTACGAAATCGTAAATTTGTCGCAGTTTCAAGTATAAACGTCCCATGTTTTCAATGATAACTGTCACAAACTGCACTCCAATAGCGCCATATTTCCGAGTGACGCGAGCGCCGCCATCGGTAGTGTCGATCGCCAATAGGGAAAACTGTATTCTTGTAAAAAGAAAAAAAAATTTTTTTACCCGACTATGATAAAATGACCATATTTCATCCCTGCAACGCGGGCGAAAGGTGATCAATTTTTGACCACAGTGAAGAAATATAATTTTGCGGGCAAAAAAGTAAAATACGGGCAAAAAAGTAAATTATAATATTTTTTTACCCGACTGATAAAATATTATATGCTACACGGGAGAAACGAGTTTTCACCTCGTGCTCGTGCCGCCCTCGCTTCGCTCGGGCAGAAAACCTCGCACTCGGCGAAAATCACGCACTTTCCTCCCTAGTAGCATAATGTACTATTTTTTATCTTATATTCGGACGAAAAAAAATCAGAAAATGAAAATATTTATTTGCATACCTGAATACACCGTTAGCAGCCTCGTGGCACGAAAAATACAAAACTTTTGAGTCGCAACTTTCAGCGACACGCCGCGGTCCCATCGGGTCATTTTCGTTCGGTTGACAAACTTGATATCTCTGTAGCTCGAGGACTGATTGACTGATAACGGCCAAACTGCGCTAACAGGATCATGCCTATGCTAAGTTTTTCCAGGGAAGAGAGCCGCGCTCTCCGTCTCTTTTCGGCTCGCTAGAAATTTCGATGTGAAATTTCGCTTGGGACGAATTTGATCCGGCGTGACCGTGCAGGATTAAAAATCGCGAAAAATAAAAATCTACTCGTTTGTCACACTTTCCCATCATCAAAAGTCCATGAAAATGTTGGTATTTTTTTTTTACTTTAATTCTCTTGTAAAATAAATATAATACTTGATATAGTTTGAGTCCCTCGTGCTTGTGCGACCGCGTTTTTATATCATTAAACAATAATATAAATTAAATGTATATATTATATTTATATCGCATATATATATATATATATAGATATATATGTAGCATGATACAATAATTTAAGAATTTATTACACATCGATATTGTACATTTTTGTTCGATCGACTGAAACGAAAAATCGTCTCGAATTTCACGATTCTCGTTCAATAACTCGTTTAGGCTTTCGCGTTTTTTTTCTTTTTTTTTCTTTGCCACTCGACGCAACAGCGTTGACCTCCCCAGTTAATAATAATTGCAACGATAAACTGTACATTATGCCGACGATTCGAGTCGCGAGGGGTAATTCTCCGGTGCATTCGAGTGAATTTTTGATTTTCGAATGACACTAAAAAAAAGTTTATAAATCTTTTTTTTTCCAAGTTTTTCTTTGAAAAAAAAAAGAAGATTTTCTCGTTTTTTAAAATATTATTTTCTCGTTTTTTTTTTTAAATATTTTGTCTCGCAATTGACTAAGGATTAGAAAAAAAAAAGAAGAGGGAAAGGAAAATAATTGGTTATTCTCAACTGGATTTTTGTCGTGTTGGATTCTGTTCCTCCACGAGTTGGGGCTCGATCTCTTCTTCCGCGTCGATCGGCAGCCCCGACGTGACTTTTTCACTCGTTTTTCTTATCGACGCTGGCCCAGCTATCGTCGCCGACGGTCGAACATTCGTCGCTGTCAATTTCGTTATCGAGTCACTCAGCGCACAAGCGTCTCTCACGTGCTTGTTGAATATCTCACTCTTGTCGGCGTATACGTGATGTCCAGCTCCCGAGATTACCTGAAACGTAAAAAGTAATTATAATTTTTTTTTTTTTAAACGCCAATTGAGGGGGGAAATTTTGAAAAATTCGATTAAGGTAGTTCGGTCGAGTTTGGCCGAAGTCAAATTTCATCCGTAATTCAGATTTATTTACGTACAATTTAACCATATGAAAGCTATGATAAATTGAATTGTTGCATAAAAAAATATCACAAGCTTCTTTTAGGGTGTAAATAATAAGTTAATAATTAATACCCGGAATAATTACAGACTCAACTTGACTCATTCTCTACGTTAGGGAGCGAGCTAATCTAACCTTACGCATAAAGTTACTGGATTGCATTCGCGAGTTTTGTTGTATGCTTTAAAACAGTATAATGAAGAACAGGGGGGGAAAAAAGGCTCGTCTCGAGGCAAGTACAGTTGAATCAACGGCCAGTATGCAATTAACTCGGAACTCGTCTAGTTGACATTGTATATCTTGCCGAACAACTCAAATGTGACAGTTGTTCGGAACCACTTTTGCTGGCGTTCATCGAATCTGAAGTGAGACGCGGATTAGCTTCGATTTTCACATGTTTTTTTCCCCTAGTCTTCTGCTAGCGAGCAGATCCGGTGTATGACAAGGACAGAGACCGCGGACTCGCATTAATTATTGAAATAAAAAAAAACCGTACGGTAAATCGACTTGAATCTTTGGTAAATATCTCTTATAGATATCAACCATTATTGTGGTATGTTTTTTTTTGCCCTTAAACGATTAATTTTTCGTGTATACTGAAATTTCGATAGTTGGCGCGCCATCTGAGCCTTATATGCCCTATAAGAGCAATGTTAACTTATTTATTAATTACGCAAAAACTACACGGTAAATTAATTTGAAATTTTGCAGACATGTAGAGCAAGGTCAACTCTTTTGATTAAATGCAAAAAAAACAGGGTGTTAAACGTGAACCTCAATCCGACCGAACTACCTTATTAACCGAACCAGCTGTAAGCATCGACGGGTTAATTTTTTTTGGTACTTTTTTTTTTTAAACAGTTCAAATTAATTTTACCAAATTTTTTTCACTTTATACAAAGTTTTTTTTATACAAAAGACGTCGAGGAAATACCCGAAATTCCCACTGGTTCTCCTTAAATTCCGTTATTTATTTTTTGAAAAATTATCAAAATTTCATCTCTTTTATTTCTCAACGAAGTAGCAAAGTCATGCAAATACGAAAATTATATCGATTCGCAGCGACTTCCATGACGGTCGAAATAGCAATTTTTTTTTTTTGTTAAAATTGAAACTTTTTTTTCATTTTGGCTTCCTCTGCGAGAAAGCTTTGTTTTCGTGGAAAAAAAAGTCCGAGCTTTTCATGCCAAGGTATTCAAAATATTCTAAAATATCGAGAAAACATATTTAGAAAAAGTGTCCGTGTGTGTGTCAAGCTCGAAAATTATCGCGCGTGTAATGGAATAAGGTCGTAAGCGCCAGAAAGATGATTTTAGTGCCATAAGGTCGTATAACTTTTTTTTTATCCGCCATTTTTCGTAAAAAAATGATTAAAACGCACAAATAATTGAAAATTAGAAATTTGAAAACCTAAAAACAGAAGTTCGTGGTTTTTCTTATTTTTTATTCACGGCGTATACGACCTTCTGGTTTTAAGTTTTTTTTTACTCTCCTTTTCCCTGGTAAAAATTTTTCATATATCATCATTAAAGTTGCTGATAAGAAATTTCATTGTTTGACATCTTTTTAGTTTAAATTATGTACTTATTTGGTGGTGCCTGAGAAAAAATGAACCATATATTATGATTCGGATAAAAGATTTTATGAATCCATTATTTTGGGAAACACATAACGTGTGCTGCCTGAAAATTTTCAAACGGAAACAATAACGATAATAAAAAATGGTTATGTGGCACATACCGACCTTATGAAATTAGTTATTGTGATTTCTCTCTTATCTCAAATTAGAACCATAAGGTCGCATCTGCCAATGACACATTTTGGAGATTGTTCCAAACATTTCTACGTTTTTACTTTTACCAATGCCAGAAAGTCGTATAATGTCGCTTACGACCTTCTGGAATTAGTTTACGTGATTATTCCTGCCTCAGTTAGGCCCAAAAGGTCGTATGCGCCAGGACTTGCGACGTTCTGGTTTTAAGGAGGTTCTTAACATCTATTGGGTGCGGCAAGGAGAACGTTACGGCGCGGGGCAGGTTGCGTTCGGCATTTGTTTCACCAAATACGTTTTCATTTTATTAAGGAGGTTCTGCTTGAACCTAAAAAAAAGTTACACCGACTTGAAATTTTAACAGCGTGTTTGTAAAGGCTTTATTAAGGAGGCTCTGCTTGAACCTAAAAAAAAGTTACACCGACTTGAAATTTTAACAGCGTGTTTGTAAAGGTGCACTTCGTGTAGCTGAAAAATTTCAACGAGATTCACCACCTACTTTGCGAGATAAAAATTCGCATAGATACTCTTGAAATGCATAGGGTCTTGTGGCATCAACCGTTATGACGTGAATAATCGTTCGATATCAGGTGCATAAAAAAGTAGTGGGCTGTTTAAAAATTTCAGGAAAGTACAAACTTATCTATTGCAAAGCCCAAGAAAAAAAAAAATGGACGCGATTCACCACGCCTAGCGTGAATAATGGCAAATTATTCAATTTAATTTTTAATTTAATTTAATAAAAATTTTATAAAAAAATATAAAAATAAAATTAAACAAATTAATAAAATTAAAACGTGCTAAATTTGGTGAAACAAATGCCGAACGCAACCTGCCCCGCACGTCGCCCGCACCGCGCCGTACGTTCCCCTTGCCGCACCCAAGTATAGGAGCAGAAGCTCCTTAATTGGGAGTATAAATGAAATTTTTTATTTTAAAATCTGGTAGTTTAGGAAAAAATATTTAGTATACGTATTTTTTTTATTTGAATCAAAATTGCCGTTAATATAACCTATTGAAAAATATAAAATTATGACGTCACACATGTTACGCTATATCTATATATATCAAAATCCGTGAAATCAAATTGCCTATAACAGGTGCATCTGTAATTTTTAACGAAAAATAAACAAATACGTCCTCATTATTTTTACTTACTCTACATTATGCGCCCGAATGATTGAAAAAAAAAAAAAAATTTCATTCATACTCCTAATTTGCCATTACTCACGCTCAATTCTGTTTACAAGTATATTTCACAATCGGCTCGGTGAAAATTTTTTTTTCATAGGCAAATTATCTCTATGAAGGTCTAATCTATCGTTCAAGCGGCTCTTCGGGGAAATGTTACCGTTTTTTTCACTCCTAAAATAATCTCCGATCGTAGCTTCGAATACTTCTCCCACAAGCGGCATATTTAATGTTTTTTTTTTCTCCTCAACTACGTGGTCAAAAAATCTGAAATAATTACGGTGTATTCCTAGTACCAGCACAAACCTCCCCTCAAATTTTATAATCATTCTTATCGTTTTTCTCTGGGTTAAGAACCTCCTTAAGTGGCCAAATTTCTATTTAAAAATTTTTAAACATATTTTTACGTGATTCGCGTGAATGCATTAAAAAAAAAATATACGACCTGATTTTTAGCAATGGGAAAAGTCGCATAATGGCACTTACGACCTTATAGCATTAGACACGCGATATCTTGAAAATGACTCGACCGATCTGACTGAAATTTCAGCGCACATTATTAGCATCGACCTTCGTTCGTTTTCTCCGATCGTCGTTAAAATTGCTCAAGGTGTTTGGATTTCACGAGACTTGGAAATTTTATTTCAAAAAAAAAAAAAAAAAGTGAGTACGGGGTCCAGCTTTAGTAAATTTGGGGCTATCGTGTCGAAATTTTTTGCATAAATAGTCTAGAAAACGAGAATGTTTGATATTGAATTTGGCGAGAAGTGATTCGGATGAAAAAAAAAAAAAAAAAATTAAATTTTCGAAAAATGTTTGTGTGGCGCGTTCTCGAAAATTTGAGATTATCGAGCCCAAACTTTTTACACTCATGGTCCAGTGGACTAAGATATTTTGCAAGAATTCCTCATGGAATTCGGATGAAGAAAAATTTTGAAATAAAAAAAAAAACATCGGAGCGCGCGCTCCGACTCGCGCAAATTTGAGACCGTCAAGCCAAAACTTCCTATAATTGTCTAGGCCATGAAAAAAAAAAAAAAAAGAGCGTGCAAATTAGAAATTTCTACATTGCTTTCTCATTATTTAATCTCGCTCGCAAAGCCTCCTCTCCATGAGGAATCCCCAAAATTGAAAGTTTCAATTTGCTCGCAGAGAAAGCTCTGCGAAGCGAGATAAAATAATGGAGGAGGCAATGTGAAAATTTTGTAATTCGCGCCGCTTTTTTCGTTATCCCTTTTGCGATGATATTGTCCGAGCCGTAATGAATTCGAAAATTCATGAATTTATAAATAAAAATCCCTCACCTACGAAATTCTGATTGATACATGATATTTTTTATCTTCATTTTTTTTTTTTCTTCGTTTCTTTATTTCAAAAGTGAATGAAGACAATAATATTGTTCGTTCGAAGTCACCTTGAGCCAATTTTTTAATTTTTTTCTCTTCATTATTCAATTTTTTTCGAGGCTCACCTGTACATTGACGTAAGACGCGGATCTCGTCTGTTTTATCGTCTCACCGGCTGAATTGTCGACCCAAGAACGGCTACCGTAGAGCAACGTAATCGGTATTTCCGGGCTCATTTTGTCCATTCGCTTGACTATGGGATTTTTTGCCCAACCGAAGCCCAGCATCATCGCGTGAAAGGCACTCTCACCGCTAATTCACCGAAAGCGTTTCACACATTATTTTTATGCTACGAACGCGGTTATTATTACGATCAACGAAATATTGACGAGAGAAAAAAAGAAATTAAAATAATCATCGAATTCTTCGGCATTTTTTGCTCTTTTTTTTCGATATACAAAGAAATTCCACGACAACACGACCCCTAAATTCCTGGATCGCTGAGATTTGGCGCATGATTTTTCATATCGCTATTGTTTTAATTTTTTTTCTTCTTTTTAATCCGCCGAGGCGAAAAAGTTGCTCCGATCGGAACGATCCAAAGAAATTCTAAAAGATCCTGTGCTTCGAGAATCAGCTTTTTTTTTTTTTCTTTTCAACTCCTCAGCCGAGGCTTCGAATTTTCATCAGAAAAAAAAAAAAAAAAAATTGAAAATAAAGGAGACGCAGTTGAACACCGGAATAAAATGTCAAAGTTTAGAAATCTGCGCACACCGGATCTTCAAGATTTTTTCTCTTTTTTTAAATATATTTAATTAAGCCTTCAACAGCTGGTGAGACACATACGTTCCACCTACTTTGAAAAATCATAACTTCCAGAAAAGTGAACATATCGACATCGTTAAGGTCGCATTTTGAGGATGAAGGATGCATCTAATCATGAAAAAATTCGGCGAACGCAAGGGTTGCACCCCTTCAGTTTTGCAATCTTTCAAAAAGTGCGAAAATTGCGAAAAAATGAGAAATGATCCTAACTTTCGGGCAAAATTTTTTTTAGAGTCGCGATCTCAAGTATGCGCTTTGAAATAACATCGAAAATTTGTAGTAAAAATGTCCGGACCAAAAACTACCCCTAACGGTAATAAAATATCGATAACCACCCCTGACAATCGTGATACACCCGATAATACATTTTCATTGATGTTCAGTTCATAAATATTTTTTAAAAGACATGAAAAATTTGTAGCAACAATATCCGAATGGAAAACTACCCCTAACAGTAACGAAACATCGAAAACCACCCCTAGAAATGGCGATACGCCCAAAAATGCACTTCCATTGATGTTAAGTTCATATATATTTTCGAAAACGCATGGAAAATGTGCATCAAGAACATCCGAATCAAAAACTACCCCTAACAGTAACAAAAAATTAAAAACCGCCCCTAGCAGTGGTGATGCGCCTGAAAATGCACTTTTATTGATGTTCAGTTCATAAATATTTTTTGAAAACATATGAAAAATTTGTAGCAAGAAAATCTGAATCGAAAACTACCCTCAACAGTAACAAAACATCGAAAACTACCCCTAAAAGTTGTGATTTACCTAAAAATCAACTGTCATTAGCGAGGTCGGGGTGCTTTTTGAACGTGAATCCCCTTGCCTCTCACGAATTGGGGTGCTGCGCGTACGGTGACGTTGGATTCTCACAAGGGTCTCAAATGATCCGTAAGTTCCTCAGAATATATTCACGTGTTCCAGGATACTCATTGGGGTGTGTCGAAAATTAACTTTTTTTTTTCTTTGCTCCTATCACTCAAAACTTTAGGTTTCAAAATTAAAGAGGTCCTCGGTTCAAGGAGGGCGCTGTAGCTTGAAGTTTAGAGGTCTCTCAACGAGGATTTAGGTATCCCATCTAATTAACACGTAAAAAATATTGTTTTTCGTTCAAAATGATGTCGGGCATCCAAAAAATTGGCGATCTCTGTGTTTCTTGGCTTATTTGAAAGCATGACTCATCCCCTAAACGATGATGGGTCGCTTTTCGACTTACCTTGTTCCAATTTTTTTTTTTTTACGCCACTTTTAGACCACAATAGTCACTTTTTCAAGTTTACAAAGTCTCCAACGTATCAATGAGTCCAAAATGAATTGCTACAAGTATTGATTGTTGATTCGAAACTGAATAACCAATTCCAAAAATTGGCAAAACATACAAAATTTCTCAGAATAAACATGGTTTTTTTGAATAAAATTGAAGATACGGAAATACGGAATTCAATTTTATTTAAAAAAAAAAACCATCTTTATTTTGAGAAATTTTGTATGTATTATCAATTTTTTGAATTGGTTATTTATGATTGAATAAACAATCAATACTTGTAGCAATTCATTTTAGACTCATTGATACCTCGGAAAGTTTGTAAACTTTAAAAAGTGACTATTGTGGTCGAAAAATGGCGTAAAAAAATATTGAAACAAGGTAAGTCGAAAAGCGACCTATCATCGAACCTAAATAACCAATTCCAAAAATTGTTAAAACATACAATATTTCTCAAAATAAACATGGTTTTTTGAATAAAATTGAAGATACGGAAATACGGAATTTAATTTTAATTAAAAAAACCATCTTTATTTTTTAGAAATTTTGTATGTATTACCAATTTTTTGAATTGGTTATTTATGATCGAATCAACAATCAATACTTGTAGCAATTCATTTTAGACTCATTGATACATTGGAGACTTTGTAAACTTGAAAAAGTGACTATTGTGGTCGAAAAGTGGCGTAAAAAAAAATTGAAACAAGGCAAGTCGAAAAACGACCTATCATCGTTTAGGGGAATGAGTCATGCTTTCAAATAAGCCAAGAAACACAGAGATCGCCAATTTTTTCGTTGCCTGACATCATTTTGAACGAAAAACAATATTTTTTTTACGTGCTAATTAGATGGGAAACCTAAATCCTCGTTGAGCGACCTCTAAACTTCAAGCTAAAGCGCCATCCTTGAACGAGGACCTCTTTAATGTCAAAACCTAAAGTTTCGAGTGGTAGGAAGCGAAGAAAAAAAAAAGTCCATTTTCGACACACCCTAATTAATACACATATTCCGATTTGGATTAGGATTAAATAATAGGAAATGAGTAATAACGTTTTATGCGTCGCGGGTGAATTTTTCCCAATCGAAGGGTTGTTCATAAGGGTTGGAATTATTCGTAAGTCCTTCAGAATATGCTCGTGTGTTCTGGAACACTCGTATTTCGATTCAGATCAGGATAAAATGACAAAAAATGAGATGATAATATTTTATCCATTGTGGGGGGTGAATTTCTCTCAATTTTGGGTTAGTTCATAAGGCTCGATCGATCCGCAAGTTCCTCAGAATCCCACTACGTGTTCCGAAATGACTTTTCCTCAATTTCTGGTAGAAATGAACGATGGGAAATGAAATTAAGGGGGGATCCTGCTTTAGAAGGTCCGAAAATTCAAAAAAAATTTTTTCCCTAAATCGATGTATAAACTATCCAAGAAAATATTCACAAAGTTACAGATGTTAACTCGAAGTTTTTTTTTTTTTAGATGTGAAGCCGAATGCAGAGAGGCGTCAAGCAGGTGTGCGCGCTACTGAGAACTTTAAAGCGCGTTTTCTCGAGTTTTCATTTTTTCGATTCTTCTGAATTGGCGGGCGTGATGGCAAAAAAACTAAACGACCTATCGACTCGAACCAAAGTTTGTTCTCTTCAGTATTGAATTCTCCTCTTAGTGAACTAACAAAATTGTTAAAAAAGTATTTTTAAATAACTTCTACAGCACGTTCAAGTGATTTTTTTTTTTTTTTAATACATATTTATTCTTTTCAACGTGAAAAAAGTTATGATTTCATGATTATTTAAACTTTTTCTTAGTTCACCCAGAAGAAAAATATGTGATAATTGGAAATTTTTTTTCGTTTTTTTGTTTCTGACAAGAATTACGAACTGCATCTTTCCCACCAATTGAAAACTACAGTGGCAAGGCGCTCACGGAAAGGGCTCATTGCTCTGTAGCTTATTGTTGTATCTACTTAAAAAAATTCTTTTCACACTTCAAATACGTAAGATAATATACTCCAAAGTTCGCTGGGATAAGTTGTTTTTTTCCCTTCCAAAAAACATCCTCGAAAATAAGCTTTTTTGGGTTTTCTAAAGCAGGATCACCCTTAAGATTTTTTCAAGCGATTGGGGTGGTTTTTTCATTTGGGGGACAAATTCCGAGGGTATGACATTTCTGTAATATTTTTTTTTTCTCACATCGGCTACTCATGAATTCATATTCACCATGCAACCAACTTTGCCGAACGCTCCAAAAAAAAAAAAAAAGTGAATTATTTGTACTTACGAGGGAGTTTGTGCGTTGCACTGATGTATGTACTGTGATATTACGTTGAGGTCGTCTTTGAGAAGGGGAGCAAATTTCTTGACTATGTCCGGTCTTGTTCTTTCGATCAGCCATTGTCCTGTAGAAAAAAAAAAAAAAAAAACGAGAAAAATATCAAGATATTAACGTTATTGAAATTCAACCGTAGGCTGGATCAGCCAGGGTTATCGCAGTGTGAGAACTTTTGCAAAATCAATATAACCCATGAATAAATAATCATAATAATAATAATATTTGATTAAAATGTAAAAATTTTGAATTCAATGTAAATACTATTTTTTTTTTTTTTTTTAATTTTTAAATTAACTACGATATACTGACCGAATGGACCGGCAAGTCTAACTGCCCAAAGTGGATTCAACGGTTGTACCATGTAAGCGATAGCCTTGACCCATAATGGTACGTGAGCTCGGGCAACGTCCGACGATGGTTTTTCGGGAAAACCCCATGGATCGGCGAGTATAAGATGCTTGACCCTCTCGGGATACTGTATTGCGTACGAGGCAGCGAGAAAACCGCCCATCGAGTGACCGAGGAGAACGAATTTTTCCAGCTGCATCTCGCGTCTCCATTCCTCAACGGAACGTACGAGCTGTGCCTCGGCATCTTTTGCCTCCTTGCTGAAAGCCGGACGACTGCTCCTTCCGAAACCTTGATGGGGAGAAACGAAATCATAAATGAAAAAAAAAATAATTGAAAATTGAAAATTGAAACTTGCACATTGCTTTCTCGTAATTTTCGAAATTTTATAAACCTTTTTTTTGTCTCGCTCATAAAGCTTTCTCTCCATGAGCAAGTATATTTTTCAATTATGTCTTCCTCATAGAAGTAGCTTCATGAGCGAGATAACAAAAAAGTTTTATAAAATTTCGAAAATCACGAGGAAGCAACGTGCAAGTTTCAATTTGCTTTTTTTTTTTTCAATTATGCATGTAACGTATCCACGTGTATTCAATTTGTGTGGAAATATTTCAACTGGATATCTCAAAATGTCGGGGAATGTAAAATTTTTACATAAATTTTTCGAAAAATTCAAAGTTTCATAAAATATGTGAACCCCATTCATCGATTCTTGCCAAATTCACATCGTCCTTCAATTTAAAATTTCATAAAATATGAAAATTCAAAAAGTCTGAAGAATTCAATGATACTGTTGTATTATAGAACGTTGATTTGAATAAAAATTTAGCACATCTCAAAATTTGGGGGACGTCAAAGCGATTATATTTTTCAAAAAAATAAAAATTTCATAAAATCCGAAGCCTTTTATGAATTTTTGCCAAATTCAATATTAACTGTCGTTCAATGATGATCTATTGATACAAAAAAAAAAAAATTTAGCCCGATATTTAAAAATTTGCAGAAGTTAAAGAGAGTACACTCATTTTTCCAAAAATAGAAAATTTCATAAAATCTGAACACTTCCGTCGATTTTCGCCAAAATCAATACCAACCGTCCTTTAAATGATAATCTATTTATATTAAAAACAAAAAAAAATTGGCATAAAATCTGGGTCACTGTATGAATTTGTATAAAAATTTTTTCTACATGTGATTTCCCGACGATTCGACACATTATTAAATACATTGGCATTGAAAACTAAAAGAAAATTTCACCAAAATAAAGATATGATAAAACAAACTTAAAAAAAAATTTAATTTAATTTGACATAATTAACGATTCGTAAAAAATAGATAAATTTACTTTCTTTTTGTTTTTCGTTTAAAATATTCAATCGAACATGTTCCATTGTTCAAGTACGATCTTCATTAAAATTCATATATTGGCAAAAAAAAAAAAAAAAATGTTTGCCAATTAAATCGAAATGGGAGCAAATTTCGTATGAATTTTATGAAATACATAATGCATACGATATAATTATTTCCCTGTGCAATCTTCATTTACGAAAGAATTTGTAAAAAAAAAAAATAAATACACTCCTTTATAATTTATTTATTCATTTAATCTAAATGTGATTTCTCGAAGTTTTGGAGCACATTTTGAACCCATTGGCATTTGCGAACTAAAAGAAGAAAATTTTCACCAAATCAAAGCTTCCTCTGTGAGGAAGCAAAATAATAATCAAATTCGATTAATTGAATTCAATGTACGCGGATTTAATAATTACGCTGGCTCAATGCAATCGAGTGTGACTAATTTAATCTTTAAATCGAGCTCGTGCGGTTGCTTAGATTTTCGTTGAATTAAAAATTTATATGAATTTTTAATGAAACCTATGGAGCCATCGAGGCGAAACGTTTTATCCAAATGGGCTAGGGAGAAAAAAATGTTTGATATCGAATTTCACAATAATTTCTCAAGGGAGATTTAGAGTTGATAAAATTTATTTTTTATTTTTCGAGAAATGTACAATTTCTCCAATTTTCGTAAATTTCAAACTATCGAGGCGAAACTTTTTTCTTCCAAAGAACGGCCTAAGGGGACAAGGACATTTGACGTTGAATTTGACAACAATTGCTCAAGGGGATTCGAATGTTATCCTCGAATTATTTGTATCGAATTCAACAATTAAAAAAAAGGATGTAAATTAGAGACTTGTACGTTGCTTCCTCGATATTTTCGTTCACAAAGCTTACGAGGAGGTCAAAAATAAAAAATACAACTAAATTGCTCACAGGGAAGATTTTTCAACGAAATTAAATAATGAGGAACAAACACAAGGCTTGAATTTATTTGAGATTGTTCGTTTTTTTTTTTTTTTTTTTTTTTTTCGTTAAACACTCGAATACATTGTTCAGAGACTAGCATAACTGGAAAAAAAAATTGTCCAAAGGTCAGGCTAAATTTACTCAGATAAATTTTTTTTTTTTCCAATTTCTTATCGTTTTTTTTTTCCTTTTCTTTGCATCTTGCACGGACAAAGAGGAGTCCTCGCAGTGACGAGGCAAGAAATCAAAGGTCGTTACATCATTTCGCGATAATCTTCGATGAATCGGCTTTTCCTCGCGTGAGTCAAGCTCAAATTCGTAAATATCGCTATCGCAATAAATTTAAAAAAAAAAAAAAAAAAAAAAAAAAAACTGTGATCGATAAGAATAGAAAAAAAAAAGAAAATAATGAAACTCAAACTTTAAGTAGATTTTTAAAAATGGGTAAAAAATCAATAAGTAAACTTGATACGTAAAAGTAAATGTGATTTTGTTGCTATTAAATTGTTGCGTCAGGCAACCTTGTCGATTATGGAGAAACGCGAAAACGTTATCGAATTGGAACGAGGAAGATGGAGCAAAGAGAGAATTAATCACTGGACCTTGGCTATTGTTATGTTTGATTAATTATCGTATTCGAAGAATTTAAAACTATTCGTGATGATTGATCTATTCGTGTATCGCAAAAAAAAATCAAATGTTCGAAATTTTGTTATCAATCAATAATTATAATAATAATAGTTTATTATAAAGATATTTTTGATTATTAAATTTGATTTGAAAATTTAGGTAATATTTTTTCTGCTTTAAATACCTGAAATTAATATTTCAATTTTTTTGTTATTAATGGGATGAAATCTTTTCGAATTTTTGAGAAAAAAGGAAAAGTCCAAATTGAAATTTGCATATTGTTTTCTCATCATTTTTTTTTTTCTTATTTATAAAACTCTCATGAGCAAATGGTTCTCTGAATTTTGGTTTCCTCATGGAGAAATGTGTATGCGCAACAAAAAATTATGAACCCGTAATCCGCAAAGTTAAAACTTTTTTGCGTGAGGTTCGCTCGATTCTTAATTAATGTTGGACAATTTTTCGATAATAATGACTCAAAGTTCGTTCGAGTTACAAAAATTGCGAATAATTTTTTGAAAAATTAAAAATATCATAAATGGTGCGTTAATTCATTAACCTCGCCAAATTCAATGTCAAAGATGCCCCCCCCCCCGTGCTTCTTGCCTATTTGTTTCGAAAAAATATTTTGCTCGATAACAAAAAAATTTAGCCTAAAATCTGAAAATTGATGTTTTGTTATTTTTAATTAAAAATGCTATAAACATAATTGCAGGATCGCAGCACGCTGGACTTGAGCCATTCTCGAATCTCGATAGACTTATAAATGACGATCAAAGTATTTTTTGTGAAACACGGGTGAGTTGATGAATTTGGTTTTTGTTTTTTAATGTTTACAAATTATTCATCGGTAAAACGTTGACGAATAACAAAACCATCCCGAATTGGCACGAATTATCTATCAAAGAGACCCTTCGTTTGTGTGTGTTTTTTTTTTACATTTACATTTTTTCGTAAAATTTGAAAAAACGAGCAACGAACAAGGATTTTTGAAAAAATTTGAAAAATTTTAAATTTGCACTTCCTCACTACAAAGTTACTTCTATGAGGAGATGGTTTTCGTAGTTTCGTAATCGTAGAGATGGCTTTCGTAATTTTTTGCTTTCTCATGGAGAAAGCTTTGTAATGAGGAAGCAATGTGCAAGTTTTCAAATTGCAGGCTTGTTTCCTAATTTCGATTTGTCCTTGTAAAATTTAATATCCTGTCTCCTGGCGTACTTGTGTAAATTTTGAGGATCGATAATCTCAAATTTGCGACGGTTAGAAGGATCACGGATGTTTTTTTTTTTTTCGAAAATTTCAAATTTTTATGAAATCTGAACGTCTTGAGCGATTCTCGCTAAATTCAAAGTCAGCCACCCTTGTCCCATAGTATATTTATGTAAGAAGTTTTGGCTAAATAATCTCAAATTTACGAACGTTCCAGCGATTACAGAAATTTTTGTAAAATTTCAAAATTTAATGAAATCTGAACTCCTTGAGCGATTCTTGTCAAATTCATTGTGGAATATCCTTGTCCTCATGGCGTATTTATGAAAAAAGTTTTGGCTCAATAACCTCAAATTTACGAAAGTTTGAGCATTTACAGACTTTTTTCGAAAATTTCAAAATTTTATGAAATCTGAACCCCTTGACCGATTCTTGCCAAACTTATCATGGAATATCCTTGTTTTATAGCGTATTTATGAAAAAAGTTTTGGCTCAATGACCTCAAATTTACAAAAGTTAGAGCAATTACGGACTTTTTTCGAAAATTTCAAAAATTTATAAAATCTGAACCCCTTGACTGATTCTGTCCAAATTTATTATGTAATATCTTTGTCCTATAAAGTATTTATGGAAAAAGTTTTGGCTCAATAGTCTCAAATTTACGAAAGTTGGAGCAATTACAGACTTTTTTCAAAAATTTCAAAAATTTATAAAATCTGAACCCCTTGAACGATTCTTGCCAAAATTATTATGGAATATCCTTGTCCCATAGTGTATTTATGAAAAAAGTTTCGGCCCAATGACCTCAAATTTACGAAAGTTAGAACAATTACAGACATTTTCCAAAAATTTCAAAATTTTATGAAATCTGAACCCCTCGACCGATTCTTGCCAAAATTATTATGGAATATCCTTGTCCCATAGTGTATTTATAAAAAAAGTTTCGGCCCAATGACCTCAAATTTACGAAAGTTAGAACAATTACAGAGATTTTTCAAAAATTTTTAAATTTTATGAAATCTGAACCCCCTTGGACGATTCTTGCCAAACTTATTACGGAATATCCTTGTCTTACAGCGTATTTATGAAAAATTTTTTGGTTCAATGACCTCAAATTTATGAAAGTTAGAGCAATTAGAGATATTTTTCAAAAATTTAAAGTTTCATGAAATCTGAACTCCTTGAGCGATTCTTGCCAAACTTATTATGAAATTTCCTTGTTTTATAGCGTATTTATGAAAAAAGTTTTGGCTCAATGACCTCAAATTTACGAAAGTTAGAACAATTACAGACATTTTTCAAAAATTTTTAAATTTCATGAAATCTGAACCCCTTGACCGATTCTTGCCAAAATTATCATGGAATATCCTTGTTTTATAGCGTATTTATGAAAAAAGTTTTGGCTCAATGACCTCAAATTTACGAAAGTTAGAGCAATTGCAGACTTTTTTCAAAAATTTCAAAATTTCATGAAATATGAACCCCTTGAACGATTCTCACCAAATTCAATACCAAACATGCTTGTCCCTCAGCCCATTTATGTAATAAGTTTCGGGCAAATACCCTTAAATTTACCAAAGTTAGTCATCACAGACATTTAACTCTCCGTCGCACAGATGGATCGTTTCAAGACCCAGTCAATCCTGTGCAACGGAGCTAGTGAAAATAACCTGGGTCATGGAGGGTTGAAAAAAAAATTCAAAATCATCCATAATCAGAAACCCGTTATAAATTTTTTTGAAAATTTGCATAAAAAAATAGGGGTTTCAATAGCGTGCAAAGTTTCAGCGCGGTAGCTCCAGCAGTTCGAGAGATATTACAATTTCAATTTTTCAAAGACCCGTCTGCGCAGAAACTCATGCACGCGGATTTTTTCCAAATGTATTTTCTCGATTTTTTTTCACACATTAGCATCGAGAACTCGATTTTTTTTTCACCACAAAAGCAAAGCTTCCTCAATGAGGAAGCAATAAATAATAATAAACTCAACCCAGAAGATCCATAGCGTAAACGGGTCGTTCGGCCGCGAGATTGTCGAGATTGAGGCACCAGAGGGCGACACCGGCGGCCAAGCCATGAAGAAGAACAATCGGTGTCTTTGGCGATTCCTCGTTCAGCGATATCGTCCATATTTTGTCGGAGGAACCCACCACCGGTCCAATGTCAACGTACCATCCACGGTATGCGGTTCTCAGACCTGTAATGTTCATTAAAACGAACCTCTCATTAGTTTAATAATAAATCGTCAAAATGATGGAAAAATATTTTACGTCAGATTAATTAATTCTCAGCCACCATCAATCCTCGATTTAATTGTTTGCATTTATGTAAACAAACGAACAAAAATTCAACACAAAGGACCTGTAGTCAAATAATATTCCTAGGATTTATGTTCAGGGTCTTCTAATTTTCGCGGGCTGTAATTCAAAAATATGAAGGAATGTGATTGCCTATTTTTCAAGAATTAAAATAAAAAATTTCTCACGTGAATCCTGAAATGCTCACAAATTTGAGTAAGTTAATATCGGATAGATAGGAGATGGAGTGAAAAGTTTCAGTTCACGCTGGAAGAAAAGTGTACTCTCAGAATAATTTGGGGGAAAAAATACTTTCGTGCTATAGCACTTTAGTATATTTTGCGTTATCACGAGTTCAATGAATTTCAAAATTCATTCATGTATAATTTTTATTTAGGAATTGTTTTTGTTTAGGCATATGATATCCATCACTTTCGCCACTTTTTTTTTTTCATATCCTCTCAGAGATGTCGTTCATAATTGAGTGACATTTTGGTACTACTTGAAAGGAGTCTGTGAATTTTTTCAGAATTTCATATTAATACTTTTAGGAAATTATTATCATTTTTGTAATTCATATAACCTGGATCGAGTAAGTCTCATAAAAAAAAAGTTGTCGATGCAAAAAATGTTGTTTTTCACTGAAATTTGTAATTCAATGGGTCATTTGTATTTTTATTCTCATTGCAAAAGTTGTTTTGAGCATAAAAATCAAATGAGATGAATTTTTTTTTTTACTCAATCAGGCAATTTTGATTTTACTCTCAATTTGATGTAATCTACGGGGATATGTAACGAATCTAAAAAAAAAAATTGGCTTAGTGGAAATCGGCTATTGAATGGAGTAAAAAATTTTTTTCTAAAGTTTCAGCACGAAATCGCAATGGAGCGATCGTTTAAACGAGCAAGTGATCAGATCTGATGCAATTTCGTGTTAAAAATTTCGAAAAATTTCTTTTTGCCACATCAAGTAGCCGATGCTTACTGAGCCAATTTTTTTGCATGTCCGTCGCGTATCCCTATAGTTTACAAAAAATTGAGAGCAAAATCGAAGGTGCCCAATTGAGGGGGAAAAAATTTATTTAAATTCGCAAAAAACAGCCTTTGCAATAGGAATAGAAATACAAGACTTATCGCATTACAAATTTCAGGGAAAAATAACATTGTTCTTTTATTCTGTATACCAGCAACTTTTTTTTTTGCCAGACTCACCCAAGCCAAGCTATATAAATTACAAAAAAAAAAACTTCAGCTCCTACAAGGATTGATTTAAAAATCTTTAAAAAACAAATGTATTATTTGCATCCTAAGGAATCATCCGATAATTATTGGATATACGTTAATTTTGCTAAAGCAAAATTTTCTTTTATGCATTGCCGTAAACAAATTCGAGATTCGTGATAGGGAAACAATGAAAGACGATGACGATTAGGAAAACTTGAATTTTAAAAGTACTTTTACTTGTTCTTATCAAAATCGACTTTATCCCCGTTGAGAGTGGTCGTTATCGTCCACGGCAGCGCTCTCTCTCTCTCTCTCTCTCTCTCTTTCTCTCTCTCACCCCTCTTCGTCTCTTTCATACCATAACAAAAGCCTGATTCATGAATTAACTCGTTCGAAGCAGAACAAAGAGACGACAAGCGCGAGTTCTTGAGAATTTTTTTTTTACAAATCTTAGATTCGATCGAAACAAATATTTTTTATTTTCGTTTTTTTTTTACTCACACGAAAGAATTTTTTTTTCCGCGGCTCTCAGCATAGTTGCCGAAGACCACGACCAGCTGAACCAGCCCCAGATCCAACTGTAAACATTACGAAAGTATAGGGCGTCTCAGTTTCAACGTGAAAATTACGATCGCATAATTCAAATGAATTTTCCGATAAAAGGAAGTTCACATTCTTGTTAAAAAATTTTATATTAAAACTCAACCTTTTGATTTCCAGCAATTGGGAATTTTTCAAAATTTTTTTCTCACGCATTTTAACGAGGGAGATTTTTTTTTCATTCCCGGTGAGCGTGAAATTCGATATTGATGGTGAAAAAAAAAAAAATTTGATTTTCGAAAAATACGTCCTGACTTTTCGTTTTCGAGAATGTTTTTCGGAAAAATTGCCAATACAAAAAATAAATTGTCTTTTTAACCGCAGAGGCGAAGTGGGTATTTTTGTTTTTATAATATATTTAAAATTTAATTTTGAAAATTGGAAAATTCGATTAAAAAAAAAATACAAGGAAAAGCAATCCACTTTAGGCTGTTTTTCAAAAAGTTCGTTATTTGTGCTGTGAATTTTTTACAAAATATATTTTAAAATAAGATTCTGGCTTCCTTCAGGTTTGTCGAATTAAAATTAAATATCGAGTTTTTTTTCACACAGTCCTTTTCAGTACAACATTTTTTTTGCTATTCTTATCGAGATCTTTTCACCATCAATAATTACAGCAGACCAGAAATACAATGTTTGGACGGAATTCCAGAAAAATAAAAACAAAAAGAAAAAAAAAACCTCCCGAGTGTTTAATCCCATTTTGAGAAATTGAGTAAAGCATGAATTATGAAATAAAAAAGTTTTAAAGTAAAAAATTTTCAGGGACTCCTGGGCTGATGGAATTTCGTATTAAATTTTTTTTTTTTAATTTTTATTTGGGTATGTACACGACGTTAGATGTGTCTCAATCGATTCAAGTATTATTCATAACAAACTATTAATTTAAAAAAATATATATTTTTATTATAAAATGTTTATATATTTTTTTTATTCTCATTAAAAATTATGTTCATATGATATATAACATGTACTTAAAAAAAAAAAAAATCCAAGATGATTATGAAATACCAATTTGATTGTGATTATTATGAATATACTATTTTGAAAATTTGAAAAAAAAAAATTGCTAAACGGACCACGGAGGCATGATAAACGTTCAAAACAATCGAGGGGATTTACGATGTTGACAAACTGCACGAATATGCAAGGCCAAATGTGAATAACATTGAGCACGAAATACTTATTATGAAGTTATTATGAAGAGATCGAGTATACGTCATACAGAAACGGAATTACAAAACGGGGATGGGAATAAATGAAAAAAAGAAAATAAATAAATTAATAAATAAAACAAAAGTATAATCTGCGTAAAGTGATAAAAATTTAATTTGAAAAATAAACTTAATAAAATCCCAGTTTTTATTTTAAAAAATCCGATTTTGCCAAACAAATAAATTAATATATATAAACAAATAAATAATGACAAAGTTAAATTAAAAATGCAACAGAATACTGATTATTCGCGTTAAAAGCCATAGTAATTAAATGCAATGCACGTAATTTAAGGATGTACAATCCTAGTCAAAAAAAGTTTTGGTGAGAATTTCAAGTACTTCGCGTTGAAGGAAAAATTTAAAAAAAAAATCAACCATATTGAAGACGATAATAATATCGATTTCCAATAATAAAAATGCCGAAAAACTATCAAAAAATTGTTTAAACAAAAAATTGTTGCAGAAATTTTCTGTAAAAATATTTTTCGATTATATGTAACAAATTCCTCGATTTTTCTGAATACATTTGAATTTTTCAAGAATTTTCTTATGGTTTGTAATTTATTTTTTTTAGAATTTTGAAAAACTGTATTTACAAAAGTATTCGTTTGACGATCCGGATACTTCGTAAAGTTAGTATAGAAACTTTGTACGAGAACATATCCAAAATTCAGCACTTTTCATGCAATTTTCAAAATTAAAAATTTTCAAAAAAAAAAAATAATAAAAAAACCATGAGAAAATTCTTGAAAAATTCAGATTTATTCAGAAAAATCGAATACATTTTTACAGGAAATTTCTGCAACAATTTTTTGATAGTTTTTCGGCATTGTTATTATTGGAAATCGTTATTATTATCATCTTCAATATGGTTGTTTTTTTTCAGATTTTTGCCTCAACATGAAGTACTTAAAATTCTCACTAAAACTCTTTTTGGTTGGGATTGTACGGGCGATACATCCTTAAAAAAAAAACTCAAATATAAATAAAATTTTGAGTAAAATGCAAAATTGGCATGAGATCGAGAATTAAAAAACAAATTGACGAAAATACAGTATCAAGGTTCAGTAAATTATTTGATCGATTCCAAAAAAAGGTAATCTCACGGATTTCTTTTTTACTAATATGAAAGAAAATTATGACGCACAGGATGCACGCTAATATGTAAAAATAATTTTTTAAAAGTAATGTTAAAAAGAATCCATCAAAGAGAAGTACAAAAGAAAAATCGTGACAGGCTTAAGATAAAGAGAAATAAATATAACCTATCGCTCTTTCCAATCATGATACTTCATTTCCGGATGACAGACCTCTGTGTGTATATCGAGCACTTTTTTTTTCACACCGAGAATAACAACGTCATCGATGCGAACAAGATTGAAAAAAAGGCAAGATAAACGCTCGTTTGTGTATACACAAACTTGATGACTCGGATGAACAAGAAAATTTTAAAAAATTCGCAGTCACGATGATTTCAAACGAAAAAAAAAAATTTAATATTTTCGTGATTGGGTAAAATTGAATACGAGAATTTTTGATCGAAACGAGATTTCGTGACGTAATCGACGAGTTTGAACGAGCATGACTCGCGAATTTAGGAAGATGAGCAATATTTTACATCACACTGAACGAAAATTACGCCTGTATTACGTTATTAAGAGAGGGAGAAGGCCATATGTGCCGTTATATAGGAACTTGTATATTTATAAAGTGTTGTGTATATGTCGAGTCTCGTGGCGTTCCTTGACCAGGAAAAGAGAGGGGGCAGGGGGAAAAAGACGACGCGTCGTAAATCAGCAGCGTGAACATTAGATGGCGCGGTGGTTTGGGAAAAGCGATTAGTGAGGTTAGGAAACGTCGAAGATAGAAGAAGAAAATAATGACAATTTTTTTGAAATCGCAGAATAACGTTAATCTTAACTTCCTTATAGAGATTTGTTCTCGGGAACATTTTGTTTTTTCAAGCTCTCAATGCTAAACCCAAATCCAAATTTTTTTTAAATATCGGAGAAAAACAAGTTTGAAATATGAAGTCATTCGCTTTACCCCCTCCCACGGATATTTACGTAACGGTGGGCCAAATATCGATAAATGCTTGCTACGAGCTACAGCAGTGGGGACGCTATTAAAGACGTTCGCTATTCAAATAAAAAATTACATATTGATCTGAAATTTGGACATTATTTTCGACTTTGATAAAATGAGTCATGAATTTTGTCAGAATTGTTCATCGCACATTTCCGTTGATATCGTAATTTGAAAATTCACTATGCAAAACGTGGGCTGTTGTGGCGAGTCAACTTTGAGCTTTCATAAGAAAAAAATATGCTATAAAAATGAGATTTTCTGATTTTTATGGCAGACATTTATAAATAAATCATTTTTTAATCATTATAAAAAAAAATGGTTTCGATTCACCGTCCTATTTTTCACAATATTTAATTTCCTAAACGCGTGTTTCAGCTTTTCCGAATGAAAAATTACGGCAACACTGTAATCTGCAATTCATGGCGGGCTATTCAAATTTCATAATCGCGTATTTATAATGATGCTATTGAGCTTCAAGGAAATCTATATAGTTTACCATTGATAATAGCATGATTTTGCATTTTTATTTTTAAAATTACACTTTTTCTATTTCTATACTGTAATAAAATTAAGAAAATCAATACTACAAATCAAATCGACGATACAACAAAAAATGAAATTAAAAAAAAAACGTCAGCTATAATGAATAATATTGTTGAGAGCAATTGAGCAAGTGGGTATAATTTTTATTATTTTCTTCTTTGACGTGAATCGTCCTTTCAACCAGTGTCATCTTTTCTGGCAATGCCAAGTCTATCAACTGCCAGCAACAATATTTTTTTTGCGCCCTGCTGCCATCTTTCGGAGACTGAATTAATTAAAGAATCGCTTTTCATCTAATGGATAATAACAGATAATAAATTTAGGATTGAAATGTAAATCTTTGATATTGTTTTTTTTTTCAAATATTATCTACGATTTAAAATAATATTTCTCAGGTTTTATAAAGTAAAATATTATAGAAGTAGGGTTGGCTATGGTCACGTGACCCTCTGTGCTTAAGGTAGTACGAGCACGAGCTTCCCGATTAGATAAAAATCTGAATTTTTGTACATGCCGTAGAAAAATTTTATAGGATAAGACATGGAAAATTTCCAAAGTGGGATCAACGATCACTCGAGTACGATTACTCGAGAACGATTACTCAAGTAATTAATTTTTAAAATCAAGATATTTAGCCCACACTATTTCCTGAATTCCGGGCTGACGTAGCTTTGAAAAAGAAATGTAAATAGTTTGCGATTAGAATTCGATCAATAGAGAAGGAAAAAAAATGTCAAATGTGTAGAAAAATATCACAATTAAGTACGTCTTAGAAAGAATAGAGGTAAACGAATATTTTGATCTAATCTGAAATGACTAACTTGTCGCGTACTATGTAGATTTGGCAAAATCGCATTACGTCAGTTGTGCTTCGATCAAGGGGATGAGACTGAAAGAGTGTGGGATATTTTTTTTTCCAAGCGAGCAATTTACTAATATAAACTGGATAATTTTGAAATATTCTTGAGTGAGACTACATAGGTTATGTATCTATTGTTTTCCTCTCTGTTAATCGTCAATTTACTACGAAATAATGGATAATTGTGAATTAAGGAGGTACGACTAGTTCTTTGGAGTAAAAAAAAAGTCTAAATTTATTTTACCCACAGTTGTTCTGATTTATGTTTATTTGCGTTGATTATTCATATTATCGATTATAATGTGAAAAATTTTGTGGCAAATGATTAATTTATTGCGCATGAACTAATAAAAACTGAAAAATTAGATTGTCAACGACTCGATAGTAGTCTCCATCATAATAATAATGACATGTCTACCACAAAAACGGACTAAAAAACATTTTAAAAAATCAGCCGAAAACCTATTAAAATAGACTTGAATTACCTCAGTGGAATTAATACGATCGGTAGAATGATAATTAAACATATAATTGATACGTGATAAATAATAAAACTCCATAAATAACACGATGGAATTTGAAGTAAACACTTGGCAACGTCGCATTGGCGATGCTATAAGTTGGTATACGTGACCAACGAAGATGACTCTATCTTCGTTGCTAATATCAAAACAAAGCTAGGTTATGTTCGCCGAAACCCATCAGCTGTTACTCGCGACGTTGCTAAGTCTGTGGGTGCTATTTGATCGTTCTGACCATTTACAACCGGAAATTGAAACTTTTTTATGATGTAGTGCCAGAACTATACGGTGAAGAGTAATTTTTCAATTTTTTACAATATCTATTATATCTAATCTATCAAGTTTCAGTTTTTCAACGGGTGTAGTTGGATACGCGAGCAGCAAAACCGTGATCACAGCACTTCCGGTTAACCGTCTCCATAAGACGACGTGCTTTAGTAACTCAAACTGCTCGACTTTGCAATTTTATTACGAATAAACTAAACGGTCAATATAGCTCAAATTTTGGCAATAGGCGCATAAAGTATTCGGCAAAAACATATAAAAATTTCAAGTCCGTCAGTTGGATTCTTCATACTAGTCGTACCTCCTTTTTAAAATCACAGATTTTATATAGGTTACGTTTATATCATTATATATTGCCATTATATTTTCCTGTATATTTGTTCTGAAATATCGATAAGGGATAGAGAGGGTTGCCACATTTATTAGTAGATTCGTGGAATGATGACCGTTCGGAATTTAACAGATTTTGATTTATAAAAATCCACATATGGTCATAGCATATAATTCTAAAAAAATCGATCATCAGTAATATAATAATATTATTATTATTATTATTGTTGTTAAATTTGTTTATAAATCGTTTTATAGAATTTTCCTTTTTCACAATAATCCGCTCGTACTACCTTAAGCAGTATTGGCCGCGATCAATACTGGGATGGGTGATCGCTTAGTCGTGCTTTGCGCGCCATCTGCCGAACGGGAGGGGCACTTCTTCCCGAATTTCTGGTGATAAAACGAATGAAGCTCAGTAAAATTGTAACTACGTTTATCAGTCAGGTTTTTCCGCGCTTTCCCTGTGCCCTCGTGTAAATTCAATACGGTGCATTAAGGGGAAAAAAAATTATTGCGGTCAATACTGAGGCCAAGGAGATATCTAGGAATAAAATTGAGGCATTTCGATATCACTGATCTGATCAAGAAATCTACAGAAAAACCCAATGCTTTTCTGCAGGATTGCAACTGCGTGGCTCGCTAAATTTTTTTTTTCATAAAATGACTTTAAATTGATACAATTTTTCGTTGAAAATTTTTCAGGTGCTTATTTTTATACTATAATGGTATAATTAAATTTTTCGTCTATCACCGAGCTATGTTATATTAAAAATAACAACTTTAATTAATGACGCGAGTCGTGGCAACAACGTTGATTGAATGTTTTACCGTTGGCCAACCTGTCAGATTCGCGCGTGCGCAATAACTTCACATGTTACTCGTGAATTGAATACCCATGGAAGTTATTTTTTTAGTACGTTTCAAATTGCGCGCTCTCGTGAATGCTTCCGACGTTGCCAAGCATTCACTCGCTTTATTTTCATGCGTTAGCTTATGTTTTGGCTTGTAACTAATAAACCAGATGCAGGAACCTATTCAAATTTGTTGACAGTCATTTTAAAGATCTAATAAAGATCTGACATAAATTTCATGCGGGTGGTAATATTTTAATGGAATTGGCAGCTCAAACAAATATCGCTCCCGTTTACTCTCCGTGTGTAAGCCAAATTTTTGAAAATTATTTTTATAAAAACGACATGGTGGATTGACATGAAACTTGAGCAGTTCACGCTTTATATATTTGTCATTTATATTTTTTTTAAATTGAGTTGGTGATAAGATTTTCAAAAGTATCGAAATGCCGTAACACATTGAAAGGGACAAAGGGTTAGGAAATGGACCACGTAAAAAGCCAAAAAACACGGTACGATTGGAAAAATAAATGCAAAAAATTATTTAAAAAAAACCAAATTTAATTATTTTTTTTAATTTAAAAAATTTGCAAAGTTAACAATATTTCGTTTGTTCGTTGTTAAAAAATTTTTCAAGTTTGCAAAATTAACAATATTTTGTGGCTACAATACATGTTACATCTATATTTTCATTACATACTTTGCAAATAAATATAATGTATACGAAATATATTTTTTTTAAACGTGAAATATATATAAACATGGATTTTGCATATAAAAAAAATATTTTTTTTTACATCTTATTGTACGCAATGAAAAGTGATTCTGTGACAAATTTTAGACCCTCTAACTGTATTGTTTTTCGAGGTGGGGGGGGGGGGGGAGGGGGGGGGGGGGAATTAATATCTTCCTGTATAGCAAAATATATACTCCACTGTATTATTTTTTATGCGTAAAAAAGAGTCCAGATTTATGGGAAAAAATGGTACCTGGTCGTGAGGGGGGGAGGTACATCTTGAAACCTCAATTCACGAAAGAATTTAATAAAATCAGCTATATAAAGTCCCCCAGGATGCAAATAGGTTATTATATTTTCTCCTCAAAGTTCTCGTTTTGTTTTCCTAACTTAAATTCATGTTCACATTGTCAGATTAGAGTGGGATGAGGATCTGATTAATTAGTGGATTTTTGAGTTCTTTTCAAATATGTATTATTTTTTTTTTTTTTACGTAAATTTTTGCCAAATTTATCATGAAATACAATATTTCGATAGAGATTGCGAAAAAAATATTAAAAATTACTTTGCGATAACATTTTTTAGATATGCAGAGAATGCGATAGAAGAGTGAAAAAATAATACGATTTTTTTCTCAGTCGACAGAGTTGGTTAGCATGAATTACGGTCCTGCATACACGATCGTAAATATGTGTCTATATGCGTGGTGAGGCCTTGCACGGTCAAGGTCACGTGGCAACCGCGAGTGAGAATCGTTAAATTAATATAAATTCATATCACGACGGGTTGAACGGGAAATAAAAATATTAAAAAAATAAACACAGCAGCGAAAGATCACTATGATCTACATTTTTCATGAATTCCGAATTACAAGCACATTTATGACTCTAAAATTTTCAATCTTCCAAAAAAAAAAATTAGGAAGAATGGAAGAAAGAAAAATAATTACCTGCCCGCCCTTACAGTTCGCAATAAATCAAAGTTTTTCCATTTTTTTTTGTCAATATCCACGATAATAAATATCTTCGCTGAATTAAAATTCAAGATTATTTGAATGTAGAACGAACATTGATTTTTTTTTTAGATTATAATTTTTTCATCTTTTACGACAGTGAAGTAAGAACTAAAAAAAAACAATTATTCGTCACTAAATAATTTTCAGGGTTTTCAACATTCGAAATTACATGAGGTTTTTCTAATTTTTCGTTTTCTCATATTGACCAAAAGGCTTTGTTTTCGAATTTTTATCGTCGAAAGGGTTTGTAAATCGATTAAAATTACGAAGTTTTTTTTTCGTTTTTTGGAAAATTTATGAGAAATGAAAAATGACGGGAAATGTATTACGATGTACAGTTTTCACGTTGTTAAGAATCTCGAAACAATGCTATTATTTAAAAGATTTTTGTTTTCGAGAATTAAATAGTATAAAAAAATAGAAGGATCATTTACCTGCTCGATTTGACTAATTCTACTTCTGCCATTTGTTGCTATAGTCGTTTCGTCGTAATTATAATATATATATATATATATATTATTTCGCCGAGTAAACTAAACCTCTCGTGTTTCTTATTCTCTTGTACGCACACACAATGACGTGTGATCGATCTCCACACGCATATCACATGTATTCGCGAGGGACACGTCACGTTTTCGAAAAATTACGAAAATTATTATCACGAATGGATCACTGAACGATTTATCACGTAATAATGCAGTATATACATTTATATATACACGCATATATATTTGACGATTTATCGGTAAAAAGGAACGACAATTTCATCACAGGCATCACTGGTCACTGGTTCCTTCCACACTGTTCTCTGTTCTCTGTTCGTTGCTTAGGGCCACAGTCGTCTGCTGCTGCTGGAAGTGCGCGCGCAACCTTCAGTGGCTCCCTCTCTATGGGTCGGTTGTTCCGCCTCTAGGTAAAATTTATCTAACGAGTAACCGATTTAAAAATATTGGATCACCCGTCAAATGAATTTTATCCGGAGGTAGAACAACCGGCTCTATATTTTTTCTCCTATCACATCATTTGCCTATTTATCGTTACGCTCTTTTCAAGAATTATTTAAAAACGGAAGAGCTTATGGCTCATGCGCACCTAGCAGCTTTGAATAATGACTTCTTTTTTTAATTTTCTAAATTGTATTGTGTCGTGCTAGTATCGTGTGGTCGGTAAATTTCATATTTACCAATTAATACCATTTTGCATTTTGCGATCATAAATAGAAAAATTGTTTTTACCTTTTTTCAATTAAACGATTTTTTTTTCCATTAAAATTATATCGTGAATTTATTATTATTGGTAATGAAATTTGTGTTTTATGGCATTTGAAAAGTTATATAGATTTATATGGAAAAAAAATTAAAGAAGTTGCATCGAGATAGCGAGATGGTTTTATGCGTTACATTCGAACATAGAATCGAGATGAAGTTTTTTTTAAAATTATTTTTACTTTATTTTTAGGTCACCCTTTATCATGGAACAGCGACGACTCGCGCTATGAACCCTTTGCTCGAATTTGCAGCAATTTTTTTTGACGTATTTGACCGAAATTCGAAAAAATATTTTAAATTTAATATGAAAGAAATTGACTAAAAAAACATGTTAATAAACTTTGGCTTTGCCGAAAATTATTTTTTTTCAAAGCTTACCCCCGGTATGGATTTTTATAAATTTTTATACATTTTTAAATATTCATTATTATTATTATTATCATCGGAGCTGTAGGTTGTACCTACAAATATTAATATATTTTTTGAGATACAAAAGACATCTTGACACATGCTTTTTTCGATTTTCTTTTCGAAAAATAAATGTGGGCTCAATGATTTATCGTTCCCTGCATTACCGACGAAACTCCCGTTTTTCTGTCGTATCTACGAATCTTTTGTGAATTTCGTCAAGCTTCCGAAATTTCTCGACAGATGCCACAAGCATATACTTTACCGGGCGGGCAATTCGTTGTGAATCGAATAAGTGTTTCGCTGGGCACGCAGTCAAAGGGATGTTTCTGATTTTTTCCATCAGGAGGCTTTTAACGGGAAATCTTTTCGAATAAATAAAACTACTGGTTGTACAAATTTTTTAAACTCTCGGCGCATTAATTTCCATGCTCAACTTTTTTTTTCCAAACCAACGAGTTAAAAAATGCAATGCACAGAAAATAAAAGTTTGTAACAACAAAGTCGTAGTTTTCGATAGACTTTCCATCGACGTTTTCGTCATAATTATATTTAGCTTGTAATATTAGCATATCAAAAACAAAACTATTTCCTCAAAAAATACACTTCATATTTTTGTCAGCCATCAAGTTTACAGAATTTTGAAAATAACATCGTCAGAATCGACTGAAGTAATTTTAATCCCTCGAAATTATCATTTATTTTATGATGTCACTGATAATATATATTATTCCCTAGCAATGATTTTTCAAAAATACTTGTGTTTAATAGCAAAATAAATCAATCTAACAAGGCCGATAAAATTAAAAAAAAAATTCAATAAAAAGGTGACGAAAGATTTTTCTTCTTTCTATCCCTATTCTAGCGAGATACATTGAGAACGAAAAAAAAAAATACAACATTGTCTCAATGTGTTCATCCAAAAATCTGAAACAATTATCACCGATAAACAATCTACGCTACAAAATCGCAAAGCTTTAAAAAATTTCGTTAGGTCGATAAAAAAATGTGGCTGGATTGATGGAGAAGCCCTCGTATTGTGAATATACATCGAAATCGGTCTGTGATGCTTTCTACTGTCCGGTGAACTCGACAATAAGCGTCATTCGTTCCAATCAGCACATCCTCATTGGGCATCAGAGTCGCATTGATATGTACATACTTCATGCACATATATATATATATATATATATATATATATATACATATGTATGTATTCTTACACCCTGGTGCTGTCATGATTCTCATGACTATCGTGTATGTTGGGGCAATTGTTTGGCGAATTTGTCGTTATAGACACACATCATAACATTATATACATTTCTAACTTACCATGGAGTGTTATCCCGTATCTTCTATAATCTCTCACATGTGATATAGGCACAAATATGTATGTTACATATTATGTACAATGTACATGAAGCATAAAATTACGAGGTTTCACGTTCTCATGTGATTTTCGACACTGTGGTAATTCATAACGGCACAGGAATTTCCGAAAATCAATTAAAACATATGTTCACTTTACACCGCAGTTTCATCGAGCTCCAATTTTCCACCATTTTATCGAACCATATTATATAGTTTTTTTATCCACATTCGAGTAAAATGGAATTTGTAATTTTTTATTCACAATATGAGACTATCGAATTTAATTCACTATAGGAAGATGCAGGCTCGCGGTTTGCTTTCTATATTTTCTCTTTTTAGGTTAGGAATAACCGGGAGAGCGTATACGCGCGTTTTTCTCTGCTTCCCGACTTCCCGCGTGCCATACTTTTATAGGTTATGTTGATTATAATCTTATTTGATGTTATATGCACTTAAGAGTCATCGAGCGAGGGCATACGAAGCGCCAAGTGGACAATAAGCGAACTAAGATTTGTAGAGAAACGTATTTTTCGGATTTCGCCGAAAATATAATAGTATCGCACAATTGAATATAAAAAATAAATTCCTTCGACTAGTAAGAAATCCCGTCTGGTCCTCCGCTCCGTGGAAATTTTTTTTTTTGAAGCACAATAAATTATCGAAAACTCGAGGCGGCTGTCGTTTGCCCCCACTCTTTTTTCGCCAATTGATAAATACATTTTATTATGAATTTCATGCATATCTGCCACTCTTCACCGGACCAGACGGAGCTGCTTGCCACTTTATTGCACTTCTTAAAAAATAATCTAAGTTGTTTCGTTGAAAAACAAAGCGATAATCCGAAAAATACACACGGAGACGTCAAAGCCGTGCTTACGGCTATATGACAGTACATGCTTAAGTATTTCACAGTTCCGGCTACTAACGCTAGGTTCGCTAGTCACGGTTGTCGGTAAGAGCGGAGAAGCAGCAGTGATGGCGTAAGCGTAAAGTGAGCCCTGAGATAAAATAAGCTTTGAGGATCAATGGGGGCAATCGGGGCCCTTCATGAAACATGCGCCGCCACTGTAACATTTACATTCTACCCTATCGACATCCGTAACTTTTTGCTGAATGCATTGGTTGACATATCTGCCGCAAGCGGCGCTAACTTCGACATGCATGTTTTTCAAATTTTACCGCGAGAGGCGCTACTCTCGATTCTGAGTTGGTCACGTGTGCTCGATGACTCTTAAGGCGATGTATCACACCCTTCGACCACCTCGAAAACGCGAATTCTACTTTCTCCGAGATGATACAAGCGATCAGGATGAAATAAGCTTAGTCACTGCAGTATGTTGGCAAAAAGTGGCTAAGCTTTTTGTATTGCGATCAGTTGCGTCGTTTGGGAGAAAGTACCTTCAAGAATTTTCAGCTCTCTCTCGCACTCACGTATCACGTGGTACATGCGCGACTTCGCCTCATTGCCTCAATCGACTGCGTACACGACATCTACAGCCAATTAACTGCGTATAATAAGCGGTATCTCGCAATTCGATATATTTCTTTAAATGTCTTTTATTTTTAAAAGCAGGGGGGGGGGGGTATCGAGATGTTTATCAAAGTGGATTTGAATGTCCGAATACCTCGATTAGTCGAAACAATGATCTCATCGTCCCTCATTTTTCCGGAAATGCGATTTCTGCCAAAATGTAATCCGTGCGAATAATCGACTACCCCAATTCCATATCGATTACGACAACATGCCAAATTGAGACCCGTGTGAATAAATGGTCAGAGCATTTCGCAATTTTTAATTCAAGTTAATACGAAGTACGGAGTCAGTGCCTCTGAGATCCGACTGTATATATCCGTCCACCGAGTAATCAAGTTTTCGGGGGTTAATCGAACCAAACAGAATTAAAAATGATCGAAACGAGTGATTCATTAAATACTTGTTTAGCAAGTTATAGGTTTTTATATTCAAAAAGTTTTAATAAGTGCATGGATAAGAGGCGTCGAACGGAAGTCCAAGATACCGGCTGATATAAACCTCATACACTTATCCCTTCTTTTCAATCTATACTTGGCAAATCTCGTAATCTGTCGTCTGCGTGTGTCATGCTCCAATATCCCACGTGCCCTCGTTGATCTGGATATCATATAGTCAACGGCGATATAGCAACACTTGCGGATACAGCACATTCTGAAAAGGGACTCATTATATATATATATATATATTATATATATATGTGTGTAAGGTGCTACGTCGGTTCACATCAGGCGTAACGATATCCGGCGTGGCGAGAAATGTCGTCTGCTCTGGGCTGCTTTTACTTCGGCCAATCAGTGACCACGAGAGGCTACGACGTCGTGGAAGTTCGTTAAACTTCGGGGCAGTTCGTTAAACTTTGAAAAAACTTCGGGGAACTTCGTCGTCGATCGGGAAACGATCCAAGAACCCCCATCGCTGTCCTCACTCCCACAACTAATAGTAACGTCGGATATCGAACGAAATAAATTTCATACACCCGCACCCGAGCTACACCGCGAGCAATGCTCAGAATTTAGCTTGAAGCGAGAGTGGCAAAAGCCGCAAAAGCTTCTAGTGAATTTACGGCCTTCGACAAATACTATATTGCGTCGTTTGTGCTATGCTGAAATCTCGATTATGACAACTAGTCGCTAATACATAATAAAGAAACTAGGCGACTGGCTAAGGGCCCCCATTTTTTTCATAGGCTCCACCCCAAGCTTACGCTAGCTGACACATGTTCTTCCGGAGTTACAGAATCCCGGTACAGGATGAGTGTAACATTTACAGTCGAAAGAATCTCTTTCCGTATCTCTTCCATTAGTTAATTTGACAGCACGACGGCTGTTGCTGCACACTGTTGAAATCGTGTGGATTCCTAACCGATGACAATATTAAAGATTTTTTGGAATACACCGAGATGCAAGAAAAAGTATTTTGATTCCAAAGTTGCTGATTCTGTTTTTTAATCTCATATGAAGCATGGATAGGACTGGGTCATGACATACGAAGTTAATGTTACAACTATATGAAGTTCTCCGTGAAAAAACACATTAACCCGATCCATAAAATCGAAGTGCTAATGAATTTTCAACGTCGAAATAATCGTTATAAGATTGGAAAAATTCCAGAAACATCGGAGATTAATCTTCATTATTATTCGATAGTTAATCATAATTCTCACGATCACGATACATAACCTCAATTCCACGGAAGCGATTATTGGTAATTATAATGATAAACGATATGAAAGGCATTTGAGATAACCTCATTGGACAGAATGTTGGAGGGTCCTTAGCGGGCACGCGACACCTCAAATGAATAGTCGACGGCTCGAACAATTCCTCATTTCATCGGGTTCGTCAACGATGAACCACTTTTCTAAGCAGATAGCTGAACCTGAGTCATCGAGGCCCGCATATATATATACGTCTTACAATGTCTCAGTGTACTCACTACATTTATACATTTCTTTTATCAATGTATAGCATAGCATCGGAATATGTTTCGATGGATCCTATGGTTGCATCGTGAAGATTGGACATTAACGTATCGGGTGCACATTTTTAGAGCTATAATATTCCGATATAAAACGGACAGAGGATTGTGTAAATATCCTTTAGCCGGAATAAGATGCCCTTAATTTTGTAGCTCTACATCATTAAAAGATATTCAAGTACAAAACCGACTGCATACACGATTGAGGGTCCACCCATCCTCTGAATCTCGTCATTAGGAGCCCGCAGTCTTTCGATTAATATATACACACATTACTTCGGTGTGACAGGAGTTATAGTACTATGTATGTACAATTGCAAGTCCCGGGCGCTCCCACGACTCTCTTGAAGTCATTAACTCGGGGGGCTTTGGTTCTTTAACGGGGATGTAATTAATTTCCGAGCGTTCGCGTGAGTTGAGAAACAGGAGATGTGAATATAAGCATCAGAGATCAACGGCAGTACATACAGTCTCTATATTATGCCTCTGGTTTTTGTGTCTGCTTGCCTCACACGCGACGCGTGCCCTTTGTGAATGAGGAGTTGATGAATTTTTTTTTACGTTCCTTCACATACTTCAAGAGGGACAGCAAGGGAAAGTGTGGTTATCTGACAATCAACTTTTCAGCAGTAAAGTTTTTTCCATCAATCGGATACTGATAATTTCTTTCGAGTGAAAAATTTTTATCTGAGACTTTGTCTACTCAATCTAAAAAATATGGATGACAAAATAAAAATTCTAGTGAAAGTTCCACGTCACAAATTGCGAGTGATTCGATTCTTATGAAAATCCGTAACTGGACGAATCCAGTGTGAAAATTTCGAAATTAAAAATAGCTGACCAAGAAAAAATGGGCCACTCGGTTTTCATAAAAAGTGGTATCCGATAGTTAATAATGAGGGACAATTCTTTCGGATAAAAAAAGCGCTAAATAAATAATATTTTATTGCTACCAATGTGGCACTTGTACCACGTTTTTTTGGGCTTTATACCACCAACAACGCGTTCGCTACATTCGCGTTTAATATTTTCGTCATTTCGGTTAGAAATGAAGTCGTAATAAGCGTGACGATAGCGACTGTCTAGCAATGGATGTGTTCGGCCGAACTGAGTCCTGAATAATCTAAGTAAGTTACTAAGAATATCTAACCCAGTTTTCGGCCGAGACACTTTGTAGATACTAAGCAACTCAGCTTCGACACACCATCTTAGTATCATTCCTGTAGTACCTACCATGGTACCTGCATACAATTCAAACGACTCGTTGCGACCATTCGACTGCGTCAGTCAGTAAGCGTGTCTAGACCAAAACAGGCTGAACTCAGCCGCTTAGAGGTAAAATTTGTTTCGACTGACTGTCTTACTTAAGGCATGTTCCTTTTTTCACTGCTACTGGCAGCGCTGCAAACGCGTTCCGATATACGGTTGCAACGCGCTGCAAGACTCCTATGACGTGAATAGGGCCTTATCCGCCCGCTTGATGACCTAGTACGCGCTGCGGCTACTGCGGCCAGCACCCAGAGACATCTGCAGTGAAACCAATATGACGTCAAAATGGGGGCAAATTAGCGCCAAAATTTGTTGAGATACGGCATCGGCGTCACAATTCCTAACCTCCATATCTGTAAACTACTCTTGTGTCATCCTATCTGGAAAGACATGCGTCACTCTAAAAAGCGAACTGCGAACTGTTCCGTTATACAGTGCTGCAAAAACTGAATTCTAACCTCCGCAGTGCGCTGCAAGCTGCCATATTGTAGAGTCCCTGAAAAAGAGAGTCTGGCCATTAGTCTAAAACATGGCCGCCGTTCTCAGTGTGTAGGTGTATCGGTATGTATCGATGTGTATATGCGTGTGTAAGCTGGTGTAAGGCGTAAGTGTCAAGTGTCAACAAAAACGAATGATCCTTGTATGCGAGGGATTATACTAAATTATTGTAAGTACATAATGCGAAATCGCAATACATCGTAACATAAAATTGTCAAATTTAAGGAGAAAGTTGACGTGTGGTTAGGGGCAAGGAAAAATCGATAGTATTAAAAGTTTTTAGAGGTTAGGGCGTATCTTACTTGAAAATTGAAAAAAAATTTCGTAGATTTTTAAATGGGAAAATGCTGCATACCTGGATGCCCGGTTCGTTCACTGTATTTATGCTCCACGTCCTTCAAACTGTAAATTTCCTAAATTAAATACTACATTTCTTACCAATAATGAATTATTTTCGTAAATACATGTTAAAAATGTTGCGAATATGCCTATTTCCCCTTGAACATAGGTTCGTTCCATTACTATATTTCAAATGAGTGGCCATGCGCGCCAAGCCTCTCATTGGCGCAGTTAAGGATGTATGAGCACAAGGCGGCGGGGAATAAGCGAAAACGTGGGCGCGGGTGAGCGCGGTGAGCGAGGGGCACGCATGAAACAAGAGAGAGTCGGACCGCTCATTATCCGACCCACGCTAAAAATTTCCTTAAAATCGATAATTGTATGTCAAAAGGTTCGTTAACCCCCATTTTTTATGGAACGTATGTAATCGTGATAGTTTTCTGAACATTTAACAGTTTTAATATTGATCGTATCTGATCGTGAAAGATACGAATTTCTGTTTCAAAGTTGCGTCAGCCCAGAATTCGTATATGGCGTGGGATAAATATCTTGATTTCACGAATTAATTACTCGCGTAAAGAGTCGTTGACCCCCTTTGAAATTTTGCAGGTTTTATCCTATAAAGTTCTGCTATGGCATATAAAAAATTCAGATTTTTATATGATCGTGAAGCTAGTGCTCATACATCCTTAAGGAAGTACCCTCGGTACGACGTAAGCCAGAGAATTTTAACCTTCTACTTGAGTAACGTAGTATATAATTTGGCAAAATCGCATCCCTTGCTTTAGTGTACGTGCTCACGTACAAGTATAATACTTATGTATAGGACACTGAAGCAGCCAGCGAGCGGTTTCTGTGTGTATTATTAATTTGAAAAATGAGCGAAAACAGGTATTATTGGAGAAGAAAAAAATGTTCCAAAATAATTTATGATAATTGAGTGCGACAAAGTGAAGTGGGCAAATCGATTCCCAGTGTTTACGGGAAAAGAAATATTTCTAACCTAAACGATGACTTTAAAAATGATGCAATTGACGGCTGTCGCGTTGTCACGTCTGCGAATTGCTCGAAAATCTTGTCTTATTTTTAGTTATTTCTCCTAACACAAGCAAGCTTTATATGTTTTGGAAAGAGTAAAATGTTCATGGGATATTCGTTTACATCTCCTTCAAATTTTATCAAAATCTGTTTGTTAATTCCAACTTGATAAATGATAATGTGCGTCAAAATCACAGATTCCCATAAGACCCCATGTTAAGAGCTTCGAAATGAAAATATTAATATCTTCTTTCAAAGTCAACCAAAGATTACAAAAATTTAACTCAGTCATTTTTGGAAAGGTTTTGACATCTCTGCAAATTTTCGTAATTTTCTGTTTGTTAATTGATTTACCGATGGTACTTCCTTAAATTAGGTCTAAAACATGGCCGCGCCAATAGGAGCTCGACTCCAATGGCCAGACTCTGTTTTTCAGGGACTCTACCATATTGTAAGTACTGGCAGTGAAAAAAGGAACTCAGGACTTAGTTCGGCTGAACACACCCAATAGCTTTTTGCAGGCTAGATGTATTGATTTCTAGATGAACGAAATAATGGGTGCGTTTTATTTGCCACTTCTAGGAGCTTCTGGAAGCAAAAGTTGGAAGTGAAAGTGCGGGAAGTTGTAAAGCTAAATAAAACTGCCTTTTGCGAAAGATGAAGGAAACCTTAAAACCGACATCTTTCGAGTTTTTTTCGACAGAAATTGACAGCACGTGATTGGTTGAAAAAAAAAATCGCTAAAACTAAAAAGTCTAAAAGAGAAAGAAGAAAATTCGGACGTATTGAGAGAGCAACGTATTAGAAACAGAAAGGTCTTGCAATTGATAGGTTGATAGCTATAGCGATTAGCGTTATATCGTTTTTTACCATTAGAGGAATTGAAATCTTTGAACAATCTACCGGCTGGCATAATCCAGCGTGGTCGTTGTTGTTTGCTGCCATGTTCTGATTTATTTGAGCTCGAACCATGCGCGACGAACCTTGCACCACGTGCTAATTCTACCAACACCTTGGAAATAGTCACAAAACATTTTACTCGCTTGACAAACGATTCGTTTGATGCTTTCCTTCCACGGTTCGTGAGCAGAAAGCACGGGAAGACTTTCAGGCTTCATGTTTCGGAAACAAAAGCTATCAAATAAAACGTCCCAAAATAAAAGTTTTCTTCCGGAAGGTGCTGGAAGTGGAAAATAAAACGCACCCAATGTTTGGAACACGCGCGCTTCACGATGACCAATCAGATTAACGATAAGCTGGCTTCGATATTCCATCGTCACGTATTTTTTTAAACAAAGAATTTTGCTCGTAGCAAATTTTAAGCCAGACCCTACGAAGATTAGATTGAACTTCCAACCAATCCAATTTCGATGACAATTAGTACATAGATTTTTCAAGGTGGCGGATTTTATAGTATCCGATTAGTTGAATTCGACAATTTTATGATCGTTTATTTTTCATAGTTCATGCTTACTAATCATAGGCGAACAGGTTCTAGGCCATCGACTAATCACATACGAAGATCAGACAACAGTAGGCAAATTCTCGTTCTCATGTAAATGGGAGTAAAATTCGCTTGGTGCACGTAATCGCAATTCTGCTCCTAATACATTGACATAGCCTCGTTCCAACTTATTTACATTATACATATTTCCAATCAGAAACTTGACTTTCACGATAAATACAACTCATAAGAATTTTTCAAGTGAAAATACAGCTTATAACTACGAATTCTTTGTTTTCATGGCGAAAGCGACGTCTCGTGCTTTTCGCAAAGCTGCCAGTTCCACCGGAGTAAGTTGTCCGTGATGTTCGAAGAATTGTATGACAGAATCAAGGGCTTCGACTGCCTGCGTCGGTGTTATTACATCCGTATCCTCGACACCCCCATTCGCTTTTTCTTCCTGAATCATCTCGGGCGTCGATGGAACGCTTGTCCGGGTGTTCTCGAGAGTCGGGAGTGCGTTTTGATCGTTGATCCAGCAATCCACCTCCGTCTCTGTAATCTCCTTGTTAACACCGATCTTACGTAGCAAATTCAGGATAGCATTTTCTTCCGGCTGATCATCAATGGCAAGGGGATCCGATTCGATGGGCACCAAGGGCGGCAATAGATTGTTCCAACTTTCGATAATCGTCTGCGGTGTTACTTCGGACCAGGCATTATCCAGACGAAACATAATGTCCTTCATACCCAAAATCCTCACATGCTGAATAGGATCGTGTCCCTTGTCCTGTGCATGGGATGCAGATTCCAGCAAGCCCAGTCTGTAGCGTCTCTTGAGGTCCTTCGTGACTTTGTGCTTTAGTGTGGTAACGGCCAGTGTCTCCTCGGGCGGTACGAGCATCGTTTTTATTCCACCGATCGCCAAATCCGGTGAATGCGGATCCGTCTCGTCCAGCAGAAGAAGAGCCCTCAGTGGCATCTTCTTGCCGATCAAAAATTCCGTAACTCTCGGCACGAATTCGTTAACGTACCAGGTACCGAATATCTGCGAATTCATCACTGCGTTCTCCTGATGCGCGTAACACACCGGTATCGCAAGCTGTTGCACATTCTTGAGACCCCGCGGTTGCGCGGATTTACCGATAACCATAAGACGAAGTTTCAGGGTCGAATCGGCATTTGAGCAGGTCATTATGGTAACGCGATCCGGATTATTCATCCATCCACCACGTCCTGGATTCTTCGGTTTTATCGGCAATATCTTCCAATTCATGGTCGTTACGGCGACATTGAATACCTGGCTGGACGTCAAATTCATCTCGGACTCGAGGGTATCGGAAAATTTTTCCTCAAAAGAAATTGGTATTTCGTCGCTTTCCGTTATTCCCCGTTTTATCCCGTGACGATATCTCCAACGAGTCAGCCAATCGTCACTCGCGTTGAATCTACCATCACCGCCCATTCTTTCATTGAATTCCGTCGCCTTACCTGCTTGAGGAATACAAAATACGTTTTTTTTTTGTACATTAGAGAGGTTTTTGATTTGTTTTTATTTCATTTTTTTTTTAAGAACATGTGAAAGCTTTATTTTATCGACTCTGATAGTGAGACAGAGTGCATGTTAATTTTTTGGAACAATGCAATTTCTAAACTATGCAACTGAATGATTTTAAATTTGAACAGGTAATTCTGGAGACCTCTACCTGCAGCCTAATGGTCAGAAAATGTGGACATTAACCTCTAGACGAATAAAAATCCTCACCAACGAGAATTCATTTATTTTGTACAATACTACCACGTTTTCCTCGGTTTTAGGGCTTGTGGTGGAGGAGTAAAAAAGTAGTACTTTTAAGTCCTAGGACTTATTAAAGCTCGGAAAACGTGGTAGTGTTGTATAAAGTATCGTGTGCACCACGGAGGTAGGTTTTTTAAAGCCTCGCACGATGTTTTCAGTACCCGTCTTCGCCTTGGACGCTCGTCTACGACTCGTACTGAAAACATCATGCTTGGCCTTAACAGTGCCACTTTACCTCCCTGGTACACAATGTATTATTAATAGCATTTGTTCAAAAATTTATATGTTTTTGTGTATCCTGTGCAGGCGGTTCGCAAATATTTCAGTGGTGCCACTTTCGGCCTATATGCGTTGCTTTTATTATCCAATTTTCAGTTTTCAGACGATTTTCATGAATTTTGGAGATCGTAACTGTTGAATTATAAACCGAATACAAAAAAAAAACATTTAGGAAATTGTTTTCAAATCAAGTTATTCGCGAGTTTGATGGATTTTCTCCCAAATTTCCAACGAATTTAAATATTTCCTATTATATCGATGCCATACGCCTTGGACATTTGATGGAATATATAACATATGTCTACAATGATATTCTTTCGGTATGGACGAAATTTTGATTCAGCAAAGTTTCTTTTCAAGTTTGTGATTTTCGAGAATATTACATAAAACAAATCATTCAGATTTTAGAGAGGATTTTGAGTTTTTTGCAAAATGTCCGTGAGGTCTCCGGGTCTTGGGATCCTCGAGCGGTGAGGTTAAATTTTTTTGTTCAGATGGACTATCATTGAGCAACCTTTGGTATTGAATTTGAAGGGAATCGATCAAAGGGTTCGGGTTTTGTGAGATTTTGAATTTTCCACAAAAAAGCTATGATTTCGGCGAAAGGTAATACAGAAGTTTTTCTGATTTTTAAAAAATGATTAAATCTGGGGGGGGGCATCCTCGCTATTCACCTAGATTCGCGCTTCGTCTATTTTTTTTTGCTTTTTTTTACATGCATACCTCTTTTAATTGAAACCCGGGCATTGTTATTAAAGTAGTGTCACTCTTATGAAAATTAAAGTAATGGAATGAATCAGAGGAGATTCCTCGAGTGTACTCGCGGAATTCAATAAATGAAAAGACAAAAATCTAAAAAGCATTAAAGTCTGAAAGGTAAGGGAAAACATGGTTTTCAAAATAAAAAAGATCGGAAATTTCTTATTTATAAAAAAAAAGAGTTTTAAGCTTTACGTACTTTCATCCTGCAATAGGATCGCAGTAGGTCATAAAATTGAAAAATCTTGAGTATTGTACCAAATCGAAATTACGTAAAACCAATAAAATGATAAGGATCAATTGTAATTCGAATTAATGCTAATTAAAAATAGCATACACTAATTTGAAGCTGCGAATAATAATTTATAGTTAACAGTGACAATTTAACACAATAATAATCGGCCATTAATGATAACCAGTAAGAATCGAAAATTTGAACTTGTTGCAGATTTCTGGAAGGTAAGTGGAGAATTAAGGGCCGTATTCTGTACACCCATAAAGTTCGTAATCGACTTAGCGAAAACCAAAATGTGCGATCTTTCTCCAATCTTGGTAGCAGGTTAGTCTCTGGCCCATCCGTGATTAGTAAAACATGAACTATGAAAACGAGAGAGCGGAAAGTTGTCGAATTTGACTGATAGAAGTCGATCGGTGTACAGAACAGGACTCCAGGATGTTTTTCATCTTGTATACGCTAGCGAAGCATCGCTGACTAAATATTACCTTATCGCTGGCGTGCGATGTTCGCGCCATCTCCTGGCCGTTAAGGTGCCATTTCATGGGCAGTAAGCAGCAGCAGCAATTCACCGAAAGTTACTAGCACTTCCGGCGCAAGTTTTTGCTGCTTGAAGTTCATTCATCCGAACAGCAAAGCAGCAAACGTTAGCAGACGACGTCGCTATTTTATGAGCAGCGCTACTGTTGCGTCAAATCACTAGACTGATGTTAGTAACATCTAGTAAGTTACTAAACTGCTGCTGCTGCTCACTGCCCATGAAATGGCACCTTTAAACGCTACAAATCGACGCAATATTTGAAAGGCAGCAATACAAAATGCATGCTAGGAAAACATACGCGTTTTATTATTATTTTTATGTCGTTATTTATTTGCAAAGCTGCCCTAGCGTATTGAGCGACCGCATGAAACCACCATGGAAACCACCTAAAAACGACGGTGTTTTTGTGCCAAATTTATACTGACCGAGCCACCGCGGAGACCACTGTCCCAGGGGTCCCAATTTTTCGAGTGGAGCTTACGGCAAAGTGGATTTCAAAATAACGACTGGCAAAACCACCGTAAAACGTGCACTGACACTCGAGCAGTCGTTTAATGGTCGTTTTAACGGTTATCATTTGTACAAACCACCACCCTGGTAGATTGTATGACTCACTAAAAACCGTAAAAAGGACCGGTCATCGATGGTTCTTTTTGGACAAAAAATCACCGACCAATAACCTAAAAAAGAACCGTTCGTAATATTTCGCGAGCACCTAAAAAACTACGAGCAACCACCAAAAGAACCGTACTAATAACCATACTATTTTTTCGGGTTTGCAACCGACAAAATGACCATAAAACGAACCGTACTGGATAAACGAAACAAAAACACTGTATTTTGTAGTGTCAACGCGAGCCAGGATCGAGGCAGTCCAAATCACAGCAGAATGAAATTTTTATAATAAAGGGAATTTTAATAATAAAGGGAATCAACTGCCAGGGAGAGAAGGAGCATACGAAATGTTGTAATAAATTTGTTTACATAAAATAAAACCTTAATAAAACCATAAAAAGGACCGAACTGGTAAAAACCGTACTAAGAACCAAAAACCAGTAGGAACGACCGTACGAAGGACCGTCTACAGATTCATAAAAATAGACGGTTCTTTTGAAGGTTTTTCCACAGTTCTTTTTTGTCCAAAAAGAACCGTCCTTTTGACGGTTATTTGTTCAGTTGCTTGTTGAGTTCGGCAATCTACTAGGGCATGCCGTAAGCTCCGTTAAAAAAAAGTGGGGCCGTCGGGACCGCGGTTTCCACAGTGGTTTGGTCCGTATAAATTTGGCACAAAAACACCGTCGCTTTTACGGTGTTTTGTATGGTCGCACAGACTGCTAGGGTGGTTCATGAGTGTTATAATAAGTAGTGGTTTTCAAGCGGTCAATACCGACATTTTTTGGCGTAAGAGTTTAAATAAAGGCAAAAAATTACTACGATCGTTTCACGTGAGTAACGAGAAGCGCCCCGGTGCATGTAGTACAAAAAAGGAGAAAACGTGTATTATCCTGTAGTGATACAATAATATTATAGCACGGAATCGATGTACGCGTGAAAAATCCCAAAATGTTACTGCAACAGGGAAAGTAAGCAACGTTATATGGTGGACCATGTGTCAAACAGTCTTTACATCGGCCTTGTCAAGGTTTTTCCGTATCGCATTCATTTTTTTAGTTGAATCCCGATCGATCAATCTACGATATAATTGTACTTGCAAGGCCGGGCGAGGTTACTGCAAGCATGCAGCTGCGATTTGTCTTTATGTTAATGAAGAAAGTACAACAATAACGTCGCGAATGCATATTTTACGAAAAAATTATCCGTTTTCTGACATATTTAGATACAAATGCACGAATAGCTGGTACTAACTGCGTCGATTTGTTGCGCGTAATAATCGCCTGGCGGCGCGTCAAGCGATGCTTCGCTGGCGTATAACGTTATCTCAATAGCCTCACTCGAGTGAGGCTATTGAGATCATTACGAATCACAATGTGCTGCGTCAAAAGCTCTAGAGATTTCTAACCAAAGAAAGCAAAAAGTTTCTAACATTTTTGCCTGCTATTATCCCTCTGTATATATAACCATCGTTTTAACACGCCTGGTCAAATTTTTTGTCCTTACATCCTATTTCTTCTGTAAATAATCGATTACCAAGCTACAGAATTCTTTTTTTACCGAAAACATACTCTGGAAATCGCATAGTGCTAAGCCGATTGTACTATGTGGTAAGGTTTTGAGCTCCACCATGATTCGTGGTCCGTGAACAGAAAAAACAAATGCGATACAAATATTTGCGTTTCCACAGTATGTAACTATCGACTGAAAAAATAATTTTTCAAACAGTTTTCTAGCACCATTGTGAGATTAAAAATTTTCGTACTGCACACTTATTTCATCTTCATTACTCGTAGACGGTGGCTGTTGAATTTCAGAAGGGTCGTGAAAATTTCGCAGATCGGCAGTAGAATGATTTCCATCTGAAAAATACGTAGAAATATGATAGTTTATATAACACATATGGCAATGTATGAACAATAATGAATATAGATAACTTAAAATTTATTAACCATCCATAACTATTTCCGAATCTAAGCGATTTACAAGCACGTACTTGATTTTCTCGCTAACGCTGTCGATAAAGCTGCTGTCCGATTCCCTCGTGGTCGTCTTAAATTCTGCCTATGGGGAACCGCATATGAGATGCTCAGCTCAGATGGCAGTATCATCGATTGCGCCTTTTCGCGGATTTTTGACAATGAAATGACAAATATTTATCGTGGACAGTGCCACAATTACAAGCAGAATTGAAAAAACGGGGAGCTGTAATAAAAGGAAGAAAGAATGATTTGACAAAAAGGTACGAAATATTAAAAATATCATTTTTGATACATAAATAAAAATGTGACCTCACAAATAGCATCACAAAAATTTCTAGAAGAATAATGAAATATATTTTTCTTTTCGATTGTTCTTTTACGACGACAATGTTATTTTCCAAACATCAGATTCTCCATGCATCAGTAATTATCCTGATCCAGAATTCTGGTGTCCGAGTGATACCGATTATCGCGACGTCAACGTTTTTCGTCTTTTAGAAACGAAAAAAATCCCTCTTCTTTACACAGCGAAACACAACAATTACGCATGATGGGTTAATTCAATTTAATTATCCACTAGTTTTTTAATTGAGGTATGCCTTGCGTTTGAACGCACTGAGGCCCGATTGCACCGCGTGCACTCAAGTTTAAGTGCAGCGGTGCTTTCGGGCCTAAACAAGCAACTTAAAATTTTAGGTCTCACTTAGAGCTTAAGTGCAAGCGGTGCAATCGGGCCTGAGTCCTTTCACTTAAACCTCACCTAACCTAACGTGTTACATGTATATCGTTTAATTGTATTTTACCCAATCACATGTAAACCACGCAAATGAATGAATATATTAAACATGCGCATTATTTTGAATTGCTTTCGTAATATTTTTTGTTAGTTTGAGCTTCTTTTTCAATATAAATGTTCATTTCGATAAAAACGATTCAAAAATTCCGCTAAAAGGCACAATCTATGATGCTGCCACCACGCAGCTGAGTTTGGCAGTGCGGATCCCTATTAGGAACTAACAAATGTCACCCTGACCTCTGGCGGCCAAATGCCTAACTGCTCTCTTCCAGTCGCTGCCCGATGACTACCATGCGAATTTGTCACTTTTTAACAATAATTCAAAATCTGCTGCTATATTACAAGAAATAAATCATAAATAAAGATCGAGAAGATATAGTCGATATTTGATGCGAGGGCATGAGATTTTCAGCACACGTAGAATATGAATAATCGTTTTATTTATGTCGTGTAAACACAAGCGACGTGACTTTCAATTTCATATCTTCTGAAACATGAACAATAATTTATAAATAAAACATTTTTCATGCGATAAGTTGATATTTTAAGTAATAATTTATTGTTTGAAAGCATTTATTTAGCCGAAAAATGACAGGATTTTTTTTTAAGATTTTGAGGTTAAACATGGGATGTCATGCAGGTTCATTGTATCCTTATGGCGATGATCACTTCATCCGTATCCAATTTGCGCAGTGAAGTCTCGCTCTAAATTCGCGAATGCGTCTCGATGATTCTTTTGGCATTCTGAATTATTACGTGCAGGATTAATGTTATTTTGGTACATTTCTTCATTTAAAAATAACCTGTTACATATAAATCCATGTATAGAATACTTACGTTGCCAGTATCTTCGTATAAAATTGTCTTAAATCCTCTTTTTCAATCACTTTAATAACGACACTTGAAATAGTTTAGCCACTATAATGTACACTAGATCAAAGCCAAAACTCCATACAAACCAAAATTTACACAGTGGTTATTTTTTCGATTTTATCTCTCTCTTACTCATGCACGCAGCCACTCATTACCATGGCTTGCTCATCCCTCTATGTTCCTCACGCATCCTCACTGGCTACGTGTCTCCCCACCACTAAAGCGTTTCACTTTGGTTTCTGTTTCACTTTTTATGACTCACTACCTTCGCTAAAGAAGTTTCACTTCAAAAATTACTTTCAAGCACGATCGATAAACTCATGAAGCCTAGAGTAAAGGAAACGAGATACCCGTCCGTGGAACCCGATATGGATATTAGTTCATAATTTGACTACCATGTCGCTGTTGTTGCTATTTACCTAAGCGAAGTAGGTTGCGGACAAAGATCTGAAGTTAGCAAGAACAAACGTTAGCAAGAAAAAATCAAAAAGTTAACAAGACAACACAAACACAACCGACGCGACCATATAAAGGATGCGACGCGCTTTTATAACCGGTCGTCGCATTTTGTGATTAATTTTTCAATTAATTAATTAGTCAGTTTAGAGCGGTCCGGCTGATAGTGTGTACGGAAAAACAGGTAAGAGTGGTGTTATGCAGGCGATAAAACTTTTGCCTCATCTACATAATATAATATGGACTACGCTGATGATAGCATAGACAGTGCAATAAATAAAAATACGTTACCCTTCGCTTACTCTTATTGCTATCAATTGTGAGGTTTTTCTTCAGCCAGCAAGAGGTATATATGCAATAAACTTATGCTTCAGATGCAAACGTTTTGCTTGATTTCCGTTTTTATGCATATATTTTTCCTTCATAGAAGGGGAAAGTTGTGTGATATTACCAACTGCCCAAGCGGTCGTTATGGAGACGTGAAACGACGCAAGGACCTGGGAGTGCGACAAGTTTCATTCTTTGCTGTACCCGAGTTAAAATTATTTATAATGTATACTCCAAGATAACGCTTGAAACAAATAAACTGGAATCTTCTGTAAGGCATCCTATATTATTGCAGGGAATTGCTATATTATTGCGGGCAAGGCATGCAGAGATTGAGGAATTGCATCATCTGTTGAGCTATGATTACGATGTCACGACTACAAGCGAGGAAGTTCAGTCGTACATAGTGGAACTGTTTCCCTTAACAAAGTCGTTGGAAGCAGCTGTACTTGACGTAGCCGACAAATTGACAGTAAAAATTAATATCCTGTATCAAATTTTGGAAAAAGTGTCAGAATTGAAGAACTTGGTTGCGACGTGCATCGCAAAATCCTGACGCAGAAAGTAATAAACTATTACTTTGTGATGGGGGGTCACTTTTTAGCAAGATCAGTCAACGAAAATAACGATTCCCGAAAAATGAAGATGAAAACTGATCGGAAAATTGCTAAACTACAATCTTTTCAAACTAATTATAATCGATTTAAAAATATTACGATTGCATAAGATATTTTTTACCTCACATTACATTAAATATACTTGCTACAAATATTTAATACCCTTTTGTAATTGTAATTGTAATTGGTTTGATTTCGATCTGGATTACTTTTAATATTTACATTCAGTTCGATATTCGATTAGCATTACTTTTCGTAGTTGCAATTAATTTAATTTAAGTGAATGCATCGGATTTTCGATTGCCATTACGTTTCGTAATTTAAGATTACTTGAGTGATTGAGGGTAATTCGTAATTAATTACAGAAGAAATTATTGCTTTCTAAATTCGATTGTCGAGAAACGAAACTGTTTTGTCACTAAACAAGTGCCATAAGCCGTGTGTTCTTAGGCATAGATTGTTAACCGTGTGTTCTCATGCATATATTAAAATTTGAATTTTCACGAATTACTATCTTAATTTCCTCATCTTCCATAAATACACCACATATTTCGTTCGTCAATACGGATAAAGAATGCGGTACGTACTATCAAAAAATCATTAATTTAATTATACATATATAGCATACATATATGGGCGGCTCGATCTGATCTGGTTTGTCATATGGCCAATGATTAATATATTAACAAATTATATACGTCAACCTATCAATTTAATGATTTTTCAGATCAATTTTATGGTGTTAAATAATTTTCCAAGCTTCAAACAACCGTCATCCAGATCAGACAAGAACATCATATAATTTAATTGTCCCAAAAAAATTGTTTGCACAACAAAAGAGATTTGCAAATTTTATGAGTCGTAATTAATCTTTCGACATGTTATACAGTTTTTGCTTTATTTTTACTACAATATACGTCACATCAATCAAGACTGCTTCGAGAAAACATTTCAAAATACCGCCCTCAGCGGTATTTAGCGATGCTAGCGCCGTTTGGTGTGATGAACTTTTTGTACGTAGTTTTGACGGACGTCTTAACCTTACAGCGTTCGTACTCTTCTACTCTGGGCTTCATGGATAAACTGCAGGAATAACGGCAAATAAACGGCACAGAGTACTAAATGTTCTATATATGTATTTCGATTCTGACAGATTAATTTTGCTGAAAAAAATATACAAAGAAATCCTGGAAACCACCACCGGTGACATCTAACGGCAAAGAAATTAAACCAAATCGTTCGTAGCTATATTCAGAATGTACATGAACCGTGCCGCAACGAATCACGTGAAATTGTCTGATTAACGATACATTATATATAATTGCTTGCCTAACCATTAAATTGACAAAAAATGTATAAATTATCAATAAATAACAATAACAATTATCCAAGAGTTTCTCACATATTTTTATCACTCAAAGTTATGGGATCGGCGAAGTTTTTTTTCCCCAACGACAACACTTGAGATCGAAGAATGGAGAGACCTAACCTCAAAATTCATATGCTCCCTTATAGTGCTCTCATGACTTTAATAATGATAGGATAACGATAAATTTTTTTCTTTTAAATAGAAAAATTCTCTTGCCTTTTAAAACTTCACCGGAAACCGTAACGCCTCGAGCCCTTCGTTCCTGAAACCATGTGTAAACTGCCTCGTCCAAGCGTGAATTCACCCCCAACCTCAATCTCTTGCGATTCTCGATGTCGTCGACTTTCTCAAACTGGCCTCTGTGATACTTCCATCTTCTTACCGTTGCCGGCGATAGACCGAGCTCACGAGCGATAACTTTAGGCGATATGCCCCTTTCCAAACGCATTATGTGTTTCAATTTTTCTCGTACCGGGACATGCAAGCAGCGTCTCTTTCCATCATCCATCACGTTTTTACAGTCATTCTCATCCCGCGCATTCATATCGATGCGATCTCAGTCGCGAGAGACGAATATACGAAATAATTTTCTCGGCGATATATTCATATGAATTTCGTGTACTTTCCGATTAATGCTTTGTCTTGTTGCTAACGAGAATATTGATCGATAGCACGGGAAAAAAAAATACTGTCTCACATTTTTGCCGAACGCGCACTTAACGGGAGTCCGGTACATGAGGTATAAACGAAGTTCTAGGTTATGTGGAATGAAAAGTCTCGAGTCGAGGGACTATTTTTTTAATATGGCGTAGGTATGACTGTGATGTGTTGGTGGTGTTAAGCGGAAAGCGGTTGGGGGGCACCTGTTACAGCGGTGGGGAAAGCGCGAGAGGGGAATCGCCATGAAAGTGAGAGAGATAGAGGGTAGCGGTTGCTGTGCGGATAATTCGGATCACCTAAGGGATATAATACAGTTCCGTTATCGAGGGGTGTAGGCCGCTGTTTTTTTTTCACGAGACAAGGTGTCCCCAGAAATTTTTTTACAGAACAAATACTTAATAATATGAGAGAGAAGCCCTTATATTAATAATATGAGAAGCCCTTGTCTATTGTTCATTATACACAGTATTGTAGAGACTGATTTGCTGCTGACTCCGATTACCCACGGGTGACCAGGCTCAACGGGAGCTATAAGCTCTAAGTGACTGTATTGACCCATATACCACAATAACGTTGTAAATAACGTATAATTTTCTCACAGAAAAAAAAGAACATTCAAACGCTTTATTGTTACAGTTTACTACCATAATCGAGAAATCTATAATTGTTACATTTGAATAATGAAAAAATCGTTGTTTCAACGTAGCTGGTTGATTTTTCTAATAAGATACCGTAAATGAAAGGCGAGCTGATTTATTTTGGCATTTCCATGAGTCAGGATGTTACAGTACTGAACACAGAGATTGGCTTTGACCCGCATTGCCCCAATCTCACCCGACATACCCTCCCGATGACGCATAACGTCATAAAGTCGTGTTTGGTCTTTATTTACTCGAAAAATAAAATGCCCATCAATGACACAAATGACGATAAAGAGTACATTTGAGAGGAAAAAAAAACGATATTACCGAAAACCGGAGGGTTAGCGAAAGTGACGGGAGAAGATAGCGAGAGCGAGGAAAGTGTTTAGAGTTTAGAGTTTAGAGCGAGCGCTCATCGACAAGGTCCAAAGAAAAACAAAGAGTGGGGATAAAGAGGGGCGTGGTAGCAGCGAAAAACCGAAACTTAGCGATGTAGTTCCTAGAGGGGAATCGTTGCTAGGGAACCGGCAACGTCGCAAAAACGCGGCGTCGTCGCAGTTGTCGTCGTCGTCAACCGTGAACGACTGAAGCGTCGGTTTCGGGTGTGTCCGTTATTACAGCGCGCGCACACACGACACATTCACACACAACCAGCAACCAGCAACGTGCCGGTAATGTCCTGTCAAGCCGGCCGGCGAGAGAGAACCGGCGTTTTCCGTGCGAAAAATATTCGAGAGGAAAGCAAAAAAATCAACCCCATGATCACGTTTAACGAACTTATATTTCGTAAAACGTTCGTTTTTTCTTTTTTAATTTTTACAAGCATCTACGATTACGAGACTTCTTTTTTTGCTTTACCAAGAGACATGATGTTGGGGCGAACACGATGCTTGTTTTATATCGATTTTCGTATCGCAAGATTACATATGCTCTTCTTGATCAACTATATTTATAGGTACTTCCTTCGATATAATGCATTTCGAATTCGGCATGAAGGAAAATTATCTGTACTCCCCACTCATTCGCGGGGGGAGGAGGGGGGGGGGGGGGGGAAGGTTATGAATTTTTTTCTGATCGTCGAAATAAGTGTCTTTCGCGATTTTTTTGGCACGTTTGCGTGAGGCATCGAGGCGGGGTCCGGTGAGGAATTTAAGACAAAAACGACTTCAAAAGGGGAATGAGAAAGAGACGCCGAGAGGAACAAAGGATCTCGCAAATGTGGACGAGGCAGTGAGGAGACGACGCCTCGGGCGAGGCTTTTATGTATCCTCTGGCGAAGATTTAAAAAAAAATGTAAAAAAAAAACCTAATTTAGGGTCGATGCGATCGTAGACCCCGCGCGAGAACTACGTAACGCGCAATAAAGATTTTATAGATCGCGTTACTATTATTCCCATTTCCTGATCGACGGTCGAAATAAAGCTAATACGGGGGGGATAAAATGAATAAGAAAAATTCAAGAGCAAGAAAGAAATGGTCTCGAGTGTGACAAAGAGCGTTGGGGGCGAGGCGGAGTGGGAGAAGTTTTCGGTTGCGTTCGGTAGAATTCGGCGGAGCGTCGTATTGTGTCTCCCTCTCCAGGACGCGCAGATAAACACACACACACACACACGCATCTCTATCCTGTTAAACTGCGCATGCACGTCGTTTCGCGCTCTCTCGCGTTCATCCTCATCATCGGTCGGTTTCCCACTCGTACACACACACACACACACACACACATCGTCTAGCCACAAGCGCCGACACAATCGAGGGAAAAATCGCGCACTGTCCCCAGTCGGAACGAAATATCCTACGGAGTTGTTGCGGGTTCAGAGAGACGCGAAACGCGCGACATAGAGCAACGCACGCGGGCTAGAAATACGAAAAAAAAAATCCTCCAACACAAATAATCTTCGATAATCCTTGACAAATTCGTTCGGACGATCGACGAAGTAACGTTGAATCGATATAACCGGGCGTTGAGAGAGTATTTTTTTTTAACGAGCATAAAGGAAAATCGTGAATACAAAGATAGAGATTTGAAAAGTAAAAAGGCCAAAAACAAAAAGATCGTTACAACTTTTTCGGGACCGCTTCGCTGAAACTCTCCGGGAAATTTTTCAAAGTTGTGTCTTTGGCAAAAAGACAAGAGTTATTTTTTTTCTTTAAAATAGAAAATATTGTATAAATATATATATATATATATATATATATATACATTTGAGGGAGTATAATGGCGGAAGAGAAGAATGAAACGAGTCCGGTGGTCGAGGGCGAGAAGACGCCTCAGGATGCCGGTACACCGCCGAAAATTATTGACGACGAGGCAACCAAGGAAATTATAAAAGAAAATAATACGAACGCCGATGAGAACGATAAGAAGATCGAGGAGAATGGTGATAGCGAGAAACCGAAGGAGAACGGCGAGGAGAAAACACCGGAAGTCAAGGACATGCGTGCGATCGTGCTCAACGGTTTTGGTGGACTCAAGAGTGTCAAGTCACTGCGAAAACCCGAGCCTCAGCTAGCCGAGGGTGAAGTACTCATCAGGGTGAAAGCATGGTGAGTTATTATTATCATTGCTAACGATCGCAATTATATATATATATATATATATATATTGTATATATATTTTGTATATATATTTGTAACTACATAAATATATCGAAGCATAAATATAATAACGATAATATCGATAATAAAAAAAATGCGTTTTACGATGGGGCTGATTGTATAGCGGGTGTAGATTAATCGAGGCGTTGGTCTGATCGAGGTCGTTGATCGTAAAAATTTCCAGAATCGGGGTTGCCGGTATCCAAATTGCCAAAATCCTCGTTAAAAAAAAAACGAAAAAAATAAATCGAGTCGAAGTTGATCGAATTATACAAATTGGCGTAAAAATTCGAAAAAAAAAAATTCACGTTGCCAAATTCGAAGTTTGTACATTAAAAAGTCCTAGAAATTTTCAAAATTGATATTGACGAGACAAATGTTCTTTGATTTGGGGCGAAAGTAAATGAAATTGCGAAAATTGAAGTTTTCGAATTAAAAAAAAAAAAAAAAAAAACCCTCGTTCAAAATAGCTCAAACGAATGAAATATAAGTGAATAGCGAGGTCTTCGTCTTCCCAGAGATTGTGATACAATGTAACGCATCGAGTTTCGAGAAAATTCTTTATTGTCAGTTCTTGCAACGACCGCAAATTTTTTTTAAAGCATTTTCCAACAAGATATAAAATATTTTAAAATATAAAATAAAATATTTTAAAATATAAAATAAAATATTTAAAATATAAAATAAAATATTTTTAGATATTTACGGAGTTTCTTGCGCTCGTTAAATAATAATTAGTATTTAGAAAAATACATTCTGGTTGTTGACGAAGAGATAGAATAAAGGACGAAAAAAAAAAAGCTTCGAGCTCGATCTTTCGATTCTTCGTAGCGTCGATGTCCGCCCTGACTTCGTATATATATATATTCGTGTGTGTGTTTGTGTCTGCATATAATGTTTGCATGTGTATGTCCGTATCGCTGATTTTTTTTTCGCGAAAAGAACCAACGGCTAACGAGGATTCGACCGAGTCTCTCATGGTGACTCTTCGACTCCCCTATACATATATATATATAATACACATACATACATACACACATAGTGGCAGCTTATACAGAGAGGTATAAAAACGACGAGAAAAGAAAGAGCGAGGGACTTTATATTGGCCCTGGACGAGGTGCGGCTGCGAGAGAATCCTCCCAAGCTGTACAGATAGAGACATGAAGGAAACTTCAATATTTTCTGCAGTAAATTCCTCCCCGTAACTAAAACACTATTTTTGAAAAACAAAGTCACTAAAAATTAGTGCCGCGTTTTATGGATTGTCAACGCAATAGAATTTTTGTTTTTTTCTTTTTTTTCCTTTCCCCAATTAATACTTTCACGCATCTGTACCCCCAGGGCCTTTCGATATTTCCTGCTCTGAATTCCCTCGCGATGAAACTTTCCCGCTGCTTGATTACAATAAAAATAAGAAATAAAAATAAAAAATATACCCGTTTGCTGATTTATTTATGAGTTGGACTAAATTTTTTTTCGTCAAAAATGACTTCAAATTTTGCGGAAATATATATTTTTTTTTAATTAATTTTTTATTATTAATAAATGTTTTAATCGATAAAGGTGGAAAGAACGAATTTTTTTTTCATATTGTGGATTGCTTGTGATGCGCACACGCAGAAAGCGAAAGTACTCCGTCTGAGACCGTTGGCTGTTGCTTCTCGAAAGATATATATATATATATATACAAATATACATGTGTGCGTGTGTAATTTGTGAAACTAAATTACGAGCATTTCCGCTCAACGGTCGCTTCAAGAACGCGTTATTTTGGCTTGAAAAAAAAAATAAAAATGAACGATTTGGAAAAGTCGATGTTTGCTGGTAAAAATTCGTTTTGTAATTTTTTTTTTTTCCCTGATAAAAAGTACCATGCAAATTTTGTCCTGTAGGTGTTTCATCGATTACGAATTTGTTCAAATTTTCATCGAATTCCTTGAAAAAAATTTGAAAAAAAATCTTTTTTTTTTGCATTGTTCAGGACTGCATGAAACTTTTTGATTTTTCGAGAGAATTGCCGGGAAACAGTAAGATAAAATACCATGATATAGGGTGGTAAATTCAAGTATAATTTTTTTTTTTTGTGCATTTACGATGAAAAAAGTTAGTTCACTAAAATAGCCACAACCTTCTTCGGAGATTGACCTGTAACTTCGGTCTGTGCTAATTTACCGAGTAACATTTTAAGTCTCGGGTTACGATATCCCGGGCGCCAAATTTTGACCGTGCAATATTAGTATTTCGCGGTATTACGGCAAAAAAAAAACACTTTTTCAAGAGTAAAAAAAAATCGATTTCCGATCAAATAACGGCGCTATAGCGATTGAGAGAAAAAAAAAGTAAATTTTTCGCTACATTTCGGGTTTTTACGGATTGCACACAACACATACGCAATTTGACACAACTACCCATGAAACCCATGAAAAAATCGTCGTAAATCCGAAATTTACCAAATCGATTTTTTTTAACTTTCAATCGTTATAGCGCCGTTATTTAATCGGAAATCAATTTTTTTTACCCTACAAAAAGTGTTCCTTTTTGTCAAAATATCAATATCGCACGGTCAAAATTTGGCGCCCGGGATATCGTAGTATCCCCAAGCCTCGGAATGACGTTTGGTTGGGCAGGCTAAGATTTTTGTATATTAAAAGAAAAAAATGTAAGTTCTTTTAAAGCTCAAAAGTGCCGTTTGATAATGCAGAAAAAAAAAATCTTCAAACGTGACAAATATTTTCTCTCTTATCCTACAGCAGTTGAAGAAACAATTCGTAGAATATCAGCAGCTGTGGGCAAAGTCATGCTTCCTCGCCAAGCATTTTTTTTTTGTTTTTGTTTTTCATTATTATGATTATTTTATTTTTAGTGTCATTGGCACTGAAAGGCTTTCCTTTCTTTCCTCTATCTATTCTTCTTTCACTCGGCGCTTTATTTCTCGATGTTTACCCACGAGACTTTGTGTCTCATGTTTTTAATTTTTATTATTATTATTATTATTATTATTCTTATTATTATTCTCATTCCCGGCTCCGACTAAGAAAAAAAAATACGGATTTCTCGACACGGTCTCCCAAAGAGCGTGATTTTTTTGGAATCTTTATTTTCGTGTGAACGGATTAATGTGCGATTTTTTCTTCTTTTTTTTTTTTTAATTTATACTTTGTCGTTATTTATTCCAGAATAATTTGAGCGGTGCCCTGGAATCGAATTTTTATTAATGTCTCGTAGATTATATTGTCATAAAAGTAATTTTTTTTTCCAAATAAAAATTGCATCTTGTGCATGTGCATATTTAATTGAATAATTTTATTCATTAAAAAAAATTATCGTAACGTTTTGAATTCAAATTGTTCGAATGAACAAAATGAAAAAAATTATTTTCATTTTAATTATAATTATTCACTGATAAATTTGTTATTTCTCACAATTTTAGCATTTTTTTGAGTTCACAAAACGTTTTCGATCGTATGGACGAAAAAAAAAAAAATTCGTTTGGGTAGTCAAAGACGCGAATAAAAATGAATGGGATCTTTAGTTACTCGAGAATTATTACGCACGATTAGAGATATATATATATATATATATATCTATATATATATATAGATATATATATATATATATATATATATATATATTTTCCGTTCGAGTGAAAAGTGCGCACTAAATTTAGTGACGATGGAAAAATTATTTGAGCCGTAAAAATTGAAAAGAATGAATGGGGTCTGTGTGACTCCATTCATTGTATCATAAAGTCTTATTATTTTGTTTTATAATCGACAAAGCTTTATCCTTTTTGTAAAATAAAAATCTATTTTCCATTAAAAAATCAATATATCCGCGCGTCTTACAGGTTTTTGAAAATTTTGACAAATTTATTAGGGATTTGAAGATTTAAAAATTCGCCATTTTTTTATTGAGGAAAAGAAGTGTCCTTGATTGAAAAACAAAATATATTGTCCTTCTAAAGAGTAACAACGACAACAACAGTAATAATAATGAGATTAATAATGATAATATCAGCTATGTTATTATTATTATTATTACTATAAATAATAGTAATATTGTTAATAATATTAATAATAATAATCAGGTACGTACCTGGTCCTAAGAATGAATCTAAATTCCAAGGAAAACGTTTCGTTATATTGAAACATTGAGAAGGAAAATTCATCCGGGTCTGTTAGACCTCCCCCCAGCGATAGACAAATTTTTCCTGACCTCCGGTCATTTCGTTAAAGATCGAAATATGATTGGCATAAATTTCAATGTCATGTGCCATAAAGAAAGAACGAGAAAGAGAGAGAGAGAGAGAGAGAGAGAGAGAAAGTGTGTCCTAATAATAATAATCATAGCGCAGCACCAGGACCTTTTCACACGTGACTCATGATTCATAAAAGCCTCTCTGATGGCATTGATGAGAAAATAGGCCCGTCGGGATTTACCCCAATCCCTCCCCTCCCCACTTCCTTTCTGTCCATGATTTTCTATATATACCTCACGACGGTGGACAAGACCCATTGAAAAAAAAAAAATGTTTTAATACGCCTTTGGTATTATACTCTCACGGACAATTTGACTGCGCGTTGTGAGTTCTGGTTATCGATAATCGGGGACCAGGCTCAAGGATTAAGTCATCTCCACGTTTCACTTGCCCTTGTATCATGAGACTGAACCACATTATTTACCACGAGAATATAAACAACCGTACTACTCTATGTGCCACGTCTCTTGATATATATATATATATATATATATATATGGCAATATGTACGTGAGAAGAGAAAAAGAGATTGTGCCCCTATCGTCTTTCAGATTCTTGCAAGGTCCATTTTCGTTTCCCCGAATAAGCAAAAGTGGAAATTCGATCCGAAGATTTTTCTTTTTCCGAAATCCACTCGGCCCCCTCCCTCTTTCATGTTCCGTTTTTCCTCGTTCGACACTTCACCAAAATTTGAAAAAGTAACGATTTTATCCATCATTGAGAATAATAATAATAATAATAATAATAATAATAATAATAATAATAATAATAATAATAATGTCTCGTCGTGATTGAATTCATGATTACATTTTTATTTTATACGAATATATTAAATGTATCGAGAAAGCATTATATCGCCGTAAATCAGCATGTATTTTACTTGAAAATGTACATGGGGATATAGGGATGTGTGTGACTCGTGATAAATCGTTGAACAAACCAATTATCAATCAAATTTTCCCGCCTCTTAAGGAGGTTCTCTAGCGTCCGCGGTGCGAGACGCATGGCCCGGGGTCCGGGGGAATGTAGCGCGTGCTCGCTGTCTTTGCCTATCCCTCACTATAATAGAATGTCCGTTATAGACAATAAAATCTTCGATTATTCATAAACAGCGTAGTCAATCTTTTTAAATTTTTTTTCTGGTCTTTCTAAAGATGAGCTTCCTCTCTTTTGCAATTTTTAAAAAGCCACCACTTTTTGCAACTATACCCTATATCAAACGATTCCTCACGTCGTAACGGTTGATGCCATAAGTCCCGATGCATTTCGAGGGCATCTTTACGATTTTTATCTCGGAAAGTAGCAAGTGAATCTTATTAAATCTTTCCAGGCACAGGGTATACAGCATTACAAACATGCTGTTAAAATTCCAAGTCGCTGTCAATTTTTTTAGGTTCGAGCAGAATCTCCTTAGTTGTTAAATTCAAAGACCTGTACGAGCTGTTTCTCTGACGCGTCCGCTAGGCGGCGTTCGCGCATGCGCGAAGGCTTTTTTTTTCGGTCATTATGCCCTGAAGTGGACGCTCATAGGCCACTCCGCCAAGGTGGGCTATATAGTTGAAAGTTTCTAAGCGCTGGAACTAGCATATTTCTAGGAAAATTAAATTATAATGTTTTAAGCATCTTCAATATCGTTATTTTTTCCCATTTTTGTCAGATAGCGAAGTACTGAAATTCTGATCAGACCAAACTTTTGTTTGGGAATTTATACGTGAAGCATCCTCGATGTATGCCTAGAAAATTTTAATTCGAGGATTTATTTTCATTCTTCGTCACGCCAATTAATATTTTATCAGTTTACGACGAGAAGGGAATTAAAAAAAGTGCGATAATCCAACGAGTACTGCAGAGATATTGTTCGATTTTTTTTTCCCCCCATACATGTTTTTTTTTTTCGTTTTCTCCTACTTTCTCGTGACAGCGAGTCGCGATACATACATAGTTCGTGAAGAGTTTTTTTTTTCCTCGAACCCTCTGTATCAATATCGAGGGGGCTTCTCCGTTTCGGCGCGATAAGTTTTTTCCTTCCCCTTCTCGTGGAGGTCAGTAAAAGAGGGCAACCGGCAAAGACAAGAGACAATGGGCTGCACTCATGGGCTGCCTTCGAACGAGCTTATTACGTTTCGTTAATTCGTTGAAGTCATTCCTGATAATTTAACTATCGAAAAAAAATTTTCATAATATAGCCAAGTGTCAATTATTTATAAAACAAAAAAAAAAAACAAATGTTTTTTTAATAACATTTTTTAAAATTCGAAACAAATTTTTTTAATTTCAAAAAGACATTTTCCTTATTAATCTTGCGAATTAACACGTGTCGAATGTTTATCCCGTCAAATGGAATGTTGACCAATCTTTTATCAAAAGTATACATGCAATGCCACGCCCTATTAGCTGATTCCCACGTGACGATTGGCTGACGCGTTCGGTGCTCTCCGATGATCGCCGACCACGGTCGACGCGTGCGCGCGCCTGTTTTTCGATCACGATGCTTTTTTATAAATTGGGGAGAAAATACGATATCGTGTGACGAGCACGAGCTAGCGCGTTCGTGCTAGTACGATTTAAAATCTCACGAGTTTTAATCGTGCAACTTTTGTTCCATTTTTTTTTTAATTTATATATATATATATACAAACTCGGTGAAGCCACGATTGCCCTCGAGACTCTCAAGTGCACTCTCTCGTTCTTCCGAGAGTTTATGCACGTATGAATTAACAGTTGAAACACTCTTTGCTCTCACTCTCGGTCGCGCTGGACTCTCGAGACCTCATCCGGCCTCGCCTCTCTCACATCCCTTCCCCTCGTCCATTTCTTTCTCGACACTTCACGATACAATAATAATCTAAATGGTGCTACGTTTCTTTCTCTCTCGCTCTCCCACTCTTTATCCGGGGGGTTTTTTTTTCTTCTTTTCCTTTCGAGGCTGCGCTATCTCAGTTATGCAACAATCTCATCGGAAAAATATATATACACACAGACGTAAAATCCCCTCAATAAGGACCCTATGTTGGAATGCATTATTTTTTTTCACTGTTTTCCGTTGCATAAATCTTGGCGTTTAAAATAAAAATAATAATTAATTGTAAAGATCATATATTAATTATTATTAAAAATAAAGCCGATAATAATATTAATAATAATAATGATAATTGTAATTATTATAATTGGAATAATTTAATAATTGAAATAATTTAATTGAATAATTATTAAATTAATTTTCCAATGATAATAATAATAATAATAATAATGGCTTTAAAACCTGAAATAATTGAAATATACAAAAGCTCTTCTGACGAGCAAACTTTTTTTTTTTTGTTGTAATTTCGGCTACCTCTCATAGCGAAATATTTTTCGGTGTTCCAAAATTAAAGAAAATTTAAAAAAAATTTGAAAATTTGATTATTTCAGTTACAGAATGTACATAAATTAAATAACATTTTCGAAAAAAAAAAAAAAAATCATTATGCAACAATATTTTCACATTCTGCTTGAAACTCTTTCTCCTTCATCATTCAGCAAGAGTCGATTTTTTCGTAAGTTTAAATTATATAAAAAAAAAAAAGTTAAACATTCTTTTACAGCCCATTCAAGTTTCGTGCCAAATTACATTCCGATATCTTGAAATTTCAAAGTTTGCAGATATTTTTTAAAAGAACAAATCCAAAATCCATATCGATATGCTTTGATTTTCACGAAAATGAACCATAGATAGAGGCCTAAATTGCTGCTCTTCTGGCGTGAAAAATTTTCGTCTGATAACTCAAGTCCCTTCGAAAATTACAAAGCTTTGAAATTTTGTTCATCGAATCATTCGAAGAAATTTGATTTGTTGACTTAACATTTTTTTTTTCACGCATTTTGCAATTAAAAATTTCGACTTTTTTTTTTCATCGCAACCCCAAAGAATGCCCTTCAGTCAGAATATAAAAAGATAAAAGAAAAATTTAATATTTCGATGAAAATTTTTTTTTAACGAAAATTACGAGCTCCGGATCAGGTGGATGTGATGGAATTGACTTTCGCTCTATCGTTAATATTTGTCTCAGTCTCTCGTATTTATTGACACACGAGAGAGAGAGAGAGAGAGAGAGAGAGAGAGAGAGAGAGAGAGAGAGAGAGAGAGAGAGAGAGCGCGATCGGGGATTTGATTTTTGTCTCGCCTGCCTGATTTATCCCATCTATTATTCTCGTATGAACAAATGCTTTGGAAATATTATATATATATCCGGGGCTTTCCACGTCAAATCGAACGAAAAAATGCGAAGCTTTCCCTGATCTATTTTGATTTTTTTGAAACTTTTTATACTCGAAGTACGACTTCGAAAAATAAACGATGATTTTTTTTTAAATTTTTCGAGCAGTCGCTTTTGCTCTGTGAATTTTCAAAAAATCCAGTTTTAGTGATTCTCTAATTTTTCCGATTGACACATACCTTCGCTCGAAGCGAGTCCACGTAAAAAGTGTTCAGGCAAAAATTGTTCATAATTGACCGATCTGTTCAACCGTATTTTTTTTTTTTTTTTTTTTTTCGAATTTAAATCATGCGTTTCACAAGAGTTATTGTGGAAATTCTACTGGAATCACTTGTAACAAAAAAAGTGCCCTGACCGAATTGGTTAAAATTTATACACAATGTTCCTTCTTGTATTGCCGAGAATCCCTGCAAATTTCATGATGGGATCTGTAGTCGTTCAGGAGTTATTGGTGTCATTGACTTGGGATATGTGCGAGTGTAGCGTGAAAATCATGAGTTTGGGAATAGGTGAAATAGTTTCGATTCCTCACACGCACAGACAAGCCTTTATATTTTACTTTTTTGCTCAATAAGCTTACGTCAGATGTTAATTTTTATTATTATTTTCATCTAGTTTTCATATAAATATCCAAAAAAAAGTTCGTACTGATGCGAAATCCCGACATCCTCGGTACATAACTTCCGAACGACTACAGATCCCATCATGAAATTTGCAGGGATTTTTGGCAATATAAGAAGGAATATTGTGTATAAATTTTAGCCAATTCGGTCAGGGCACTTTTTTGTTACAAGCGATTGCAGTCGAATTTTCACAACAACTGTTATGAAATGCATAGTGTAAATAAAAAAAAAAAAATAAAAAAAAAAATACGGTTGGATAGATCAATCAATTATGAACAATTTTTGTCTAAACACTTTTTACATGGGCTCGCTTGGAGCGAAGGTATGTCAATCTGAAAAATTAAAGAATCACGAAAATTGGATTTTTTGAAAAATCACCGAGCAAAAGCGACCGCTTCAAAAATTTTGAAAAAAATCATGGCTCATCTCTCGAAGTAGTACTTCGAAGATAAAAAGTTTCAAAAAAATCGAAACAGGTCAGGGAAATCGTCCGTTCGATTTGACGTGGAATGCCCCATATACATAAATTGCACGTATACTTTCGTGCACATTATTATAGTAAATGGACACATGGCACTTTGGCTCTGTATCAGCTCAGGGGCTCTCAAATCCCCCCCCCCCCCTTCTTATCAATAAAAAAAACAATTTAAAACGGATTACGCATCTTGAAACGGTAATATGATGAAATAATGCAAAAAAAAAAAAAAAAAAACAGGTGTATGTACATAATCTGGCGGATAAATAACTCGTGGACTGTTTACGAATATTGCATTATCAGATTGCACTTTTAATTACAAAATTACGAGGAGTAAAAAAATTGTGGGTAAAAAAAAAGAAATAAAAAAAAGAAGATAAATCATAATAATAATAACAATCTTTTGGCAATTTCTTTATTGTCGTTCGGGAATTTGATGAATAAAAAAACAATGTAGAAAGGCTTATACAAGAATAATAGCTATAATAGTGGGTGCAATTATTCCATTTCACGAGTTTCAATTGTTATTTCCATGATAATAATAAAATCTAAAAATAACGAAAGTAATAAGTACAGAAAGAAAAAATAAATGATGATTGCAATAAGATGCACTGAGGTTGAAACAAGGTGGATATAGATCGGCGTTATACCGGTACAAGGTGGTTGATGGTGATGGTATTGATCGGACCACACCCGTGTTCTGTTGCCGACAGCGACAGCTCTCTCTCTCTCTCTCTCTCTCTCTCTCTCTTTTTTTCCATGTCTCTCCCCCGTACAGCAGTGCGCAATCCCCATAGAGTAACGTAAATCTCGTGTGTTAACATTTTCACTTATGCGCATTCGCAGTTGTTCGACAATCTACGATGCAGTATCTAATAGAAAAATTCAATCGACGAAAAATTTACCATGCAATGTTACGTCAAGTAATGTCATGTTACTCGCGAACGAGTTACGTCATGTTAATGGCGAAAAAGTTACCTGAAGCGATATGTCATGTTACTTGAAAAAGGGCTGTGTCAAATAAATGTCATGTTATTCGCAAAAAAAATTACGTCGAGTAATGTCATGGTACTTGTGAAAAAGTTACGTCAAGCAATGTCATTTTACTTGTGAAAAAGTTACGTCAAGCAATATGTAATTTTACTTGTGAAAAAGTTACGTCAAGCAATATGTAATTTTACTTGTGAAAAATTTACGCCAAGTAATGTCATGTTATTTGTGAAATAGTTGCGTCAAGTAATGTCATGTTACTCGCGAAAAAGTTACGTCAAGCAATGTCATGCTAGTTATGAAAAAGTTACGTCAATCAATGTCATGTTATTTATGAAAAAGTTACGTCAGATAATGTCATGTTACTTGTGAAAAAATTACGTCAAGTAATGTTAGTTTACTTGCGAAAAAGTCGCGTCAATTAGAGTCGTATTCGTTACGAAAAAGTTACGTCAAGGAATGTCATATGTTAGTCGCGAATAGTTACGTCACGTGATCTAATGTTACTATGAAATAATGACCAAATTAATAGTGTTGCTTGTTAAAAAGAAGTTTTTCATAAAAAATTACTTTTGGTAAATTAACGTATCGATGGTTACGGTACTTTTAACGAAGTATTGAATTAGCATTAATAACACTGGCAGGCAAGTAATATCTGTGTTACGCATTGTCACGATGAAGAGTAACACGATTGTACGTTCGTGACTGGGTGAAGTAAGGCAAAGAATTTTTTTTTTTTTTTATTACTGATGAAAGAAATAACGCAGCGTTATATTATGGATCGAGTACGTAGTCAAAAGTGACATTTATGTTACTGCGAGAAATAACCAAAAGTGTTATTTAAATTACTCAGGAATTAACATAATTTCACATCGATTGTAGACGAGAAAGTTTCGTAACGTAGGATTTATCATATCAGCATCGATGCAACACAAATCAACATTTGTGCTGCTAGAATTCAAGTAACACAGATATTAAATTTTCATGTTACCAATAAGAGGGGAAAAATTCTTTTTTTTATTCTCTTTGTCATCCGGATTTGCGTCGAATTATTATATCGACGACAGGTCGATTCGAGGAATCAAGAAATTATGATAAATTATACACAACCGGCTACGATGGGATATTCGCAGGGTGCGCGATACGTACAATAACATATCTGTATATAGGTATATGTTCTTGCGCACATGTCGAATAATTGTACCCACGTATGCTCGGTGTTTTAGTCGAGTGACTTGAGTGTTACGTGGAATAGAGCTCGGCTTTGCCTAGGCCAACATGAACCCTCCTATTGCACCCTTCTGTGGTATTCAGTCACCCCTCATATGTTCGTGAGCGATACACGAAGAGGGGATGCGTGCAATCCCCATATCATTGCACTCGATGCCACCCCAATGTGCTACGTATGCACGAGACACATGCAAGTTTCAATGTACGCTAAATTATATATATATATAGGTGTATATATATAAATGTATATATATTAGGGCGGTTAAAAAGGGTCTTTTTTTAGATTTCGCTCTTCTCCGAGATTCTTGTACTTTTTTTTTTTTTTACTAAAACATAGCTCACGCGAAAGGGCTGGGCTGAAAAAACATTTCTACTACTGCCTCAACGACGTTGAAATTTAAAAAAAAGGCTATTTTCGGGAATGTCAAAATTGAGATATCCTTAAATCCTTCTGTGGCTATGTTTTATATGACGATACAAAAGTTTTTGTCAAACCTGAGATGCGTGCAATTTTTTTTTAGTATCGAAAAATCTATTTTAAGATTAGTTTTTACGAATTTCAATATAGATTTTTCGGTACTAAAAAAAAATTACACGCATCTCAGGTTTGACAAAAACCTTTGTTTCGTTATACAAAACATAGCCACCGAAGGATTTACGGATATCCCAATTTTGAAATTCCCGAAAATAGCCTTTTTTCAAAATTTCAACGTCGTTGAGGCAGTAGTAAAAAAAATTTTTCAGCCCAGCCCTTTCGCATGAGCTATTTTTTAGTGAAAACGTACAAGAATCTCGGAGAAGAGCGAGATCTAAAAAAAAGGCCTTTTTTTGAATCGCCCTAATGTATAGTATATGATGGATTCCACGCCAAGCGGACCAAAAAAAGACCTCGATGTCACGGATTTTTTTTTGTATAATTGGATGTAGAATTGTGATGGCACGTTAAATGTAGAATTGGTGTTCTGCGTTAGAAGTAGAATTGTCGTACATTTCTTTGAAAAATTAAAGTGAAGATATACCTTTTTAAATAATAAAAAATAATTGTAAGAAATGCCTTCTTAAGTTATAAACAATACCATTCAAAATATACCTTTTCAAATAATAAAAAGGCTTAAAAATACCCCTTTTTAAATTGCAAACGATACTTTTAAAGAATATCTTTTTATATTACAAACAAACACTTTTAAGAAATATCTTTTGAAAATACATACTTGTAGAATTAGTTTTGGGAGAAATACTTCCTCTCACTCGTGTCAAGTATTTATGGAAGAATTAAAAAATAAAAATCGCTTGGAAGTCAATCAATTTTTCATGTTGCGTTGACTCCGTATTGCACTCGAAAATTTCACGGTCATTCGGTGACTGGTTGCATAATCACGTCCTTCTAACCACTCTCGTGAATGTTCCTTTCATGTGATTCATTTTTTTCTTTCACAACGCTGGTTCGATGGAATTTTTTTTTAAAGTTCGAACGAAACGATTTAAGTCGAAGAAATAAAAAAATTAATTTAAAAAATTGTCGATCAGAATTTCGAGTTTTTTTTACAATTAATTAACATAAAACAATGAGTACCAAAATTATATAAAAACAAAAAACTGTCCTTATTCGCAAACATTTTTTTTTTTTGCCGTTTTGTCAATAACTTTTTGACGATGTTATCGTCAAGACCTTTGATGCCTCTTGTATCGTCGATATTGTTTAATTTTTTTTTTTTTTTCGAGATCTTTTATTTCATTGCGATAATCGAAAAAACTCGTTGAATCGGAATTTCGCGGGTGCCTTGTATTCTCTGCACATTGAATGTCCGTCGATGATGTGCGATAATCAGTATACATAATGCTGTGCTATTTGCGAATGTTTAATCAGAGTGTATTTCACGAAACGCTTCGACACTATCATTATTTGCGCTCGAATGAATGTCCATACATTGTCGAACTACCCACGAGAAAGAGAGAGAGGAGAGAAAGAGAGAAAGAGAAATGTACCCATTGATATAGTACACTGCTCTCCATTATTAGACTGTCAGCTATTGTATTTATACGTACTACCCATATGTATAGTTTCAAACTTTCGTCACATTGTTATCCATTCAATGGAGTGATTTTCACACTTCATGACGATGTTCAAAATAATTTTTTTTTTTTCCCTCCATATAATCGAAGCAAAAATTGATTATCACGATTATTCTGATAGATACAAAAAAAAAGTTGCACATTGAAACTTGCAAATAGCTTCCTCGTATTTTTCGAAATTTCATAAAGCTTTTTTTTTATCTCGCTCATATAGTTCCCTCTATGAGCAAGGGAGTTTTTCAATTTTGGCTTCGTCATAGAGGGAATCTTCATGAACGAAATGAAAAAAAAGGTTTGTTAAATTTCGAAAATTACGAGGAAGCATTGTGCAAGTTTCAATTTGCAACTTTTTTTTCTTCTTTCAATTATGCATATAACGTATCCACGTGTATTCCGTTCGTGTAGAAATCTTCAACTGGACAGCTCAAAATGTGGGGAATGTAGAATTGTTGCATAAATTTTTCGTAATATTCAAAGTTTCATATAATATGAATCCCATCATCGATTCTTGTCAAATTCAAATCATACTTGAATTTAAAATCTTATAAAATCTGAAATTTCAATACAGTCTGATTGAAGGATAATTTGAATGAGGGGAAAAAAAAAAATTTAGCACGATATCTCAACATTTGGGGAAGTCGAAGCGATTAAATTTTTTCGAAAAATAGAAAATTTCATAAAATCTGAAAACTTTCATTGATTTTCCCCAAATTCAATACCAACCGTCCTTTTATGGTAATCTATTTATATATTAAAAAAAAAAAAAAAATTAGTACGATATCGAAAAATTTGCGGACAATTTTTCGAAAAATTGAAATCCACAAAATCTGAGCGACTGTATGAATTTGTACAAACATTACAGCAATTAAAGGGGTTATCATGCTTTACTTGACTGCGAAATTTCAGCGTTGTAGCTCAACCGGTTATCGAGTTACAGACGATTCATTTTTTCATAGTCCGGACATTTTTTTCTAAATGTGATTCCTCAACGTTTCGGCACATTTTAAACCCAATGGGGATTGAAAACTAAAAAAAAAAAAAAGTCCACTAAAACAGAGTTTTCTCTATGAGGAAGCAAAAATCGAAAATATTCTGACGAAAAAAAAAAAACAAAAAAATTGTAATAAAATTACTTACGAGGACTTTGAAAATCTTCTAGATTTTCATTATTCATTTAGCATAATAATTTTTTTTGCACGCACGAAAAGAAATGCGAAAGAAAAAAAGGAGACTCTAATTTTGTGGCTCCGAGGACTCGGGATCTGGAGAGCTCGGAGTGCACATGTGTTGGGCGACACGAGGGATTGTCAAAACTTTTCTTCCCATCCCCCTCCTTCCACCTAATACATTTGTGTGTTTACGCCCTTGCCCTGTATTTACGCATTCTCGTATTCATTCTCACTTTTATCCCGGGAGCTCCCTCGTAGTCTCTATCGCTCATCACACACATGGCGAACTTGTGAAAACGATAATTCCATTTCGAGTTACGGGGGAAAAAAAATTAATATACATATTCAAATTCATGTAAGCTGCTTTTTTCTATATTGTTAAAAAATATGAAAATTGTTGAATAATCGTTTTTTTTTTAATCATTGTTTAAACTTTTTTGAAAATTTTCGAAAAATTTTCTAGCTTGATTTTTTGTTTTCGTCAAAAGAGCATCGAGACAAGACTGAAAAAAAAAAAATCAAAAATATTGCCTTTACTCACGCTTACATGCGGGTACCATTTAATGCAAATTTAGTGTAAATTTTCTTTTCTATTAAATGTGTGTGAACGCGATTCAGACAAGGTCACCAACCTCTCGCCATGGTACGGTTAATTTTTTTTAATTTTTTTTTTTTTTATTACCACTCTCCGCCTCTACCATAAGCCTCGACGACGGATTTTTCGTCCCCTACGCTCGCTGCTGCGACAAATTCGGATGTACCAAATGTACACTGACGAGAGAGAAAGAGAGAGAGAGAGAGAGAGAGAGAGAGAGAGAGAGCCAGCTGTGGAAACCACGCTGACATCTGCTGCGAGAAACTCTACGCACACAAATGCGCGAGCGCACACACACACACACACATAAACACTCACAAAAATTTCGAGAATAGCTCTTTATGCGACTAAAACACGTTAAAATAAATTTTACAGTAAAAATAAATAAAAATACGCATGAAGCATACCACTCATAGTGAGTCAACCCACTTATCGATGACAGTACTTCATATCACAAAATGTGTCAGAAGAACGTGCCATCTCAAATTATGCTAGAACAACTTCCTATCACAAAATGTGTCAGAAGAACGTGCTATCTCAAATTGTGCAAAAAAAAAAAAAAAAAAAAAAAAAAGAAAACGTGCCATGCCAAACTGCCACAAGCACGTGCCATCTAAAATTGTGCCGGAAGAACGTGCTATTTAAAATTGCGAAAGACGAACGTGCCATCTCGATCAGGGGAGTACATTGTCATTGACACGGAATAAAGAATGTGGGGGTCCCGGAAGTGTACAAAGCACTTTTTTTTTCTCATAGATTCAACAATTTATTTAAATATTTTCTCATTTATTTAGCTCCTGTAATGAAGAAACGAAATTTGTGATAAATTTAAATGAACAATTTTTTAAAAATACATGTTGTTCAAATTGGATTTTTAATATCGTCAAATTAATGTTTTAATAAAATGTGCTGACAACCTTAAAAGAAGCTGAACGCCATAGAACGTGGAATTAAACATGTCCAATTATCTTATTGTCGTTTTCTTTTTTGTAGTTAAGAAATACATTTCTCTTTCATTAAAATCATGCTTCATTATATTTTGTGCTTGAGCAACGTTGTCAATAATATTTTGTAGTTTTTTTAGACGATAAAATTTTCATTCATTTCAAATTCAAACGTTAAACGTCGTTAAATGTCACGTTCTTCCTTACTGTTGTCGTTATTGTGTCGTTATTGTGTTAAAAAAAAATATATAGAAATATCATGTTCCACTATTGTATTGCCCGAAAAAAATTGTTGTGCCTAAAATTTGAGGTCATTTCGAATGGGTTACGTGACGAGTGGCGCGTGAATAGGCGAATTTTTCCTTTGTTTTCCATATTACATAACAGAGACGAAAATAGTGATATATAAGCACTTTTTTTTTTCAATATTCACTATTATCTCGATTTGGAAAACAGCAGCGTGTGATCGTCATCGCGATTCATTCCGTTCGATCGAGGCTGCGCACTTTACTCTGCGCAGCTGACCTTCAAGCTAGCTGTGTCGCGATAGGTCTAGCGCTTCCCCCACCACGCGCTGCCCACGATCGATATGCGCCCGCGCACAGTGGGGAGTGTTGTGTGAATCGATATTACCTAAATCGAGCTTCTACTTTATAATGTGCTTTTCATCTTTTCTTCTATTTTTTCTATCTATTTTTTTTCTCTCGCTCGTTAAATGCAGACAAAAAGTTACCGAAAGATAGATATAATAGACATAAGCTTGAGCAATTGAAAAAAAAAAAAAAATCGTAGCTGTCTCCCAGTAATGTCGAATCTTCTTATTATTCTTTACATTCAATTTTGTATTGGACCAATTAAAATGCTATTTTTCCATTCACAACGAATATCGTTGATTTTTTTTGTGTCTAATCAGTACTGATATAGCATTTTTTTCGTCTAAAACATAAAAAAAAAAACGTATGTGCGTCCATTTTTTATATTTAAAATAATATTGCGAATGCACTGTATATCTTATTGCAATGAGTGCAAAAAAAAAAAAATAAATTAACAGAGTAGACGAATGATGCCCTCGGATAGCCTCTTTTTTTCTCTCATTGGCATTCCTACGAGGAGTGAACGTCTGAGTCACAAAAAAACAATGGTAATCTATCGGGGGACTCACACAGCTGCTCTCTGCACGCTGATGTGTTCTCGCCCTCTCTCTCTCTCTCTCTCTCTCTCTCTCTCTCTCTCTCTCTCTCTCTCTCTCTCTCTCTCTCTCTCTCTCTCTCTCTCTCTCTTCCTCTCTTTCACGGGCATCTCGTTATTTTTTTTTTCTTTTACTTCCTTCTTTATCTCAACTGGCGTCCGGCACTTATACAGGGTGACTTGAAAATATTATTTAATGTAGATTTCTATTTATATCATGATTAACAAAAAAAATAATTGAATTTATAATTGATTGGGTCGTGAAATTTAATTAAAATTTCTACTTTAATCATGCAAATATATCGACAGTTATTTGTTGTATAATATTTTCGTGACGAAATGTTAATCGACAAAAAAAAAAAATGCACGAAAACAATAATACCAAGAATACGAGAGTAAAGTGATTGAATTTATTCATTAATTTTACCAGTCAGTGTAGGATATCGGGAAAACAATAGCGAGTTATCGGAGGTCACAGGAGCATCGCTGTGTACGACTTGCAGTTTAAACCGCGTGCTTTGAACGAGGAAAAAAAAAATATTGCTCTCATAAAAATAAACTCGATGAAAAATGAGTTCAGTAAAAAATTAATATTTTCTCGAAGAGAAATTGAATAAAAAAAGTCAATTGCATAAGATTCAGTGCAGAAGAAGAAGAAAAAGAAGAAGAAGAAGAAGAAAAAAAAAACCGTAACGAAAGAAAAACCTTTGAAACAAAAAATCCGTGAATATAGAATGAGAAATATAGAAGTAGAAATGAGATTATGCAGTGACGGCTAGGGGCCCGTCTAGTCGGTTATGTCGACGGTTCCATGTGTGCACGTAGACGACGGAAAATCGATCCGCGCGACGTTTTACTCGCTCAAACTTTAATCAAGATGATTCACGGACGAGCATTTCGCGTACTCGGTGAGTGAGTCACGTATTCCATTGTCGCAGTCGTCTCGCTTTTTCTTTCTCCCCGCGTTTGCATATATATATATTTAATCTCTTTCCAGTATTACGGAATGACCGATGCAGAACGACCGGATGATTATTTTTTTTTTGCGCCGCAACGCTATGCTTTATCGATTATTCATCGTATGAATAGTCATCGTTGTATGACGAATAAAATGAGCAAAGAAAGGAGTTTCGCCCGAGAATTATAAAAAATGAGATGTGAATATCGTTAAATTGATTCGAAAACGTTTATCGAGTCTGTGTAAAAAGACGATGGTATATGCCGAGTAAATCGACTGGTAGATAGATCTACGTGTAGAATATAGGATTAAAATCCTACATGAGAAATGTAGGATTGTTCTACAATCCGACATTTCTCAATAATTATAATTCTATAATTATAATTAAGAATCTCAATAATTATAATTCTATAACTCTCAATTATAATTCTACATTTATAAAGTTGAATGAGCGAATTACGATTCTTCGTCGGGAACGTAGGATTTTTTTTTCTACAAATAGGAATGTAGAGTCACAATCCTACATCTAAAATTTACAATTATAACCCAATAGACTGAATGTAGAGCGGTAATTCTACGTATCTCAACGTACAATCACAATTGAACGTTTATATGGAACGACAATTGTACACTACGAATCTCACAGTTGAAATTTCAATCTATAATTCAACATCCAGAAGTCGTATTACAAATCATTCACTCGCATGTAGAATTATCATCCGACATTCATAATGTAGAATTACAATTCTACACCTGTAATATGGAATGACGATTGTGCATCGAGGATTGCAGAATAAAAGCCGTACATTCAGCACACATAATTACGATTTATCTACAGTGTAGAATTTTAATTTCACATACAGATATGTAGACTGACAATTCTACATCTATAATGTAGAATAAAAATTCTACATCTCGAATATGTGACGTCAATCCTATTTTGGAAAACATTCAATTACAAGTCTACATTGGCCTGTGAATTCATATGACTACACCTAGGAATCGAATGTAGAATTGCCATATGACATATTTACGATGTAAAGTTGAAATTCTACATCTGCAATGTAGAATGACAATTGTGTATCGTGGGTTGTAGAATATACATCGTACAATCAGCACACATAATTACGATTTATCTACAGTGTAGAATTTTAATTTCACATACAGATACGTAGACTTGAAGTTCTATGCCTGTAATTTAAAGACGCAGCTCTACAGAATAAATCCACTTCTGAAATTTTACAACGATAATGTAGAATAACAATCCTATACGCAACGAAAATTCTTCACGGAGAAAATTTTAAATTACAGTCGAATTTGGTTATAAGCAATCTGGTTATAAGCAATTTCTCCTCCGATTTTTTTTCGAGTCCGCTCAGCGCGGTCCCCCACCACAAGCCCATTGCTTATAACCAGCAGCATTGCGCATTTCACCGACGCACTCACACACATTAAGAACGCTACATTGATGCGCTGTAGTGGGGGAGCCAGATTTTACGACTCTTCGGCGTTTTTTTTTCCCCTACAGCCCCGAAGGATTGCTTATAACCAAATTCGACTGTACAAGCCTACGGTTTGAATGTAGAATTGTAATCCTACGTCTATAAATCGAGATGAACTTCATCCCCTCGAATTTATAATTGTCGTTCGGTTACAATTCGACATCTGTAATGTAGAATGACAATTGTACGATAAGAATTATAGAATAAAAATCCTGCGTCCGGCATACAGAATTACGATTCATCTAGAATGTAGAATTGTAGATATTGATCTATAATGCACGATCATGACCCCACTTACCAAATGTACAATTGTAATTTCACATCTACAATCCGCAATTATAACTTTTCATGCTCATTGTAGAATTGCAATTCTACTTCGGTAATTTACAATCATTGGCCTATTTACCAAACGTAGAGTTGCACTTCTACATCTTATGGGGCAGAAGAATTATTCTGCATCTAGTGTAGAATCACAATTCTAGATCTGAAGTGGAACTCAAATTCTATATCAAACGTAGAAACGCTATTTTACATCGAACGCAGAATCACAATTCTACATCTAACGTACAATCACAATTCTACATCCGATTCAAATCAGAATTATACATCTAATGCACAAACGAAATTCTACATCTAACGGAGACCACGATTTTACATCTAACGCAGAACACCAATTCTACATCCGATGCAAAATTCCAATTCTGATTCTAACGTAAAATCACAATTCTACATCCAATGCAAATAAAAATTATACATATAACGAACAATCGAAATTCTACATCTAACGGAGAACACAATTCTACATCCGACGCAGAATCCCAATTCTACATCTAACGTACAATTAAAATTCTACATCCAATGGAAATCGCAATTCTACATACAATTCAAATCATAATTATACATCTAACGCACAATCGAAATTCTACATCTAACGGAGACCACGATTATACATCTAACGCAGAACACCAATTCTACATCCGATGCAAAATTCCAATTTTGATTCTAACGTACAATCACAATTCTACATCCAATGCAAATAAAAATTATACATCTAACGAACAATCAAAATTCTACATCTAATGGAGACCACAATTCTACATCCGACGCAGAATCCCAATTCTACATCTAACGTACAAACAAAATTCTACATCAAATGGAAATCACAATTCTACATCCAATCCAAATCATAATTCTACATCATATGTAGAATCCCAATTCTACATCCGACATAGACTCGATATTCTACACATAACACAGAATAACAATTCTACGTTACACCTAGGATCACAATTCTACAGTAGATCTCAAATATCAATTCTACGTTTAATGTAGAATCGCAATTTTATAACTAGAAGTGAAATTAAAAATCGGTCGGTCAAATGTAGGATTTGCATCTGTACTGTACAATTATAATCCAAAGTAGTAAATTATTTCTACATCTATAACGAAGAGTAAAGATGAAAATTACAATTCTATGTCCAGAGTACACGATTATACCTGTAGCATCTGTGTGGAATTGCAATATGTGACCGATAATAATTTAATTCTTGTTTACTCAAAAAAAGCAAAAATAATAATTAAAAAACAATAGTTGGATGAAAAAGGCGACGAATTAAACCTTTATTGATTCGAACTTTGTGCCAAATGTTTTCCCCGAATGAGCTTCGGTCTATGCTTGCGATAAAAGTTATTCGTGGAAATGGAAAGTTGGCGCAACAGATAGAGAGTCCAGATACATTCTTAAATACATGTATGTATACACAGTCTTATAGATATGTCGTATTCTCTCGTAGTCAAGCTATATCAATCGGAAATAGAGCTTTCCCTCTTTCACTCTCGCTCTCGAAACAAATCGGTCTTCCTCTCCCAACTCCCTCTTTTCACTCGCTCTCTCTCTCTCTCTCTCTCTCTCTCTCTCTCTCTCTCTCTCTCTCTCTTTAGTGCAAGTAGTTCAGGTACGAATCCCCGAGGTCGTCATTGTCGTCCTCGCCGACAGGACTCGCGAACCTGCGGCCCCGAGGTCACGCGACTAGAATCCCTGATACGTTTCTCATATAAAGGGTGTCCAAAACTGTTCTCTCCGATATAATATTCGAGAAATCATGGCATGAAATCTGAGTCACTGTATGAATTTGTATAAAAATTACAGCAAATAAAGAGGATATAATGCTCTACTTCAGTGCTAAATTGCAATGGTGTAGTTCATCCGGTTATCGAATTACAGACGATTCATTTTTGCATATAGTGGCTGCTCAATCACACACAGATATCCGGAGATTTTTTTCTAAATGTGATTTCTCAACGTTTTGGCATATTTTGTATACATTAGACATTGAAAACTAAGAAAAAAAAAACCACTTAAAAAAGCTTCCTCGATGAAAAAACAAAATTGATAACAATTGAATTTAATTGGACATAATTAAAAACTCACAATAAATAGCTATTTTTTTTTTTTTTT